>KQ435720.1:429693-485492 GCA_001276565.1 Melipona quadrifasciata | reverse complement strand
CCCCCCCCCCCCCCCCCCCCCCCAAAAAAATTCCTCGCTTCGTGCCAACGAGCAATAAAACTTTCACTCGCCCGCTATCTTAGAGGTTTTTTCTCTTTTTCGAAAATCTGTTCGAGATCAGATATATCCTTTTTAAGTGTATGTTTTTCTAAAATTTCGAGACATCTTGATTTTTCCCTCAGGTTGCTACAAGTTGTCACGTTGTTGGCGGTAAGATGATTGAGTTTCTGACTTCTGGATCTTTATTGTTTCGAAACGAAACTACTTCAAGTTATTTAGTAAACCTTCAACTTCTAAATTATTTCTTCCTCTGTTTTAAATTAACTTTTACATTAAAATTTTGATTCTGTTATAAAAGTTCAATCTTGACAGTTATTTCGTATTTGATCAATAAACGTTCTAAAGATATAACAGATATTTTAAAGTAAAATATAAAAGTTTACACTCTTTATCACTTGTAATTGGCATTATTTAAGGAATTGAAAGCAGGATAAATATAGATGAGCATGTAAATCGGGATTTTTTTGCATTTATATAATTCAAGGTTTCTTACATAATTCAACTTCAAACCTATGTAACACTCAACGGTAAATTTGTTTGAAAAAATTTAATTTTTTCAAAGTAGAATATCTGTTTCTGTTCAACTAGAATTTTTTCTCACTTCTGAAAAAAATAAGTTTTCTATCTATCTATATATATGTTTTCCTAGAACTGTTTTCCTGTTTTCCTAGAACAGAAAACTTAAAAAAGTAAGGAAATACCCGTTATATCAGAATTAATTGAAAATTTTAGCAGTTTCATTCAAGCCCTGATTACAATTTTCAAGTAATTACGACAACTTTGAGAACCCTCGAGTGGAAACTGAAGTAATAATTATTGAGATCGAAGAATCCAGCATTTATCCAAAATCCTCTCCTTTCCCATTGCCTTTCGCCGATCAAAAAAATATCACCTTTCTTTTTATCTAAAATCTCCCCGTCTCTCACGCGTCCCTTAACGATAGTCTCGTGGCAGAGGTTGCCGCGAACAAGGAAAATTAAGTCGGTATGGAAAATCATTCATAGTTCGCGAAACGTTCCCCGGACCCTCGATTCCTTCCCACAAGTATCGCCCTTTGCGGATTATTATTTATTATCATCGTGGCCATTCCTCCGTCGAGCACGCAAGCTCGGATCCGACACTGTTCTCCCAGCATCATTTGCGCGCTGGTGTGCGTGCAAACGTATCTACGTACACGAAACGTCCGCTTGTGCCGGCGTGGACGCGTGTCCATTCTGATCAGCCGGCTGGAGTCCCCGTAGATTTTGGTCACCACGTCGAACGAATCATCAATCACGTTTTTTTCGGGGTTGCTTTACTATTTATAGTTTGTTCGCATGGCCGTCTATTATCTTTCGGTGGACGATAATTATTTCGAAGCCGGCCCTATAGACGTAAGCTAATCATTAGCGTCTGCTCCATCATTGTGTCTCACTCAATCCTAGTTTTTAGCCGCGTAAGGTGGCTCGATCAACCGAGATTTATCAGCTTGTTTCGTAATTTAAGATTTATCAGCGAGTATGGTTTAATCGATCGGTCTATTAACTGGCTGTGAATTCGATGAGATGTCGGGACACCTTCGAGTTGATATTATCAGAACGTTTTTGAATTAATATTGAATTATTATTGAAACTTTGCGAAACATAAGTATGTTATATTTTACTAATTCGTTACTGCTAGGTAAATCTTTTCGACGAAGTTTCAGGAGAAAATCTTACAAATTACAAGTTGACGTGAAATTGTAAAATCGTAAAATTTAACCACCACGACTTGTAAATAGTCAGTTCAATTCGCTAATGTCATTGATTAAATTAAATTGAATTATTTTAGGAATAAATGTAGCCGACGTCGTGTCAACGCAAATGTATCTTTCGACGGAATGTTAACAAATAAGAGAGTAATAATAATAATAATAGTGAAAGCAAAGCTTCGATTGTAATTCCGCGAAGAATTGTAGAAAAGAGGTCTCGATTCGGTTTTGATGCGCTAAATGGAAGTGGTCGAGTCTACTTTCATAATTCTTCAGCTTTCCTCGGTCTTTCCTCCGTCCGTTCCCCCTCGACGAAAATGCGCCGGAACGAAAGTGGGATTAATGAAAATACAGAAGGTGAGGGGGGCAGAGAAGAGACGTGCTAAATGCACGTGTATATAGCGGGAGAGGGAAAAGGAGGAAAAAAGGAGTGGTAAAGAAAGAGAAAGGGGAGGAAAGGGGAGAGAAAGAGAGAGGGTTTAGCAGGGTTGATTAATTGTCGCCGGTCAGGCTTCTAGAAAGAGACGTCACTCGCAAGACTGCCTGCGTCTAGCTTCGCCGCACGTTCTTTGTTTACCAGCTCGAAATATCTATTTCAATCGCAAGCTCTGCTTTCGCGGAAACATTGTGTTAACGACACTCAGCGATTTCGAGTGACGTTTTTTCACGTGCGTATGTAGAATTTGAATTAGAATGGACAAAGAACGGATCGGGACTTCTTGTCGATATAAACAAAATTATACCGTCTCATATTTTTTGCGGACAACGGTTCGTACTTCTTTCCCTGTTGATAAGAAGTTGTAACGTTCTCCTCTGTGTTCCATCGCGTTGGGAGCGTTTATTATTTGTCTGTTTATTTTCAAAGTAGAATCCAACCGATCGACGTGACCTTCACGTCGTCTGTACCAAGGCAATACCGGCCCATACTTTAAATGTGATTGGCCAATACTTTAAATATCATCGCCTATAACGGGTATAAATTAGGCAACAAAGGGAGAAGAGCTGGTCATAGTGAGAACATTAATCGGTCAGACTTTCACGAAACAGTTTCAACTTAACAGTTAGTTGCAAGAATACCTCTTTCGACTACAAAGGATAGCTTTATTTTTTTTTTTTTTTTTTTTTTTTTTCTTCAAGAATTACATCGACCCTCTTACATAATCACGAACGAAATTACAATAGAAAGATCCTGTTATCACATCCGATCGACCTCCGCACGGGAGGGTCAAGTCGTTAAACCACGCTTATCAATTTATTCAATTTCATCGGAGGATCTGATGAAGCGGCGTCGAGTCAGTGGGGTTGTTCCGCAGCGATAGGCCAACGGGGTGCGTGCAGACCGAGGGGGATGCACACATGGTAGAAGGACATTGTGCGAGGTCGGGCGCATAGGAAGCCAATATGGGTTTTGTGTGAATAGCGTTAATAGTGGGAGGGGATTGCGGCACAGATCGAAAAGCGAGTGCGTGTATCGGGGGTGGCCGTAACTTTGAATCAAAGGCCAGCTGATGGAGGCGACACAGAGAGAGGAAAGAAAGAAAGAAAGAAAGAAAGAAAGAGAATGCTGCGATCCCCTGCGATAGCTCCGAAGTTTCACGAGGTGTCACATGGGGTACACCAGGGGTAGCTCGTTCCCCTCCACCTCCGCTCGGATACGCCTATGTCCGCGCAGTACAGTAATAAACCAGTGAAAGTTTGCCGGGGTGTCCCTTTTTGGCACGTGGAGCCCCCCATGTACCATAGATGGTCAAAATCGTCACGGGTTTCATTACTTTGGAAGCTAGCCTAGTGAGAAGTCTGCCAGACTAACAGTCCATTTTTGTTGTTTTCTTAAGAAATAGTTCACGGTGCCTGTGAAAAGTGTGAAGAGAAAGTTCGCTGACTTGCGTAGTTAATCTGTTCTCTGCAAAACGGAAATGGAAATATTTGGCGTGATCGTTCGGTGCGCGCTCGACGATTGAATGTTCCGTGCGATATTTTAACAAGTTTCGAAATAACGAAATCATTTACGCGTCAGTGCGTCCTTCGACAATTCATTTCAATTGCCACGCCGTATAAGTTTTTCATAAAAATGATCGGTTCAGAACATGCCGCCAAAAATGAAACCGATTACTGGGTTTATTATCAATCCATGCGTGAACAAGCCAATGGACAGAGTGCGTATCCCGGAGGATACCAAACGGTAAATCAACAGGTATATGCCAATCCAGACTGCAGCCAAAGCCAGAATTTCTTACCTTCTACCAGCATCCTGGAGAATATTTTACGTAATGGAAGAAAAATAGCGGATCAAGGTTACTTTCACTCCGCTGAAAATCCAATGATACCGACGAATACGGAGAATGTGCCACCTATTTGTTGTCAATATTCTTCATGCTCTCCGACTGCGACTAATGGCGCATCTCCAACTGTTGGATATCCATCGAACGCTCAAGAACAAACTCAGCATTCACCAGGGCAGCGTAACAGATACTTAGTGAACTACCATGGTTATCCTATTACAGTAACCACTTCCATTAACAGCAGCGTCCAATCAATGATACCCAGTTCGATAGAAAATTATGAAGTACAACAAAGATACGAGAGATATACCAATGTCAGTAACAATGAGGAATCGAGCCCAAACAGGACCGATGAACAAGCGAGTACGGACGAATACGACCAAAGCTACGTGACTTATCCGTGGATGAAATCTTCCAATGGTTTGTAAACAAGAATTTTGCAAACGAAATTATGCGTATAAAAGATAATTGCACGTTGATCAAAATTCGGCGAATCTTGAACTTATCAAAGTGAATATATTCGAATGTAATATGTGGAAAGTAGTAGTTTTAAATTTGTAGAAATCCCTGAGATTTTGTGATGGGATGTATTTAAATGCGTGGCGTAGATTTATTGAGGATATTATAAAAAAGAAAATGGGACGTAAAACATTGGAGAAGGCAATGAGGTGTAGATTTCGAAATTAACGGGGCGTAGATTTAAACGTATATAGAAAACAATATATTCATTATATTTAATTGTTACAAGGGATTATGTCACAATTACATTAACAATGTAGGAAATAATTAGATTATTTACAATTAATGTTGAATATTACTAGATTAGAAGATAACATTAAATGTTACAAAAGCATGGATTTAAGAATCCATCGAATACTACGAGGATAATTAATTTTTACTTCCGCCAATTGTAATTATAAATTCTCTCGATTTTTTTAGATGCGACAAATGGACAGAAGCGAACTCGACAAACATACACCCGATTTCAAACCTTCGAGCTCGAAAAGGAATTTCATTTCAATTGTTATCTCTCTCGCAAACGACGGATGGAAATATCCCGGAATCTCAATTTAACCGAACGTCAGATCAAAATCTGGTTTCAAAATCGACGTATGAAAGCGAAGAAGGCAAACGAATTGATAAATTCAGGAAATAACGTCCAGGCGAGTGAGATTGGTCCATCCACGTCGATAATACCCGATGAATCAACTTCTGCCGTTCAAGATCAGTCGCACAATATGCATTCTAGTCACTATCAGCAACAGCTCCACCAAGAGCAAGACCAAAGGCTGTATAATAACTGAAACAACGCCAAGTTATGACTTGTAACGATGTACATAGATTATGAAAAACAGGTTGGTACATAATTATTCACTATATATATATATATATGGAGGATTTTATGGAGAAGAATTTGCAATATATTATTGTCAAAATTGCAACAGATTGCTGTGATTCCCTAATAATCTTTCCTTTTCCATTCGAATGTTATTTTCTTGCGTATTTCGAATTTTGAAGTGCTTGTTTCAAATTACACAATGTTACGGAGGATTAATTAATTTTTTTTAGCAATATTAGATGTTGTACATTTCCGCTATATAATAATTTAAATTTAAATATTACTATACCAACATTGCGAAAATGTGCAACAAATACTCTGCTGATTTATTTCGTAGTGATTCGCAAGATTGTGAAACAAGTAAGTACAATATTTGCCAATAGTTGAATTTTTATCTTGCACTGTTGGAAATTCTTATTTCACTCGCAGGTAAGATAAAGTTCTACTTTTGGTATAGATTGTGAGCGAGAGACGTAGTGTTCAGGACAAGATCGAGCCAGCTGACCCTGCAACCGCTATGATTTATGACTAAATGAGCTAAACAGCCGAGCATCCTGTGGCTCAGGTATCTCGAAAGCGCGGTCGTTCACGCCGCATTTCGCTCGGTACGGTTCTTGTCGATCAGTTTACGTTGCAACGCGACTCAAAGAGAAGCTTCGTTTTAAAAATATTTTGACGTGTTCACTAAAATTCATATTCGACTGATTAATGACGCTGAGTCAGCGCTGTTTACGTCGATCCCGCGTTCGTTACGCCTCCTCAGAGCGGTTTCAGAAACAGAGATTCGCAAGGCCGACATTTTGGCGCTTCCTCGAATAAACGCGGTGATTTTGATGAGAAAGGCTCGCAGGTGTGAGCGCGATCCATGAATTAAAATCGATAGATGGAGAGATTTAACGAGGCAAAACGTTCTGAAATATCTTTGGGACAAAATTAACCAGAAAGCAATTTAAGAGAATAGATTTAAAAAATTTGCTGCGAGGAGACGTTCCTAATTATAAATATTTTATTTACGGTGCCAAACAGGACAGACAGCTCTGTTTGAAAAATTTTTTTAACACGTAACTTTTCGACTCCTCACGTTGCCGGCTTGTACCTACGCTGTCGAAAAGTTAAGGGATGAAGCAGAGTGGGGACATGCTCGGCAGCTGCGCCGTTCACACGGAACAAGATGGCTGAAAACGTTCCTCGCGCGTGTGTACGAAGCGTCTATCATGTTCTTCATTTTTTGCAATAATTTCCTTTGTTTAATTAGCAATTAGAATTCTTCTGCGGAGATCGTCGAATTTTGTGCGTTTGCGAATTTCTAGATATTCATTGACTTGGCTCTGTGAAAGTGAAGTGCACGTTTGAATGATCTTTTACGACCCGCGAAATTGCAATCTAACTTTGTGTCAATTTGATTCTTTTTACATTGATTTTCATCGCAAGGAAACTTGGTTTCATTTTTTACATTAAAATCGCGCTGATAATTATTGAAATTCTAAGCAATTCTTTCTTCTTTAGTAGTGGAAAACACTTAATATTGTCTCTATTGAATATTTAATTTAACACTCTCGGAAATCGTTATAAACAATAGATTTAGTACGTACGTTGTATTTGTTGACTTTGAATAACTGTCATCGTGGCTCCTAAGATTTCAGATCGAAGAATTTCGTAGAATTTCGTAAAGTAATTTTATACCGAAAATAAATTATTATCGTATGACATTCAATGATTCATGAAACTATTTATCATGTATTAAAAATCGGAAGCAGTTCTGCCAACGTAATCAGCAGTAGGCGGTCTGAATTAATTCCAGAGAGAGGATTTCCTTTTATACATACTTGCTGCAAAAGATTCAGACCGCCAACGAAGGTTCGATCCTCGTCAATGAACTACCAGCAATCGCATGAAAGCGACTCGACAAACGAGGCCGATGAATCGCGAGTCGTGTCGTTGTTATCGGTCGATCACGAGGCGTCGATAAAGGATTTTAATAGGGATCGCGGTTTTCCCTTATCGCGTAGAATTCCTCGTGCACGCCAGCGCTCTTTTCTTATGCAAACACACAGCAATCTATGGTGAGGGAGAAGCATCCTGCAGAGTCTTAAACTGTGAATATTCTGCAAATGGTTTTTCTCCACCATAGATTCTACCGAAGAACTGAAGAGATAAAGAGAGAGAAAGAGAGTGAAAGAAACAGAGATAAAAAGAGGGCGAAAGAGAAAGAAAAAAGAGGGGGGCCGAGTAAAGGTTTCGTATAGAAGGTTTCTGCTCGGCTACCATCGTCCGTTCCAGGGTTGTGCTCTTTCTCTGGTAGCGAGAGTAAACCTTCTATGGGTTGGACGAGGAGGGCGAGGGTCGATATGGTGCTTGACAGATAGTTTCCCATAGCTCCGGTAATCTATCATGGCCGGCACGCGGATACGTATTGGTTTTTCTGCAACGCGTCTTAGTTGTGAACTTCTAATTCAAAGTTAGCCGCGTGCCGGCCATGAATTGAAGATATATTCTTTTTTTTTTCTCCGCTCTCTTGCTTTTCTCTCCTCATCGCTTTCTAGGTGAAATTGAGATGCTTTCCTCCCTTTTTTTTTTTTTTTTTTTTTTTTTTTTTGAACATTTTATTCGATTTGATCCTTGTGACATTAGGAATACTTTTTAAGAATAGTTCTGGAAAAATTATTGCAGCTGAACTACGGACTATTTTTGAATGTTGTATGTTCTATGCTATGTTCTGTGTTATTTAGAAAATATTCAATTTGTCTACCGGACATGCATTTTTACGTTTTCTGATTGTCATTAATGAACACATTGACAATAATTTGCTTTATTAATTTGTCTACTGGATGTAAAGATACTCCACTTATTAGACAAGTTAATGAAGCATATTATTATCGAGGTTTCACTTCTTTGATTCTAATCAAAAAATGTAAAAATGCAGAAGAATGATGTCAAATGTTATTAATTTTTTTGACGCCACAAAGTCTGCAAACTAAGGAAAAATTATGACTGTCTTTAAATTTGAGTACATCATTGTCATTGTATTACAATGTTATTGTGCTCTTTGTTAAACATTCATCTTAAAAAGACAATGATACACTAAAATAAATTAAAAATAATCACGATTAAGTTCAGAAATCTTCTAAAACTCATAAAGTAAATGATCAAAAAAAATTGATATGCGCAAATTTAAAAAAACAAAGTCAATTTTTTCTTATTTTTCTTATTTCAATGATTTTACAGTGAAAATTATTCGAATGCATTTACTCATCATACGGTTTCCTACCACATTAAATGTCAATGACAAATAGCAAGGAGTATTAATCAAAGATTACGTTCTAACTATCTCTATTATTAATATAAAGTAAAGTTTATTAGTAATATAATAGTAAAGAAACGTGAATTCGTGCGTTTGCATAAATAAGAGTTGTTAGGTTGATGATTTTCTTTTTGTCATTGGAAAGTTCAGTATGAAACAAGAATGAAAATAAATTTAAAAAAAAATTATATGTACAATAATAATTAATAATAATAATTATAAAATATAGAATATAAAAATATATGCTATTACATTATATATAATTTTCTCTGCTATACATATATCTATTTACCTTATTTTCATTTTTGGCTCACAAATCACTTCTACTCATTTCTACACGTCATAAATCACAAGAAATGTATTCGCTGATTAAAAACCAGCATTAATGACGATAATTACTTGTTCACAGATTGATTTTTATTAAATGAGCAACATACTGTTGGAAGACGGAGAAGAAAACACCGAGCAAAGCGCATCCCTATTCGCGTCGTGGAGAGAAAGGCATCACGGATGCACGTGCCCTGGCGACACTGCTTTACGACACGTGATTCATGGGAGACCCGATACGTTTTTTACACCTGAGATGGCATTATTAGATTTCTAATGGGACGAATGAAGAAACATAGAAATAGCGTGTTATTCTTATGTAGAGTCTCTTTTTCACTTAGGATTCGTTTCTCTATTCATCTTATTAGAAATGACGTTGTCCTATGTCTTTGGTTTATTACGTCAGTTTGAAATGATGACTTAGTTATGCGCCCAAAAATGTATGTACATACATCGGCCTGAATGATATTCACAATATATAATAATATTCTTTAGAGGTAGCCCTAATTTGTTAGAAGACATTTGTAATTTTGAATCTGAAGAACACCGATATTAGTTATTTGTATTTTAATTTTATTATTGATAATATGATTAAGGTGTAAATATGTAATAACCGTGTCCTTGAGATTCAAAATTACAAATATTCTGTAACAACTAAATGATACCTACATCGAGAATATTATTATACATATATTGTGGATTATTACTCAGTCACTCTGATATCTATACGTTTCTGAACGTTTTTAACTAAGTCATCACGTTAGGACGTCGATATATTCGACATAAAGCGCTATTTCTAATAAGACGAACAGAGAGACGAACAGAGAACGAATGTCAAGCAAAAAGGAGACACTAACAAAACGGCAAAAGAGTGATACCGCTGGTGTTTCCTTTCGAGTCATTAGGAATTCCATAATGCCACTTCAAGTGTAAGAAACGTCGGGTCGTATTATATATTGTGAATATTATTATTCTTCATCCAAAAAATACATCTAAAGAATATTATTATTTCAATAATAATATAATCAAAATATATAATAATCGTATTCTTTAGATTCAAAATTGAAATAATTGTATTATTGACTATTATACTTTTATATACTTGTACTTTATATTATGTAACATAAAATAATATCGCATATTTTAGAACAGAGTAGGTAGAATAATCTGATGAATAATGTTCTATCCCATCTATTTTATTACTTAACTTATATAGTAAATTTCTATTTTATTACTTAACTTATATAGTAAATTGAAGTATTTAGCATACTCTATACTAGAGTAAATTATGACATTTCGTGCAATTTCATATTTTTATGAGAAGTAGGAAATTGACTGTAAAAATAATATATTGTTAAAAGAATAAATATCAAGAGAACGAAACCTGATTAGAAATTTCTTTTCCCCGTCGAATATAACGAGATTTTTTGTGAATTTCCTACAAACGTGCAAAGTCTCATTATTAGAAGAGTGAACAAGCAAATTTCAACATTAATCTGTCCAATGAAACATTCGTTAGAATCCTGTCATCGAAATAATGGTCTTCAATCCGACGTAATCCGATCCGGTTCTCGTCGCCAGAACTCGTTCGAGAGCAGGTCCGGAAGACCGGAAACGCGGACTCCGAAGTCTGTACACGCAGGAACAAAGCGGTATCGTCGGAGCGGTGACGAATCCGCAAACGTCCCGGCAATGATCGCGTTTCCAGCGACTCGACGGTGTTTTGCGGTGAGGATGAACCATGTCTGATCCGCGATCACTTGTCAACCTCTGATTCTCTCTGTCTGTCTCTCTCTCTCTCTCTCTCTCTCTCTCTCTATCTCTCTTACTCTCTCGACAGCGAACGAGTTAGTTGTCGCGCGCGCGCACGATCGTTCAGGGCACGCCACCACGAAGTGGAAAGAGAGGCCTAGAAGGATGGTAGGTGTAGGACAAATACCGGGCTCCGAAGTGGCGAATACCGAAGAGCTGGTGGGGTTGGCCGCGTACACGTACACAACCGCGGGAGAACTTAAAGTGGAAGAGATAGCCAGTTTGGTTGGCGATGGTGGGGTGCGACAGCGCGCTGGTAGGGGAAAGCGGAAGAAGAGGTGGGGCGGCCGGGGGCGGGCGCGCGCGACAATTCAACAGGAACGAACGCACTTGCCACATCTGGCGAGCGAGTGGCATACTATTCGCTTTTCGCCCGGTTTTCCTTTTCCCCCGAAATCCTCCGACCACGATCGAAACGTAATCCGATTTATAGCTCTGCAAGAATCTTTCCTCGCAATCATAAAGACAAAGGGAAATTTCACGATTATCGTTTGAAATGCAACATAGACCGAGTGTTGCAACAGCTGTTTGATGAATGTATGGATGAAAATGGAAGATAGACCACGAGTGAAGGGAAGCAGGGACGCGATGATTTCATTACGTGAAATACAATCGCGGGGAACGCGGAAAATATGTATGGAAAACCCGACAAAGTCGAGCGCGAAGAATTATCCGCGAGAGGCAAGGAGAGCTCCGCCTCCTCGGCCGTCCCCTACGCTCCGGAACCCCACCGGCACGTCGCCACCCCGCGGTGCCCCCCGTTTGACCAACTGGCTACTACGTCACACATGCTTCTGCTTGCTTCGAGCCGCCAACTCCGAAGGCTCTCCTCTCGACCGGCTCAGTCGGTTCAGTGAGTTACGAGTTGCGTCCGGGTTCGCCGTACGTGCGATAACGGGGGCGTCAATCGGATTGCGCGATTGGGAGAGGATTCCTAACCTCGTGCACGCTTTCCTCTCTCTCTCTCTCTCTCTCTCTCTCTCTCTCTCTCTCTCTCTTTCTCTCTTTCTCTTTCTCTCTCTTTCCTTCCCTCCTTCTCTATCTCTCTTTCTCTATCCGTCACCCAGGCCTTCCATCTCTGTCGTTCCTTCTTTCGGTCCGTCCCTCTCATTCGGCTATGGGCAACAGGTTTGAATTTATGGGACAATAAAGAGTGTGGTGCGTAGTGCGCGCGTGTTTCCCTCTTGCTCGCTCGAGCGGCTCTCCTCTCTCTTCCGCCAGCGAGAGCAGCCTCGTTTCTCCCACGGACACGTTCCGGGCTCCTCATCTGCCACCGTGAACGGAGAACACTGCGCCGAAGACTATCAAACTCTCATAAAACTGTCAGCCGCGGTCGGCCGGCTGACTTATGCGCGTCCCTTCTTCCGACCGTGACTAGGGAGACCTGTCCGCTCTTCTGAATCGCGGGGTCCCGCGAAATGCGGCAGCGAGTGACTCGATAGCAGTGACCTTCGTTGCGAGAGACGAGGAAGAATCCCGGTATCGTCGTCGGATGGTCGTTGAGTCCTGAAGATTTCGTCGGAAGAAGGAAGTATTGTACGAGTCTCATACGAGAAAGTAGGAGACGGATGTTCGAAAGACGACGATGATCGCGCAGTATCGCTAACGTCATCGAAGGACGAGAGATTGGAAGAAGATCGAGACGATCGGCGATCAAGCAGAAACGCGGCGGTAGCATCTCGCGGGGAACCACCTCTTCTTCCTTCTTTCGACGAGGCACGAGGGTGTACGCGGAAGGGGGCGCGTGCGCGCGTTGCCCCCTCGCAGAGACGGTAAGCGGAAGACTACTTCTTGGTGACGTTGCGGCTAGAAGGTTGCAGAGGAGAAAACGACGGCGTGGAAGAAAGAGAGAAAAAGAGGCAGAGAGAGAGAAAGAAAGAGAGAGAGAGAGAGAGAGAGATCCTCGCCCCACCATCGGTCCTCGGGGCTCCCGAATATCTCTCCATTAGCCCCCCTGACGGTGCTATCCCCTCTCTGTGACCCCTCGGATTTCCTATCTTGCTCGCACACCCCTCTCGTCGGCTCTTGTCACGTCGGGTAGCAGCCAGCCAGGCAACACCACCACACGAACAACCAGCAGCAGCAGCAGCAGCAGCAGCGCCAGCAGCAGCACCACGCAGACCCGACGGAGACGCAAGGAACGGGGTTGAAGAATCCTACGCCGGCGGAGAGACCAATCAAGGTTTGACGAACGACGGGGATTGGTCGAGGCGCTCCTCTGACACGCAGAGAGCTCGGGCACGTGACAAGCTACCGCATACACCGGGCCTCCGTTGGATCGTGGCGAGGCCTTCAGTACGATACCAACTACCCTCCGCGCACGCAACAGCAACGGCGAACGCTGAGTCGCGGCAATAAAACGCTTCACCCCCTAATGCGGTGATATCGGTACACCGGCACACCGATCATCCGATCACGGACAGAAAGAATCATTCGCCACCGGTTCCGTCTTCAGTCGTCAACGACGATCGCGTCACGTTCCACGGTATTCCGCGAATACCTCTGTCGTACAAACGCGTCGTACGTCACTCGTTGGTTACGTTTTGGAGATACATCGTAAACACGGCACCGCGAATTTCGTGCACGCAGTTACAAAAAACACAGCGGTGAACAAATCATCGAGGAAGATAGAAATAAAGAAGTGGATGGGGTCTCGTCTTCAATGGGGCGACCCGATAAGCCGGCTGTTACGCGCTACTGCACGCTGCCTCGACGAGTTCTCTGTAGGTAATTGCGACTCGTGAGGTCGTAAAGAAGCAGAAGACAGTTTTATAGCCCAGGCCCACGTGGCCCTCGTAAACTCGACTCGGGTCAGGTCGGTTTAGACTCTGCCCGCCTGCCGGCACACGACTGCCTCGCCTTCTATTCGTCGCGATCCCCCTCGTTCATTATCGAATCGTTTAGGGACGTGTTTATCCGCGTGTAACGGGCCGCGATAGGTGTAAACACGCGGAGGAACAAGAGAACGGTGAGATCGTTTTTATTCCTAACCGAGTGATAGCTCCTAACAGCCACTGTTGTTTCTCTATTACCGCAAAGTGTGACATGCTACCGTTTCTATCGTTGTCATCGTCGTCGTCGTCGTCGTCGCCGTGGTCGTCGTCGTCGTCGTCGTCGTCGTCGTCGTCGTCGTCATCATCATCATCATCATCATCATCATCATCATCATCATCATCATCATCATCATCATCATCATCATCATCATCATCATCCTCATCGTCATCGTCATCGTCGTCGTCGTCGTCGCCGTCGCCGTCGCCGTCGTTGTCGTTGTCGTCGTCGTCGTCGTCGTTCTCGTTTTTGTCGTCGACGTTGTCGTGAAATCAACGACCAGCGATGACAGATCGTATTTAACGACAGTGCGCGTATCTTGCCGCCACTCGAAGACCAAGGATCAGATCGGTGGTGTTGTTTCTCGTGAAAATATCGAACCGTACACACGTGTGGAACGATCGGGGTAACAGTGTGACGACGGGTGCACTACACGCGTGAACCATGAGTTCCTATCAGTTTGTTAATTCGCTGGCGTCGTGCTACGCGGGCCAGCAAACGCAACAGCAACCACGAGCCACGGCCAGTTCACCTGGAGAACCGATGCAAGCGGCATCGCCCGCAGGTGGAGACTACTACAACCCGAACGCAGCAGCGACCAGCTATCCAACGCCGTGTTACTCTCCCCAGCAACACTATCCTCAGCATGCTTACGCGACTCCAGCCTCTGGTATGCAACACACAGCGCCCACCGGCATGATAGACTATACGCAGCTGCAGCCGCAGCCCCGGCTAAGCGCGACGACAACCTCGCAGCAACACAGTTTGCACCAACAGTCGCAGCATCATCCGCAACAGCATCATCCTCAGCAGCAGTTGCATCAAGATCCGACGACGCCGCTTCTTCAGGCCGCATCCGCGCCATCGGCACCGTCCACGTCTAGCTGCAAGTACGCCGACTCGACGTCCTCCACAAGCGTCGCGTCGCCCCAAGATCTGACCACGTCCACCTCGAGAAACAGTCCAACTCCTTTGGTGGCACCTGGCACCAGCAAGGCTGCATCAGGCCTCACCTCGCCGCCAGGAAGTTCGTCGAGGTCGTCGGTCGCCGCCTCGGCCGCCTCACCTGCCAGCGGAAGTTCCAGACCCGTGGCAGAAGGTACCTCCACGTTGACCACCGCGTCGTCCGCCTCGTCGCCAGCATCCTCCACCTCCAGCACCTCCAGCACCGGCAACAATACGTCGAACAAAACGAATCCCAGCGGTAACGAGCCACCCAAGATCTATTCGTGGATGAAGAGGGTGCACATCGGTCAGAGTAAGTCCACCGAATCTCTCCTTTCGTCTTCTACTTCGTTTCTTCTTTTTCTTAGGCCGATCGCCACGACCGAACGCACGTTAATTTGCGGGTTACGGTTGGACGGTAGACGAGATTCAACCAAATTGCCGTGCGAGTTGATCCCAAACACAATAGGTCGTCCGATTCGGAGAGATACTCGCTGTCTGAGTAGGAAATTATTGCGAGACAAGGATAATTTGAATTTTGCGAGGGGTAACGTTAAAAACCACGGTTCTTGGTAGACCTGTTATTGAAATATTCCCATAAATTAATCTCTTTGGATTCTCAATTCTTTGTCGACGTGACCAAATCCCTGTCCGAAACCGGTATATTTAAAATAACATTGTCGGTATCGCAAAAGATGTAATAACTTCTTTTGATCTATACGATATGCCTCGCGTTTCTCTGCTCTCCATTTTTCGCCCCCCGCCGATGCGTGCACGTGCACCTCGACCGTGATCGACCGAGAAAAGGTTCGAATTTCGGAAAGTCCGGCAGCTTTTGTGTTTTCTGGAACGAATTGCGCGTGTGGGAACGCACACGCACAGTGGGCAAGAAAAAGGACGGAGAGGCGTTTACCGCGCGAAAACGGGGATTCTGTTAGGCCGTAAATTGCGCGCCGGCTTGGGACCCCCAATCGGCGATAAGTCATCGCGAATATCTGCGAAAGAAACGTCGCGGTTTGGTAAAAGTAAGCAGCCGGTGATTTGTAGATCGGCGCTACGGAAATTTGTGTTAGTGTGTCATAACGAGGAATGCGGACCTTGGTTGCGGCCGCCACCTTAAACAGCGTGTTAAATCACTGCTAAAATATATCGGCGAAGCGCTTATAAATTGCGATACTCGTCGCTGATAGCGATTCTTCCTCGTATATCACGCACCGCGACCGTTTAGAATCAAGTGGTTAATAAGAAAAACTTGCTCCACCGTTTCGAGTATTCTCGATCGTTTTTGAAAGATTTTCTTTAATAATCATTTGGTAAATCGGGGTACAGGTTGATCACTCTATCGATACTAAGACGATGCTCCAAATAACGAGTATTCTTCATAGTTTGTGGAAGATCATTGATCGTTCGATAAATCGAGACACAAGTTACTTGGTTTGCCAATACAATGTTAATAATACAATAGAAGAAGTCACAGAGTATTGTTTGTAAACATATGTATTACACGCGTAGAATGAAAAAAACTCGATTCTCTCGGAAACTAAGCGTCGGACGGAAGAATTTGATTCTATATCTTCTTATTTTTTCATGACAACCTCCTGTCCACTTGACACGTCATTTCGCCACACCCTGTATATTTATTTTTATATTACGCCTTGCATGTTATCTTTATTCTCGGCATTGCTGAATATGCTATCATCTAATAATAAGATCCTAAAGTTAAGGTTCTCATTAAAATCTATGCAACACCCACCGTTCGACGTTTGTGTCGCTCGTGACCAGTGAAAAAACAAAATGTTCTTTGACCGTCTCGAATATTTCTGTTGTTCGTGGAGAATTTCTCGATAATCGCGGCACAAATTGATTAGTTCACTCGTTAGTAAGTGCGTGTCAATTTGTGGGACGGCTAATGGAGGCCGGTGCGAGGTGAAAAAATTTATCGGAGGGCAATTTGGAGCAATTTACTCGTCGGGGACGAATGTAGTTTGTAAATGTTTCCCGTTATCGCGGAATGGCCGACGTGTAAGGACGAGCGGCGCGCAAGAATAGCGGAAAATAATCGATAGTACAAGCTCCGGTTCTTCGAAAGAAGGTGGAAATTATGTGACCATTCTGTCAGAGGTAAAAGTAGAATATATTGAAACTTTGACGAAAGTTCACGAAGGAGTCAAGGTGGATGGATAGATGATGGATGCGGATTAGGCTGGATACTGATACGAGCGGATAATAAACGAGAAACTTGTTAAACGTTGACAAGAGAATCTGGCCGTGAACAAAAGATTCATACTCAATAGGAATTTTTTGTTGATGGATAATTGAAACAATTGAAATAAAAAATTTGTGATAAGAATTGTAAACGACAGACAGAATGAGTTAATCACATCACAGAAGGTTTATACTCTTCAGAAATGCGAACTTTCGATCAACCACATTTCTTTTTCCGATAAAAATAGGTGCTTCAAATTTGAACCTCGCTGTTTGAGAAAATTCAATCGTAAGCTTCTCTTCTGAAGGCTGTTACTCCTTCCAAAAGACCATCAAAATTGATGATTCCACGAGCGCCCTTTTTACCAGAAAATAAAAAGATAAGACACGAAAGTATTAGAGACTCGCCCCAGTGACGATTGCCCGCGAGTTCTCTCGTAGAAGATGGTGTACCATCGCATCGTGAACCAGGAGATCTGTGTGTGTAATCGCGATTACGTAAACCCACCGTGTCCCGGACACAAGTGGTTGCCGCTACCGTGTTGGTAGTCCCTCGTGAAATCGGCTCGCTGATTCTTCTGCGGATAACCGGGCGTCGGCTATAAAAATACGGAAACGAGAGGAGACAAATAGAGTGCGTTGGTTCCGCGCAGGGACGAGGGAACGCGCCGCGGAGGTTAGACCCCGTGGCAGAGAATGGCGAGAGAGGAAAGAGTACGTGGAAGAAGGAGGGAGGGGAGGAAGAAGAGGGCCGGTCCGAGGCCAGGACAAGAGTAATTCAGCGGAGTCCAGGAGACTGGATCCACCTGCCCCCATGGTTCAAAGGAGATAAGACAGCGAGCGCTGGTCGCGTTCACATTAGTCGCCCCGCGTGATTTACTGCGTGGCCAGTATGATTCAGTCAGCGGGGAATTTGACGAAGAATTAATGGTATTATGATATCGTGTGTAACTCTATGTATGTGCGCCCGGGCCATAAATCAGGCTGCATTGTGAGGCGCGGGGGGCCCTTTCCTTCGTCGTTTCGCTCTCTTTCTCCGCGGCCCCCTCTCTCTTGCTCTCTCTCTGTCTCGCCGGCACACCGCCGTATGTGTGCGTTTCTTTCTTCGTTTCCACGGTCCGTTCTCTTACGCGTTCCCTCTCTGTTCGTCTTTTCACTGAGCGCGTCCGGCCTCTCACGAACGAAGGCCGAAGCTCATTCGAGAGGGCCTTCCAAACGGGATATACGAAAACCAAAGCTCCTTTCCTGCGCCTCTCTTGACTTCCTCTCTCTCCGCAGTTTTCGTTCTCTCCTCTCCTGCACGTTTCCTGCGCGTCGTTTCTGGTTTCCACCGAGCCGCCAGGGGGGCTAGAGTTACCGTCACGGATTTCCCGAATTACGGGAAAATATCCACCGACGAACGCGATTTTCTTCTTCGGGGAAAGTTTCCCCTTGTGCTTACGAAATAGCTCTTGAAATTTAATTTTTCGATTCGATAGAAACTCCACCGTGCGATGTACTTCAACCAGGTCGTATTAACACACGAGTAGTCTGCTTTTAGAACCGTGTAGTTTAAACGATTGGAGTAGCTATATCATAGCGAAAGAATTCGTCTGTGAAGCTAGACGTATTGAGATAGATGTCGAGAGCCTGTCCCGTGTGTCCAACGCAACACACGGCGAGCGGGTGCCATTGTGAAGGCCCGAAATCTTGGAGCAAACGGACGAAAAGATGTCTCTCGAGCGAGTCTAACCTTGCGTTAATTGCGCTGGCGCTGCCATAATAACCGGTTCGTTCAGGGAATTGTGAATAAACGGACGAAGCACAGGATGATCGTAAATCACGAAAAGTTACACGAACGTACTCCCGTCAAAGGGTGAATTGTGCTCTGAGATAATTACGCTAGGTGAGTTCTGACCTAGCCGTGTCTTCTGTAAACGATCTTTGAAAGCAAAGGAACCGTTGTTCGTTTGTTTCCCTCCTCCTCCTCCTCCTCCTCCTCCTCCTCCTTTCTCCTCTTCCTCGGGGATTCTGAATTGAAAATACTTTGGTACAGATTTGCCGGATCCACGAGCGTCGTCCGATATTTTCAAAACTGTGCGATTTCTCTCGGAGATTCGCGTGACCCCAGATTGTGCAATCGGTGGACTGCATGCACGTTTGTGCATTTACGAGAAAATTGAATGTACAAAAGTGTGCACGTTACATGAAAAAATATACAAAATATCGGCAGTAAAGTATTCATTATGTTCCAATAAATTATGTAAATAGAAAATTCAACATGAGAACCCAAAGAATTGTAAAAAATTCATCGTTTTACACAAAATTCAGCCAGCGTGACATATAATTATGCGACGGCCTGATATATTCGGAGAAATACGAGTTTAGTAATTACTGATAAGAATATCTTTCGTTTGATCTAACGTTAAACATAGAAAAAACCCGCACAAAAAACACGTGTCAAAAGACATAATATTCTCCTCGTTCCACGAATCAAACGTACGTTCGCAAGGGTTGGTCCACGAAACCAGTTTCTATGTTGATATTCTTTTGTGCGTGCTTTCGTCGCGAGGTATTTTACCAAGTAATCGGAACATCGTAATGATGCAGCTAACGAGAATTAATATACGGTACCTCTTTCGAATATCTTAGTATTTAAACGTACGTTACCTAGCCTGTTACTTCCAGTAATTAGAAAATCATTTGCTATTAGCAGACATTCTATTCCGATGATACAAAGTTTGAATGATATTTGAGAAATAGAGGAAGACTTTGCGTCGAACTCGAGGAACAACGGAAATATTTATCATCGACGCTGAAATAGTACGTCGAGTTTCAACGACTCGAATCGGTGGCAGCGTCACGATGGCGTCGAACCTCGTCACGGCGCACGTTTCGTAAGAGCTCGAGAGAGAACACGTAAGAAAATAGACATCTCCTCGCATGTCCGCGTCAAGGGGGAAATAATTGATTCGTCAAGGATCAACAACGTGACCTGGCTGGAGCGTCGCGACGCTCTGAAACACGCTGATACGTAAATCGTTCAACGGCGAGATCTGAAGAAATAAACAGATCGCGAATCAAATATATTCGTGAACGAAACTTCCGCGCTAGAAGGAACAAGCTCCAATTACCCTTCGAGAACGAAGATATCAACAATTCTGGGTCGAAGAATTGGAAAGTGGCGTCATTCTGGGTAATAATAAACGCGGAACGTGTATTTGGCCTCGTTGAGTTTGATGTAAGACGGTTATCAGTTAAGAAAGATGATTCTTGGTAGCAAGATTGTAGGTAGGAAGATCGAGTTCAAGTTCGATTTTTTCTGGCGAAATAGATGCTGACGGTACGAAATGTGTGCTTCTTTGTTTCATTTTTGATCGTAATGGGATTCAGAGTTAACGAGTGGATGTTTCATAAGGTCTGCAAGTGAATATCCTAGCAGGGCCAGGTAATTTGTTAATATTTTGTTCGATCAAACGTTTTCACTCGACGACCGAAGATAAAAGATGACATCGTTCGATATAGCTGCCTGGAGAATCGTATTTTTGTTTTTAATTCTTTTTTTATTATTATTATTATTATTATTATCGGGTACATCCTGCAAAAAGTTAGCGAATTAAAAAGTTGGGAGATCCTGGGCATAATTAGTATTCCGAGAAAATGATGCAGGCAATTAAAGTTCTTTTTCAAGCCGAGATCTTCCACGGCTTGTTCCACGCATAATTATCTCATACAAGAACCGCGCAATTCTCAATATCCTTTCCATTATATACGCGATCAGAATTCATTCGAAATTACGTATCTTGATCGTTGTTTAAAGAGCTACAAGTTTCGCCGAGGCAGCGAGGAATTATTTTTCCTTCCAAAAGGAAGATATTCATTACGGATATTCGAGAATGAACGCGATGCGTTTACCAGCGTGTCTATGATATAACCGAGATACAGAAGCGCGCGATTATTCTCGCAGAGCCGAGTCAGCACGAAGACAAGGCCAATACTTTACTTATCCAGTTTCTCACGCTTGCATCGACACGTTCCCATCCGACCGAGCTGAAAATCAATCGGAGCCGAGACACGAAAATCATCGCAATTAACGCGAAATCTCGCTTCAATGTCCGTGTCGGGAATCTTCGTTTCGCGCTACTTGACGACAAAAAATCGGCAAGAGAGAGAAGAAGTTAATGTCCACGAAGCACGCAGCATCGACAGAGACAAAGAGAGAAAGAGAGAGAGAGATTTGGCGATAACGATCGGCGAAACGCGACCTACGGAGCATGACGATTTCTTGCATCGACGAAACGAATCGGTCGAACGACTCGGTGGCTCATCCTCGACGGCCGTCTATTTAGAAACGATGGTCGATTGGCCATTAGGAGGCACGATAACCAACCCCGCGCGGCCAGTTATCGTTCATCGAACGATCGCGCGATTATTTTTGCCTGAAGAGGTCAACGATTCGGGCGAGATACTCGCGAAATCGAGCGGAAGGTGGCTTCGCATAATTACAGGCCGCGATTACAGTTCTCTCATAAATAAACACAGAGAAGATCGTCCTTTCCGGGCGTGTTTCTGGTCTACTCCGTCGGTAATCGATCGATCGATAAGTTCGTTTGTTTAAACGTTTCAGATTATTTGGCCGTAGAACAATGTTCATGCAACGGAGAAGACACGAGCCAGGTCTTTCGTCCGATATGAAAATCATGGGATACGCGTTGAGAAGTTGTTGTAACAGCGGGCGTTGAAAGCTTCATAGATCGAAGCTTCCGTCTAAAAAAACGTTGGCGTACGAGTCGTGACTCTTTGTGAAAGCAAGACGCACGGGTAGCCAGTTGATTATGAGTAATAAATAGATTATGAAAATATTGATTATTGATAAATGGAGAAGATACTAACTTGACTGTCCAGAATTTTTCTTAGGAACGGAATAATAATTTTTTACGTTTGAGGAAGACTTTCCTGTCTCCGTAATGAACTTATCGCGATGACAAATCCTCTCGGATTTTTCAGAAACAATCCGCACGGTTTGATGTCTGGACGTCAAACGAGTTTCTGGTATCGATTAATATACATTGGGAGTGGCACGATCGAAATCACTAATACGTTTGCATAGATCCTTCAATCTTTTTCAACAAATCAGTCGGCGTTAGAGGAAAATGTTTACACGGCGAAGGCGATAAGAAATGACGCGGAAAGAATCACACGCATTTCTGTGAAAGTCCAGTTGGACGCATCGGCAACTTTTTAATTTCTCCGCGGCTTTCTCCATTTCCTCTTCCGCTGAATAAAACGGAATTTTCTCAGAGGACGCAAGATTCGCAGTAGTAGTGCAGTTCTCGTTTGATCCTGTAAACAAACACTATGGCAGCGACAAATATAATTTAAGACGAAGGAACGCGTTACACTCCCCCTTCGTGTTCCGCGGTTACCGTGTAATTTTTTTCAGAAAAGATTCGTATAATCGCGTTCCCATTATGGCTGTCGTTTAATTCCACACAAAATCCCTGCCGATCGAGGTTTTCGCGTCGGGAACAAATGCCTGTACGTGACTTCATCCTCGATCCAGCGCGCTCCGTATCTTTTCATCCTTCGACTTATTTGCCATCCAGCGATCTGAAGACCTACCTACCTCCGCAGCCCGTAATCACGGATCAATCATTCCACGATAAATAAAGACTAGGAACAGATAGAGCTACGAACGAAGGTTTATGGAATCGTTCGAGCCTGTCGGTAGCAGTGAAAATGGCCGGTCACGGGAACAACCACCGATTGCTTTCTCCCCCTTTGAACAAAACTCCGTCTCGATCGTCTTAACGTGTTGGCTCTGACGATCATCGATTTACGTTTCGAGTAGTTAGAAGTCGTTACGGGGCCGTAGAAAGGGTGGCGCGATTCGAACGATGGATAACAAGCGGATAATACGAGAAGCTATTACGAGTACGCTCTTCGGGGGCATATTTGTTTGGTCGATTGCAATAAATAGCTGAAGCATTTGCGATTGATCGCCGTTCGGGCTGGCTGGGTTTGGGTCAAGGTAGACAGTAACGCGGGAGTAGGTTAAATGCGTTTTCTTCAGTCGACTATGATTTTCAATTGAAGAATTTATAGCGATAAGGAAGCGGAAAGGTATAAACTTAGTATTCAAAAATACGAGAGTTTGTTACTGTAAATACAGATGTTAATTGACTATTTTTCTAACAATTTATAGCACGTTACAAAAAATGATTTGATTTTTGTTGATTGCTCGTTATTGTAAAAACATTTTCAATTTTCGTTGTCTGGCCAGTGGAACGGACTTTGGATAGTCGAATATCGAAACAGGATGAACTATACTTCCAGGTTTTTAGACATTTGGCTTGTTAGAAATTACTAGAAAGATTCTGTAAAATTTGTAATCTTCTTAATTCGAAGGTTCTAGGCTCTAGCATCAAATGCTAAGCGGTAAAACACAGTCCTTTCCCAGAAGGTTTGTCACTATCTTCTAAACATTTTTTGGGCTTCAAGGCATTCGTCAGATCCTCTTTTCGTTATAACACTCTTCTAAATATTTTGCCGGGTACACAATTTATTGGAGACTCGATTCGGTCATAAATCATGGAAAGCTAAGTAACAACGGGGCATCTGCTCCTTCGAACAGTCTCGAAATCTCCGAAATCTCTCATATCTAACAGGCTGGCGGAATATCAAGCATCGAACGAGTGGAATTTTTCTCAAAACCGTTGGCAAAATTAATCTACCTGCTGCTATATTATGGTAATTTTCGGCGCAAAGTTTAATCTCGAATTAAAGTTGGCCGAGCGCGATCGGCTTTTTCTGTCTGACCTCTAATAGGAAATTAACAAGCCCAGAGATATTGTTGCACGGTCGAAGGATCCTCGAAGGTATCGGCCACGTATGATGATGAGAACGCGCAGACGTACCGCGTGCATCCACGATTATACCATGGCTAACAGGCGAAACTAACGCGGAGGAACGCTAGGCTTGGAACTGGTTTTCCCAGTCGCGTCGCATATTTCATTTTAGTAGCAACAAAAATTCTTTTCGTTAGTGTGCATTAATCAATCAGCGTGCACGAGCAATACGCTGTCAAATATACAGCTAGTTCCGTGTTGAGGTAATACACGGACTCGCGCGGCGGCTGCCGTCGTGTTTCTCCACGACAGAGATCGAACTTCATACACGGCTGGTTAATAATACTTAATTCACCCCGCGGGATTGCTACTTCGTGGAGTTTTTATCGGGGACCGAGATACGATCGCGAACGAATCGCGAAAGAGACGCGTGGAACGATTCCTAAATGAAGACATTTGCAATATTCTTTTCCAAACGACTTTCTAAAATGTCGTCGTTCTACCGAATGTTGCCCGCTTCGTTATAATCCTCTCACTTGTTCCAACTGTTTGTACAATTTCTAAACCATCATAGAAAAAAATACGTTCACATTATTCGACGAGATTAATTAAACTAAAACTTCGGACCAGTCTGACTCGAGTCTAGTAAAATTTGCTGTACTTTAAACCTTATTAATAGATATGCGCGAATGATACTTTTTAACGAGAGTTAGAACACAAACAATGAAAATGTGAAACGGGACGGATCAGAGGAGCCATTTTAAGAAATTCGTAGCGAAGGCTACGAGCGTGGAATGGGAAAAATACGCGTTAGAAGGTGGACGCATCGGAGGAAGGTCGTCCAATTTGGATCCGAGCGCGGGCAAGGACTCGGAGCGCGGTACAAATCACTTATTAGGGCATAAATTTTCATTGCAAGCAGCTAGCGTAAACGGGATGAGCCGATGGGGTAATGGATGTGTGCCGGGAGCGAAGTGGGCCGCCTGTTGCTGCGTGGCCCGCTCGCCACGGGGATCCTTGATCCTTATGCTCCTGCAGTCGCTCTCTTTTGGCCCAGGCAAACCCCTCCCCGAAGAAGGAGGATTCCCGCTCCTGAAAATTTACGAGCTGCCGCTGAATGGCCTCGACTGGCCTGCCGCCACGTTACACGCGTTCCGTGGTTTTCCCGCGACAAAAGTCCCCGGAAAACCTCTCCTGATGTCTTTTTCCCTCGATTGCTTCCAAACGTCTTCATACGGTTCACCGAGTACAAGTTTACGCACACAAGTTCGTGTATGGTGTGTGTGTGTGTATTGTTGCAGGAAAATTTGAAATTTTATCACGCATCACTATCGTATGAGATAATTACTATACTGGTAATAATGTTTAGTTAAAATTTACGATTCACTTTCTGGCAAAGGTAGTTGCGTTGTGTGACACAATGAACGTTTCTTAATTAATTGTATCTTTCACGCAAAATATTTGAGAAGAAAAATATTTGGCACATATTAGGGAAATTAAAATTACAGAAATATTTATACTAAGAAACTCACGTTTCAATTTAGCGCTTGAGAATTAATAATGAAATGTGAAATTCTACTTGAATGGAATTTAATATCAAAAAAATCAGTTTTCCTTTCTCTTTCTCTCTCCTATGTTCCATAGTATCGTTCGACTACGTGACATTAAATCTTCGATTTATATTGGAATTATCGTAAATTTCATTCGAAGCCAATTGGAAAGCCGCGCTGTCTGAATCAGATAACATTCCTGTTTTCCCCGATCGACAAATTGTCTATGTATTACTAGCTATTTAAACGAGCCCGATAAAAAGATCAGGAGGAATTCGAGGCTCGTATGAAGCGGAGCATTCGTCGGCTGAGGCCGAGCCAGCGATTGTAAAAAAACGGTGTTTCGCTCCCCAGGAAATTTATGGCCTGCTCTTGAATGGCGTCTGTTCGTGCGTCTTGGGGTTAATATGACACGAGCACCGGAACAACCGGGCACAATGATCATTGCCGACGCACTCGGTCTATATTGACTCCGATATCGGGAACAATTTAACGTGCCCCCAAGGCGTAACATCGTCGTACAATTCTACCTGGCAGACGCCGCGATTCCTCGGTTTATTTATGTGAATTACGGAACGTCTCTCTTTACCTTCCTCCGTCTTTTATTCGTTCGTGATCTCCCCTCTTGAAGTTACCCGAGTTTGAATAGCTGCATTTGTAAGAGCGACGATGTCAAATCGCCTCCAATTATGCGATAAAATCTCAGCTAGATTTTAAGCAGTTGCGGAACATCGTCATTTGGAATGTACACTTTTAATCTAATAAATTCGCGTTTCGTAATTTTATTGTTCCTTTCACGTATCATCTGTTGAGAAAAGAGAAGAAAACCAATGGACGATCAAAATATAGCAAGACCATCCTCGGGACTTTTTCTCTGAAATATCTTCGCAGAAACGTCCCTATTATTCATACCGCACAATCGCTCGAAGTTAGAACAATCTGAAAATTATTCTGCAAGAGGGATCTGACTCACGGGCAATCAAGTATAACAGACGTTTGCTCGTTAACTGTATGCCGGTTGCATAAATAAATCACACGAGATCAACCAGTTCTGCGCATTCACGTCACCGTTTCAAAACGTACGATCGAACGCGTTTCTCGTCGCAATCGAATTCTCGAGCAATTTGCACGAGGGGTTCGCGGTTTTCTCGCTTCTCCGAATCGATCTCCGAAACTAGTGGAATTAACGTCGCTGTTGCTGCGTTTTATTATTAATCGATCGGTTAGGTTATTTTCCCGCGGCAAAAACAGACAGAGTGAAATCGTCGTTGCTACAATCGTGAATTATTTGTCAAGAAATATGTTTAATACCGTTCGGATGAGAAACAGTAAGAAATATCGGTATCTCCTTGACATTGTTGATCGATTTGTTAAAATTTTATCATCGAATTATTAAAATTTCGCAATTGCTGGCTTTAAATCCATTTCTCGTAGCGTGTTTATCGACGGTATACGCTTAACCTTAATCTAAATGTAATTTATCTCTTGAAGTAGGATTACATTACACGATGATTCTACTATTAATAATCTATCGGTCAATTTCAATAGTTCGAAACGGAACAACCTTAACGTCAGATCGTCGTTCAAAAAAAAGTTTGGTGCATCTTTCACCTTTTCTTCGAGCAAGAATATCGCAATTGTAATTTCCAATTCTAAAGTATAAAAGGCTGGTAATATCTTAAAATAAAAGTATTATAAATAAAATATTTAGGTAATTATGCAAGAGATCGCGTCAGACTTCGTGAAACTTTAGACTCTCTCGCTTTTTATTCTGAATATTTTTCTTATTTTTAGAATTAACAAGCGACTGTTTTCGTTTATGCAATCAGATCATTGCTCGAAGATTCTCAAGGATCGATCAAGGTATCGATCGGAACAGACGGAACCGGGGCGACGAGAAATATTTACATAAGTGATGAGAAATATTTACATAAATGACAAGCTGCTGAGCGGTCAAGGCACACGAGAACGCGTTCATAAAACGTCACATTTTTTTACAAACATCGCACATGCGACGTCTGATGGCTATACTCGATACAACGGTGCAATTTCAGCCGCAATTGCATTTAATTTCACGTGCAATAATATCATCGATTACGTCGCTAATGTAATTGCCGCAGAAAATATTGCGATTCGAGCACGTGACCTCGTGCAAAGATATTTCAGAGTCAGCGAGGAGAAATAATAGACGAAATCGCGAGTTATTTAAAAATTGTAATCAGCTGACATCGAGAGTTATTTTGGAATATTGGACGGATTTAGTAACGTTATTTAAAACAGATCTGAGAACGGCAGTATTTTTAAATGCAAATTCGTGCTTCTAAGAAGGTAACTAAAAATATAGAATCTGGATAGAAAACGATTTTATAGAAAGCACTGCATTGCGTTATATTTTATACATTTTTCTGTTACGCATTAAAATTCGTTATACCTAATTGTAAGTGTAAAAGATCTGCAATCTAGTCATAACTTATTTTTGTACCGATTGTGAGTATTTTCTTACACGCGAGAAAATTCCGCAATGAGCATTTAAGTCTGTTAAAAGGACATAAACAACCATTAAAAGCGACTACAAAATTATTGAACAATGGACGATCGATCGTGGAAAATTGACTTGGCAAATCGAAAGTCAGCTGCCGCTTTGTTCGAGTCCGAGTGCTCAGCTACGTTTGTTATTGAAATTAACGATGTCACTCGAGTAAAAAACTTGGCTATTGAAAACAACAGAATAATTTTCTAAGACGACGAGCGAACTGAAAGATCCGAATGGCAAGGAAAACGTGCGTCTGCTTCGGAATGAGCTGCGCGGATCGTGCAAGACGAAGAAGAAGATACGTTGAAAAACCGCGATAAGCATGGCGATAAAACTTTCGCAACACCTGTAGTAACGGTAACGCAGCTTTCTGTCGGTCGAGAAGAAAGGAGGTCTCTCCTCGAAAAAATGTCAAATTACGTTGCTCCGGTTGCGCAAAAATTCCTCGAAACTTCGAATAATCTCAATCGCGCGAAAAAAAAGGGGGGAAAAAAAAAAAAAAAAAAAAAAAAAAAAAACGTGATAAGAAACGAGTATTAAGAAAGAGAGAAAATTAAAGCCAAGCCGAGACCGGTAGAGGAACGCGCGGACTATATGGTACTTTGATGCGTGATAAAAAGGAACGCATAAGTCAGCTGCACGCTTGCTGGAGAGAGATTGGTCACGGTGACATTCACGATTAGCGAGGAGTAGGTCGTGCGTATAAAGACGTCCATGAACACCGAATTCTGCATGCCAAGTAACAAACACCGAGTCGAGTCTACCTTTGCATTCTCGCAACCACACCGAGACACGATGATCTCGACCGTTCTCCATTTGGTCGTTCGAATCGTTTCCTTCGGAATCACCAACTCTGACGTTTCTGACGTTTTAATTCTGGCACACCTAGAGAGCCTATCGCGAAGATCACGCTAATCATCCGACGATTTCTCCGAGGTATTCTCACTCAGTCTTCGCAGAAGAACGAAGGAACGAAGATACATGGTCTTGGCGACCTGTAACGAGTTGAGTATCATTTGCTGGAAGATTCGGACGGTGGTCTCCGGCGGAGAGGCAGGCAATCGTGTTGAAAATGGCCAGAGAACGGCTAATCACCGAACGGAGAAACGGTAACGCGGGCAAATCGTCGTCCATTAACGGAGCTGGCGGTTAAGAGTCGAGATGCAGAGATTCGTTAGCACCTACGTTCTATGACACGGCACATTAGATTCCGTTTGTTTGAACGGTGAGAGAGGCCGGTCAAATTAACGAGAAGAAAGACCGCCAACGAAGGCGAGAAAACTTTGCATAATTTGACGCTTAGGGGTGCACGCTAGGGGTTTGAATTTATTTATTCGCGCGTTCGATCGTGCAACCACTCGCGGGCTTAACTATCTCTTCGGATATTTCAATCCGCGTGCGGAATCACGCTCGGCTTGCATCGTCGTCCTCTTTTACACCCTTAGCAACTATTTTCGGCTCGTGTGAGCCATGGTGTGCGCCGATCGACTAGCTGCTGGCTTCGAGGGAAGAGAAATGATCGTAGACACGGCAATGGTCATCTTGGAGGTGAATGTTGGTCATCAGCCGTTGATCTTACCCGCGAAAAGGGGAAATTTACGTTGATGCGTAGTTTCTTCTTTAACGCTCTCTCTGGGGAGAGAGATTTATGATTATCACGGGGGTAGAGTGATCAGACGGATTGTGTTAGGGTTTGTTGTAATTTTTCATGGCGGCTCTGAGTACATTGGATAATTTTGATCGATGATAAACATACATATACTCCTAATAATTATTCTCATGAAATTTTATACACGTATGCATATGGGGTATGTATTAATCTTTTCGTCATTTTTAATTCACATGCTAAAGTCGACATTGTACAAGTAATCTGAAAGATTGTGGGTCCGCGTAGATTCAAGTTTCGCAATTTTCCAAAATACGAATCGCTTGGAAGTCACGTTGATCGACACCAAATATTGATTGAAAATTAATATTTTCCTTTTCTCTTACGCACACCTTACAACTTCTTCTTATCACAAATAAACTTACAGAAGTAAGCGTTCTCGTTTCTTGAAATTGGAATTGTAATTCAGCAATTGAAAAATTGATTGAAAAATGAAATTGGTCCGATTTGCCTTCTCAAATAATGATGAAATTTCAACGTTTAGAAAACAAACTTGTGTTTCCATTCCAAAACAAATGTGACGATGTAATCGAGACATTGTTATCAAGGGAAATCGTCCTGAACTTCCCTAGTCTTCCTCGAAGGTGGCTGTTTGATCATGCGAAACAAAGTGCACCGTATGATGTCAGATAGCTCGTGTTCGCCAATTATCACATGGTGTAGCGTCAATTAACAAGCGCCTGCGGAGGCGCTTTCGCATCCATGGATCAAAGTGGAAGGCGGAATTAAGTAGGAAACAGCTTTATTCCGCGGCTGATGGCTCGGTGTAAAATATGTTCTGTGAAGTGCGGCGTAGAGACGGCCCCCGCGTACAGCCGGTGACCCGAGACCATAAATAAATGCTTGCGTGAGGTTTACATACTACTGTGAATTCTTCCGAGGCTCCCTTCCATTCGGATAGAAGATTTTCAAACATTGCCCTCGAGAGAAAGTGCCCCAGCTACTCCACTGAAGAACACATTTTCGTTGCCTTTTTTCTCGCAATTTTCATCTTCTAAAGAAGATGTATCGCTTCAATTTGTTCAGCCATTAACAGCTCGAAGATATAGTACCCAAGGATATTTGTACATCCACGTCATTTAATTTTTATGTTGAGAAATTTGGAAATATTTTTAAAAATAATTACGTTTAGAATCGATAGAATAGAAAATTAGATATTATATTAAACTCAGAAAATTTACTTTTTTCATTTGTTTTCTAATATTGCAGGAGATTCCCAAAGAATTTCTACCTAGGACCTAATTCTCAATTTATATTACTTGCTAGTTGAAGTGACCTACTGTGCAAGACACTGTCGATTAAAGCTACCGAAATTACCCTGAGAAACGAGATTTCGGAATGAAATCAGAAGATTTTCATGAAACGAAAGAGATCAGAATCGAAGGAGGTATGGCTTCATTCGATAGGCGAAGCTCGCCGGGAAGAGAGCATTATGGTTGTGTAGAGGCGGTTCCACGTACACCCCGGCGATCCGGGACCATAAATAAATGCTCGCGCGAGGCTTAGTACCACCACGAATCGTTCTCGAAGGCTCGAGCATCACCCGACTAGGGTAACCAGAAGGAACGCCATGGCCGATCAAAACCGACAGCCTCCTAAGAGGAACAAGCTGACCTAAAACATCGGTACCGCGTGATTCATAGAGGGCGGGAGCCGCAATAGCCTTCGAAAAAAAAGCTGCATTTCCGATGATATCCATCTCTAACGTGCGCGCTTTGCATGGAAAATAAGAAACAGATGGCGCCTAGAATCTTCTCGTGGGATAAATACTGCGTATTCGTCTCGGAAGATTATTCTCTTGATAAAACCTTGCTCCTCGTAATTATTCGAAGAATTATAGGTTCAATCTCTTCAGGGGATACATTATATAAATGCGTTGAGATTTTTTGACTAGATTGCGGGTATTTATGTAATTATGAAAAATCTTATAACGTGAAAATGCACAGATATACAATGCACGTGTAAAACTACGGGAGATATGCCACTTGTTACAATGTTCAGCAAGTAAAATGAGTATACTTTCTTGATATATAAATTTATTATTGCTACCATATATATATATACATATTGTAACTTATTTCGCAATTCTTTTCACGTAAAAATTTGACAAAATATTTAGCAAAAATAGCGTGTCAAAATATCTGTGATAAAAACCGTGAAAGTTACGCGTCGGTTCTCTTATCAGAGTGGCTAAACAACGACACATAAAATCACACGAGACAATTTCAAGTTCCGCGACACAGTTAACGCATCGTAGCCTGCCGCCATTTTAATCAAGACGGGAAGGGACTCATAACATCGGGATAAAGCATCTCGACTCTCATTCTAAAGTTAGTCTCTAAAGTGAGTCTTAAACAAACATATGTCGCGTCTGCCGGTTGGTACTTTTGGAATTGTCCTATAACTCTAAGCCCGCTAGAAATCGAAATAAAACGCGTTTCGCTTTGGCCACGAGGCGAGATGCGTCTTGCGGGCCGAAAATATGGGCGAGCGTCCTAAAATTGTTGGATAGGAAGTGCAGAAACTGCCAACAATATAGCAGGAAAGAGGAAAGGGGGACAGCGGGAGACACGAGCGACGATATAGAGCGCGATAATCCAGCGAGACCGTGGCAAATTGCGCGCGACATACTCGCACAACGCGCCAAGAGACGCAGAGAGGCCTCGAACGGATTACGCGCGGCCCGAACGAAAAACCGCTACGAAAATGATATCGTTCGCGTTCTCGTGCCTGGAAATAAATCGATCCGTGCCCATATACACATATACACACATACGCGCGCACGTAAAGACGTGCGTTCCTCCTCTCTTTGCGTTCGTTTGTGTGTTTTTGTTCGACCTTAGGCGAGAGCCTCTAGCATCGCGCGGGCCCGCTCGCTACTCGCGCAGACACGTAAAGAGTCGCAGCTGACTGTATTGTTCCCGTTGAAGGTAAGTCATTAATTCTCCCGCGGCAGCAACGCTGCCTCAGACGTTTGTGTGTGCCCTTTCGTACACACGTGTGTGTGTGTGTGTGTGTATGTGTGAATGCGCGCGCGTTTATATAGCGTGTCACGGTCCAGTGTTCCAAGGATCATTGCCAATTAATTGTTGAAAATTTTCTTGACATCGTGTGTATTTTTGTGCATAACTTTCGCTATTGGACGATGATGTCGATATTCGATGAGAAGCTCGGTCAGACTTTTGAAAATCTGAACGAGTCATGATTTATCTGTTAGTGTCCTTGAGTCAAGAATTTTTACGGTGGATAATTATTGATGGTACGAACTCGATCGGATTAGTCGTGTCATCCACGATTAGTGACTTTTCAACCCTTCTCGGTGTCTGTTGGTTCGTCAACGATAATTCTTCGTAATATTATGAATATTCCAGTTTCTTAAAATCTCGCAATTGAAAATAAAATATAGCGATATTTATAATATTTAATGGATTAAGATTGAGGAAATTTGATATTTCCTTTCTTACATGATCCATAGATCCTCTTGAAACGTGAAAAATCTCTTTGTTTCTCAAACGAAAGATTACCCGAATTACGTAAATTTTCGAGAATCCCAGGTGGATTAACCAACGTAACGCGTTTGTATCAAGATTAGTACATATCGTACAGAAAGGCCACGTAAGAATTACGGAACTGGCGAACGTTATAACGTTCGAGCCGACTCCGCCATTGAAAGCTTTCAAGATTCCTAAGCGCATTACCACTCTAGTAAATTCCAGAGCCCATACTTTCGCCCATAGTCTGGAGTTCCAAGGACATCTGTGGTTCGGTGAGAGAGTATAAGGCAGATCACGTAGAGAGCACGGAACATTGAGAAGCAAGGACAGTGACATCAGTATCGGTCCAACGGCCAGCCATACGTTATTCGACGAATGCATAAAGAGGCCTAAACGCTCTGATTATCGAAAAGGCATCGGGGATAGCCACGCACTGCCAACTGCAAGATAATGCATTCGGAGGTTGTCCGTAGGTTCGAGTCGCGTGTGTCGAACGATCGAACCGTTGCCTGATGGATGGAGACGCGTACCCACTATTCCCCATTCTTCCTCAATCTCATTCCATCGTTCTCGTCGTGGTTGCTTGTCGTTTTCTCTCTCCACACACGCACGCACACACACGCACAAATGTCCCTCGCGGGTCCACCTATCTCGCGTCCCGTTCCACTTCTTCTTTCAATCCGATCCACCTCGTACCACGAAAGTAACCCCTCGAATGCAGGACAGTTTGTTGCGTACGCGTGAATTCAATCCTCTGCGTCCACGCACTTGGGGACGGCTAATGTGTTATTCCATGGGGCTGAGTGACCCACTGAAAGGACGCCGTCTAATTCCGTATCGGCTATGATTTACCGTGCTCCGTTCCGAAGGATTGAGCGATTACAGGGAGCAAAATCGCGGTTGCAGAAGATTACGTTCGATTCCAGAACGAACTGCAGTCTTATTGAGAGATTGCGTCGTACCAAATTTTTTCAAGACTATTTCTTTCGTTCAAGAATCGTCATCAAAATTTCAGACCAATCTGGATTGTCAAGAGTTCTTCCCTCGTTTCTAGATACTCCTGATCATTTCCAAGGACCATAAAAATGGCCAAAATTATCAAATCGATTTACGACGGTATATAAACCGGTATATAACTTTCTAATGAAAATTACACGGTTGCTATATAACAATATTCTGGAGGGGTGGTAAAGAGTTCAAGGCCATCGAGAGTTCTAGGCACGTACGTCAATATTCGGTCGGTCCGACGAGCTCGCGTGAAAGAGACGAAAGAAGACGAGGCAAAGCGTGACTTTCGTTCCCTGTCAACGGGTACAAAGTGCAGAAACGGTGGGGGTTGGTGTCGGCAACGACGGGAGGCGTTAATTGAATTTGGGTTCGTGTGGATTATTGTGAAGCGTTTAAAGCGGCCAGAAACAAACCTATTTGCGTCGGGGAGCTTTCTCGTGGAAGATAACAAATGATCCACGAAGCGGCCGGCTCGCAAACTTCGGCATAAAAGCTTCGCCGGGAGAGAGGTAGAACCCGTCGTTCTCCCTCTCTTTCTCTCGGCTGTTCGCCGAGGGATCGGGCATCGTTTCCTTCTTCAACCCCCTTTGCCGTTCTTTCGTTCGTTTTACCCGCGTCGCCCCTTCCTCGCTCCGCCGACACGTTCTTCTCTCACGGAAACCTCTCGCCGTGCCACGCGGATTGAAAAGCAATAGTTTTTGAATCTATTTATAACTGTCCGTTCCACACGGCCAACGCGCAACCAGAATGATCTAATTTGATTAGACCGCTCCCTCGTCGTGTTTCCTCCTTTTCTTCCATTCTTCCGGAGATAAAGCGCGATTTTTTTTCAGATTTAAAAGAGGGATCTTGAGGAATATTCTTCTTACGTTGGTTATCGTACAACGCGAAATAATTATAAATACGTGGAATGAGGAATCTTTCTCGAAAAATACGAAAAAACATAATTTCTCTGGCAGAATCGCGTATTGAATTTTCTGACACCTGACTGGAGCCGCGTTACGTCAAATTGACAACAATTTGTCAGCTAGGCCAAAGGCCACCAACACGTTAAAGTACGCGATACAGATCAAATCACAACGTCGTCACCCATCCATTCAGCCCACACTTTGTCCCTCGCAGTTTTACCCACAGCTCACCCACGCGATCATCCGCAAAACGGATCAGCTCGTAACGTTCAAAATACTCCCACTGTTCCTCTCCTGAGAAGCCATCTCGTCGAGTCAGGAGGAGCTCACAGTCACGGCTCATAAATAGAGAGCCGTCCCTTTGAAAACGATTGCTTGGCCGGAATCTCGGCGAAACGATTTAAACGCGCAACAACTATTCGAACGTGTCGTGTTGTTTATCAGTGGAAATAGATCCGGCCAGCTTTCCGGCGCTCTGGCATAACACGACGGATCGTAGAGCCTCTTTGGTCGGATGTGCTCGAACAGGTGGATCGCGTACTGACAGGGTCGGAACGACGACGACGACGACGACGACGCGATGGTCGCGCGCGACGCAGGCGTCTCTTCCTTGTCGCGGAATGTCGACAGGTCGTTGATTTTACGATCTTCGGCCGGCGATCGGTCGTCAGCTGCGAGAACACTGAAAGGTCACAAATCAGCCGAGATGGAGGCTGAATGACGCAAAACATGCCTAGATAAATTTAAGTCGCGCGCACCGACCCGGGCCGACGTCTCTAGCATTTCCACGAGACTCCGTTCTCCGTTGCCACTGGCCGAGAGCCAGTCACCGATGCGATCCGACCTGATCCCTATCGTGCGAGAGATAACTGAGTTCGAAAGAGAGCCCTTCGAGTTCGAGGGAAATAGACGGACATTTTAAGTACCGTGTTGTTAATTAGCTGTAGAGTCAAGTGAGTGTACAACCCGAGACATCACAGGAGTGGTTTTTTTTTTTCTAATTTTCTGGAATTTCAGTTGTAGCATTACATGCATGTTTTGTTAATTTTTATTATTCGACCATGCTGAAGTATCGAGTTTCTTCAAAGTTCTCGAGATTGTTTAGATTATGCGAGATAAATTACACTGATTCGATTACGATTATCCTTTTGAGGAATTTTGACTACATTCTCGAGACACCGATTAACTTTACGTTTGAAATTCTTGAAATTGATCCTGAGACAGATAAATAGACGAAGTAGATAGCTGAAGTAGTCCGAGAAAATATCAGTTTACAATTTTGCAGTATTTCCGTCAACCACTTTGGAAAGACTTCAGAAACGCGCTAGAGAAAACGTCTGTGAATACCAGCGTAGGGTTACTTTTTTTTTTCACAAACTAGTCACAGTCTACCATCTGCTCCATTTTCTTCCATCAGCGTTCCGTAATTATCAATTGCACAACGACCTCCTTATCGGCCACAAACGTCAGCCGTGCTTTCGTAATGAAATATTCGATGGACCGGCCACGTCGGGACTTTCGTTGGCCCCAGCCAAGAGAGTACAACTGTGTTGGAAGCGCCGCGAGGGAAGAAACAAGTCAGAACTGAGAAGCGGAAAATCGGATTTCGGCTAAAAATATCACGCTTTCGTTCTTCCAAGATTTTCACGTACGCTAAATAGAAAATGGGAGTTCGTGCTTTTAAATATCGGAAAGTAAACCGGAGGGAGGCGAGAGAAAAAAGGAGAAAAGGAATGAAAGACAGGCGAAACAGTTGGCAGAATATCTGAAGAGACGAAACAACGACAACTTTTTAAGAGGCATTATCTCGTTGACTCGGCTGTAAGATCTTGAGCCCGTGGACCACCTAGGCTTGAAAGATGCAATCGTAATTGCATAATAGGCACGATAAACTGGCCGGGTTATTTATGAACCTCCACTCTTCTTTTGTCGGCCGTGTCAATGGGGAGTTGGGATTTGAACGGCGCTGGATGTGTTTCAGTGGATCGGACTACGATGTCGGGTCCAAGTAGATTTTAGATTTACATCGTCTTTGTCGTCGTGCCACGCGGTACTTCGCTCTTCTCTTCTCCTCCTTGCTCCTCCTCTTCTTCTTTTTCTTCGTCTTCGTCTTGCTCTTCTCGTTCGGTTAATCTCTTCGGTCGAGAATTGATGATTTATAATTTCTCCGGAGTCAGATTTCTGTTCAGAGTTATAAATACTTGTTGTTTTGCCGTTCGTCGCGTTGAGGCCTGATTTTCGTCGATAAACAGCCGCTCCTCTGATCGCCCGTTTGAAACGCTGCTTTAGGAAATATTTGCGAACCTAGGTCGAGCGTCTAGTGCCAATTTTTGACCATTTATTACATTACCAGCCATAAGTGACACTTGAGACATTTACTGATAACAGTGATGAGCCGGTATTCTAATGTTCCTTTGATTTTTCCCTTGGAAACTGAGATCGTGAATTGAAAAATTGGAAAATCAAGCAGCACCTTGGGTGACAGTCTCGTGAGTAGATGGCGACTGTTTAAGAGATTCGTATTTTTGTGAACGCAATTGAAAAATGAAAAATGAAGTATTGTAACATTTTGACTAAGTATGTAGTTGAATATTATAATATGATATATATTAAACATTGTAACGAGTGCTCCACTTTCAATATCTTACATATACGTGTATTCTGCGTATTCTTCTTCTTTAAATCTCCAGTAAACGTATAAAAATCTATAGTCTGTTTCCGAGTTACGATTGACACGTTTCCATTCATAAGTCATACTGTTGTTTTGATCTGCTACACGTTGCTGCCCGCATTTCTATCGTTATCAAGATCATCGTTATTAGCCACGCTAGGCTCCTATCGTGCAACGTAAACTCTATAGAGTTCTCCACCTTCCCAGCAACCATTTCGCGAAAATAGAAGCAATCGCGTCGCGACGTTAACACCTTATCACTCCATTGGAGTTCTAGTTCTTCCTTTCGTGCTTTTTTCTTCTCTCTCTCTCTCCCTCTCTCTCTCTCCCTCTCTCTCTCTCTCTCTCTCTCTCTCTCTCTTTTTTCTTTTACGTCGAAAGCTGATTCTCAGACCGAAGGCCGAATTCCACGACGTTCTTTCCGTACATTCCACGTGCAGGTTTTCGTTTAATGAAATGCAAAGCATCTCTTGCCATCGCGCAGCACCGCGAGAGTTGGATTTTTTGTGTACGTTTTCGGAATGCGCAGCATTTGCGGCCGCGCTTTTAAAGAGAATGCCCGTGCGTCAAGAATAGTCGTTTTGCATGTTGACCATAAGGCCTGCTTTGTTGCCTCGACCTCTATTTATATTAAGTGGAGAGCAGCAGCATTGCTAATTTCTGCAGCTACGAAAGAAATTAATAAAACGCGTCTTAGGAATTACGTTTATGTATTTATAGGCAATACGCGATTAAGAAAGAACAAACGATATGACAATTTCAACCTGACGTATTCTTTGAAGATTTTTACAAATAATGGCTCGTGAGATTATTCAAACGCTTATTATAAAGTGACTTTGATTTATACATGGTATTATGTTTATATATGGTACCTATCAATGAAGCGTATCAAAATTAGCATTACAATGAAATGCCACTGTCGCGCAATATATTGGCAATGTTTGAAATCGTAAAAATGACGAATTATTTATTCCAAACATTTAGTATACAGCATATATGCGGCTTATTAATAATGAATAATTGTAGAATTATCCCTATCGACATTCATTTTCGGATCCGATTTTCAAATTTAATTGATATAGTCACGATAATTAGGTCCGAAGTCGTTACAAATGAAACCACAAATATTTCGTATTATATTCTTTTAAATATTCCAATACTTTCACGAGCTGTTACAGACAAGAGCGTTATTTATAACAGAGATTAATGTCAAAAGTTGGCAATTTTTTAAACGCTAGAAGACACAATCAGACTCGACCAACAATAAGGCAAGTTTTCTCAGTCACCCGACCTACAAACATTTACAATTTTCCAAGCATCGGGGAGTCTGAACATCTCGTTATCATTAGGTCGCGAATCGCCGATGGTTTTATTGCTTTCCTTGGAATTCCACGATCGATCAGTCAGATGGAAATGGCCGATAGGCCGCCGCTGCTCGCTATTCCTATCAGATAATCATTTAGATGCATATGGCGACGGGGGTTAACGATGGCGAGTATTCTAAATATACATTCGTCGAGCATTTGTCTAGCAGGGAAGCTATCACGCTTGTGCACTATGCACAGTTCTCGCGCGACGGTTGTTGGAATGCGACACACGGCCGTTTCAGTTTCTGATGCCGTTCGGCTCGTTTAATCGAGCAATTCCACTTGCTGCAGTTCACTAGTTGCTCGCTGATAGCGCCGTGGTGAACGCGATTAATTGCACGTCCACCAAGTAATCCCGCCTCCCTTTCCGTGGACATCTGAATCATGCTGCATTCAGCCGTGCGTCAGATCAAACGACGTTGCGTGACTTTTCAGAGAGATGAAGACGGCAGTAGTTAGTTTGAAGGGATTGCTCAAACCTTGGAAAAATCCCGAAGATCATATACTTTTCCAGATGACTTCTCTGTCAATCTTGCCACTGACGAAGCGTACTTCCAATTTTTTGAGAATCTTCTTGAGAATTTTAGCTCTTTTCAGTTTAAGTTTCCAACTTCTCTGTAATTCTCGAATGTTTCTAGTATTACACGAACTAGAAACTTGTCAGTAGACGTAGTACAGTTACAGAATCATTGTTCGTTACTTAATCAATCCGTCAATTGACAATGCCATTCCGTATATCACAGTTCCATAATCAGAAGCTCCAAACTTCCTATTTTCTTCAATTTCTTGCAGTCTGTCCATGTGAAACATCGTCAATTCCCCAAGCTCCATTTATAAACATAAATTGCTGAAGTAATCGGCATCACTGAACGTATTCCTGCCCATACAAAACGTTGTTCACCATCACATTCACTGCATCCCCGATTCCGTCGTGTCTTCGTCCATTTATATTGGATATGAGCTGCTCAAACAACGCTCGACACTTCTATCCATCGAATTTCGTATTTCGTACAAAACGGAGTCTCGATTCCATCCCCGATAACGCTGTCACGCAGTGAAAATGGCGCGAGAACCGATCGAGTGCGGGATCGTGCGAGGTTATCCCGGTCACGCGTTAGTCAGGCTGAGCCAGCCGGTCTGTCAGTCAGTCCGGGTCAGAAATGGTCTGAACGGGGTGGCAGCCGGTGACACGTTCTTCGGTACACAGAGACTCGGCTCGGTGCGAATGCACACGCCGCGAGGCCGGTTCTATTAAGAGCGAGCCACGAAAACGCTAGACGACACGAGGTGACACCGAGATGCCTGACACGACACGAGCCTGCGCTTAGCGCGCAGTCTTTCATTCTACACCGGTCGCCTTGGTGTCTTAACAGCACCGACAGCTATGCGACTCGTTGACCCTGTCGTTCTTTCGCTCTTCTTTCCTCTACCCATTTGGCCCTCGGGGACACGTCAAACATTTTTACTCGGCGAGACTCCCCCGGTGGCACTCGCATGGAGCGAACGCACAATTTTCCACGGAAATTATTATTAGGCTGGACGATTTTTTTTTTTTTGGATTTCGAAAGTTTAGCGGGTAATCTTTGGTTGTGTTGCGAGTTTTACTCACGTTTATTATTTACATGTTACGATTTCTACGTAATTATGGGAAATTACGCATATAATACACGGAATGATGTATAAACTGTAGTGAGCAAAGTCATTTTTTACCGAGATTTCATCTTTTTAATTAAGTTCTATGAGAAATCTTTAGTTGTTCTATGAGATATAATCTATTATTTTCTTTACTCAAGCAATAATATTCATCACGTTTATCGACGGTAGAAAAAATCCGCAGTAGTAACATTTAGAACAAGTTGTATACCAATCGTCGAAAAACGTTCGCTTTTAATCCCCGATGTACAGTATCAGATCCATGCTGCGTTGAACATCCTCAATTTGTAATTTCCAACGTCCATTGCAAATTGGCCTCACAGTGAGAATTACCATTCTGCTGTTGCACAGCCACGTTTCATCGCCGTTTCCTCCCCTTTTCTTTTGTTTATGCTAAGCTATCCGGACGTGTAGCGTAACACAAAAGCGAACGCTTGCAGCTGCTGCGAATGGTAAGACACACATCGTTGACGGTCCGTATATTTTGTCATAAGATGCTCGATGAGTAACGATTGGAACGATGCAAACTGTAATTAAAGTTGTACAAGCCCCCTCTATCCTCATTTATTCCCCATTTTCCCATTCCCGTATTTACTTCGCAAACGTGCAACGAAAACAAGGGACGATACTCCATCTATTACAACCAGCTAATTAAACTTGTAGCACGATTATAGTAATTCCTTAAAATATGAACACACGGTGATACACGTTCGGAAAGAGCAAAGGCGCGCACGTAGTAGTCCGTATTTGAATTTCAATAAAACTTGGAAAACCATTAATTAATACGTTGCTGAGATCCAGAATCAGAAACATACGTTTCGCCCCGAGGAAAAGAAGAGAGAGAGAGAGAGAGAGAAAGGAACGGAATCTTAATAATACAACAAGAATACAAAGAAGCAAAACGCTTAATGCACTATTCAGAGCGAAAGCAATTGCGGGGAAAGATTGATTGCCAGTAGTTAGCGGAGATTTTTTTCGCTGATCTATTCGCGTCCGCGAGATCCGATCTGGCCTCCGTTAATAGTAACACGCTCTCGTAACACTCGTTTAATAAAATGTTGTTTCACGGTGATTCGCGCGAGCCAGTTTTTCTCTAATTACCCTGATACCTTCCTCGTCAGGCTGGGAAAAAGAAAAACTGCAGACACGCGTATCATTAATTGCTCGCAGCCTCGCCTGGTTCGTTGAACCGATCCACGACGATCACGATTTCTTCACTGCCAGCGCGACGATTTATTCTTTCGCTCGAACTCGATCATTTGTCGCATCTTCCGTTCACGCCCGTTCAATTATCGTCGCGTGACCCAGTCACGGACATGATTTCTTCGGTTATTTTCGGTGCTCGGAGATGATCTCACGTGAAAAACTTATTCCGTCGCATTTTACCGAGGCTTTGTGTTACTCGCCGTGGAATAAAATGATTTACATGTTTACATTCGCGTGGAGGAAGTATCTTTTCAGGATAAGCGATGCGACAGAGCCGACTGAAAGTTTGATTACACTTTTACTAAATTTATACTTTGTATCTGTTAATTCTCTGTGTGTTAATTCTTGCATATCTTTCTACATCGTGCAACACGTTCGTTTCATACGATATTGACAATTAGAAGATCTATGTATTTCACACATTGAATCAGTATCCACATGATCGACAGTATATGACGAAAGGAGCAAGGTTGCAAATAGCAAACGAAAATTTAAAATTCACATGCAAAATTATTTAGAAAAAAAACTAACAAATTTCAAAAAACTAACGCATTTTAATCTGACAATTCTAATTTTTACACAAAATAAAAGGCAAGAAGATTCACTGACTCGTCCGAGCGAATGTTTCAAGCGAATTTCTCTCGTTCGAAGCGCATCAGGGAGGAATAAAAGCGCGTAAAAAATGGACACTGCCCAGCGGACAATATTACATCCGTTTTCCTGTGTTCCAAAAAATGACGACGGCCGATCGTCGAGAGTCACGAAACAAACGGAATCGGGGCTTGACTTTCACCGGGACCCGCATTCTTCCGTCACACAGGCCGGTGCATCGACGTTGACAAGATGTGGACGGCGATTAATCATCGTGTGGCACGGGAAAAGAAAGAAAGTTTCAGCCGCGTGTATTCCAGTCATGGCGGATCGCGCCAGTTCGCCGCCGTATCTTTATCACCGGCTGATAATGGATCATTATCCGGTTCTCTTTGTTCGCTGGTTGAACGAACCCGCCGGTTGCCGAATACGAATCCGCGAACGCATTCACGGATTATTCAAAAGGCGGCCTTTCTCCTCTCTCTCTCTCTCTCTCTCTCTCTCTCTCTCTCTCTCTTTCTCTCTCTTGCTCGAACTAGTGACGCTCGGCGTCAGAGTATTGCGAGTAGGGCTTTGTTGTTGCGAATCCTTGGTCGTGGCATTCTTTCACAAGCGTACCGACGAAACGTACGGACGAGCCATTAATCATCAGTGCCGGAGGATTTAGAAAAAGCAACCGACCGGTGTACTTCTCGATGACAGACCCTAGGCACAGCTTGTTCTTCGGCTAATAGTTTGATCCGTGTTTACGCCGCGCGCGATGAACTGCGATTTTGTGTTCCTCGATTGACACGACGATTTGCACTTTTTGCGCTCCATGTGCCATTACTTTTTTTTTTTCAGTTTCGATAAATTTTGATACGTTTGACCAATCTTGCTTTAGCGTGTTTAATCTTGCTGTGCTCCTCGAATTTTTGTACATCAATCTCGCGACCGTCTTAATATTTGCGAAATTTTTAATATTCCAAAAGAAAAAAAGAAAGACACTTCATCATAGGCACATATACTTATTATTTTGTGACAACTTAAGAAATTCTTAAAAACAAAGAAAAAAGAAACAATTGGCTCTAAAATAATGAAACAAAGACAAGCAAAAGGGTTAAAGGATTAATGTTATTCCTTTCATTGTTTCATTATTCCTTTCATTGATGAAGGTGAAGTGGTACAAGGACATTGAGAGAAAGTTCGCGTTCATTGAATAGCACTTAGCAACATTGTTAGGTTAGGAAAGCGCGGAATTTTAGTTGCTTAAGGTTGTTTCTTAATCAGAGAATCCTTTTACTGCAACTTGAATCGGAATATTCGTTAAAAAATTTTGTAATACAACAAGCTCGTTTGCAAATCGATACAGAAAAAATTAGGCAAAGATTTATTCAGAAGACACTTTTAATGCGTCACGAAATCGTTAAAAAATACCTTTAAATCCCATTTTATTCAAATCTCCTCTATAACTTGAAAATTTTCCTTCGTCATTAATTCCAACTAATGTTAGAATACTCACAATCAGTGAATTTGTCATTTTAAAGTTTTTTAAATTCGAATAAAAAACTTTAAGTATATAATAAAAAACTGTAGTCGAATACGAGAGAAACTTTTTCACTTGTATCAATTTCACTTACACTTTGCCCCCGAACCTAGTGAATTCTCACCAACCCCCCGTTCCAATTCACCCTTCGTACCACCGCCTCACAATACGAGCTAATACCAACGACTCTCGAGTTACCGCCGCATAGTATCAAACTACTCACGAGAGGATGTTTCTAACGATGAGCGCGATGGTCGAGCGGATTGTCTTCGTGCAGCGGCCATAGGTTGTATCGACGTCAGCGGGACACGGCTGGCAATTAATCACCGGAAAGGATCTACGGCGAAGAGCACGCCGAGTGTCCCTCGGCGTGCCCCGTTCGGCGACGTCGATGCGCGTGCCGGCTTATAGTTCGCGCGTTCGACTGTCGTATAATAATGAGCTAGCCAGAAAAAGAAATTCCGTTTGCCCGTAACAAAACGGTTAGGTGCGCGCCGGGGATAAACGATATGCGAGACCTCTCCAGTCGGGCCACTATTTATTAAAAAGTCAGCTCGGCGACGTGCTACATCGGGAGGAAAGTGATAACACGCCGCTCGAAGGGCTCGGTCATTAAGCTTCGTTGGACAGGAGGTGCGTCGCTGGAAACCTTCCTGCGAGACCTCCGAAAGTTCATTTGCTCGTGAACGAGTTTCCACGCGGGGAGGATTTCATTTCTGCAAGCTTTCTGCGATCTCTCATCAGCTGGTCCAGAGTGGTGGTTTTGGATTTTTCGAACTTTGAAGCGAATAAAGAACGAAGGTTCAAACGTATATGCTGTGCTACGACGTGATTCGTAATGTCCAGAAGTGACGATGAATTTTGATCAAGGGTTGAGTTCCTTGGACAATGGCGTCGATGTTTTGATAGTTGATCGAAATGTAATATAAAAATGATCGTTCCATGTGTTCGAACTTCCGTCAACGTTAGTTATTTTCTCGCAATGCCCCGTTTCACATACTTTTCTTGCCACTTAGAAAGCCTGTTTTTCGCGCACGTGACCATGCAACGGCCGCATTGCCCGTTCCTGAGTGAGTCGACTTCTCTCTCTCGCGTCGCTATTAATAGTCTGCTCATTATTGCTGTAAATGAGCCGACTCCTTAATATCCGCATTGACATGGATCTATGACCGTCACGGAGGAAACGTGTTGTTCCCACTTCGATTCACCACCAGCACCTGCTCGATGCGTTAATCCAAAACCATCGATATCGCTCCCCTTCCTTTGTTTCGATCGATACAGGGCAATACAGAAATTGCATCAGCTTGTAAATGAATTTTGCTATCTTTCATCTCTCACCTTCCATCAGTTCCACTTTTTCTTGGTTGTTTGTGACACTGACACTGTCAGATGGGAATCGAACGACGAAATGCAACGTTTTACGACAACAATCGCGACACCTGAATAGCAACTTTCATCACGATGATGCTTCTTGAATCGATAATTTTACGCGAGCATGCAACAACGATGATTTCCCAACGAAACGAGAGTAGCGAGGGTCGAATTTGAATGTTATACTACGATACTAGCGGAATCGACGTGTTTAGCCGCGAGTCGGTGATTGCGGGACTGGAAAAACAGAAGTAACAGGTTATTGATATTTAAAGGCGACCTCGAGGTCTCTCCCGATGCTTGTTGCCGGAGCTATTCATTACTACGAGGCTTTTGCAACGCGCAGCGGATAGGTGTAATAGGAGGAGTATCGTAATAACAGCGTTGCAAAATTATTTATGGCTCGGGCGTGCTGAGCAAATAGGTAAAACAGCTGCCAAGTGACCAGTCCGCGATCCGGTAGCCACGGCCGATGCATTAGCCGCGACTCGTTGAAATAATTAACGAACTCGTGAAGCGTTACACACGTTCAGCCCCAGCTGTTTTGCGCTCGTACGCGTTTGATCAGTCTTCCCTCCTGAATCGATCGTAACGGCCCGATACCTCGGATCGTTCACGAGTCACGTCCACCACCACGTTGTCGTGTCGCCTTCGATTTGTTTTGCGACACACCTTCGATTCGATAAGTCAATTTTGATAGAAACAGTAGGAGCAAACATGATCGATACTAGGCGATAATTTCTTAGAACCTGTTCCAACTAGGTTGACTAGGAACAGTGGTAGTTGACTCTCTCATTCATCACCGTTCCACCTATGATCACGATGATCAATAGGAAATCTATTGATATCCAAACGTAATTAGAGTTCATATTTTGAAAATCGTAATAACAGATTAATTTGTTTGACAGGCACGGTGAACGCGAACGGCGAGGTGAAACGGCAGAGGACGTCGTACACCAGGTACCAGACACTGGAGCTGGAGAAGGAGTTTCACTTCAATCGCTACCTGACGAGGCGGCGCCGTATCGAGATCGCCCATGCCCTCTGCCTGACCGAGCGTCAGATCAAGATCTGGTTCCAGAATCGACGGATGAAGTGGAAAAAGGAGCACAAAATGGCGAGCATGAACATTGTACCGTACCACATGTCGCCGTATGGCCACCCTTACCAGTTCGCGCCCCACCCAGGCCAGTTCGCTCACTTGGCCACATAGGACGAGTTCTCGCCCGCCGAGCTCGGAGCACACGCTGTCCGGTTCCCCGGGATGTACGGCGAGCAGAACTTCTAAAAGGCTTTTTTCCTGTTCTCGGCCCGGCCGCCGTCACCAAAAACTGTAGCAAGTCTCGCGTGACCCGCCGCCGGCCCGGGACACTTCACTTCCAGTAGGACACACGTGGTGAGACCCGACGAGGTCTGACACAGGCCACCGATGCCTCGACGGATTGTCACTTGTCAAGCGGAATTTTTACTTCTTTCCTTTCCTCTTTTTATTATTCTTGTCCCTCTTCTTCTTCTTCTTCTTCTCCTCCTTCTCCCTTTATTCTGACATTCGCCTTTTCCTATCGTCTTTTTGCTAGTACTCCTATAATACTATATACGAAGGAACGCATTGCGAACGAACAAGAGGGTTTTAGAGTTTTTTTTTTTTTTTTTTTTTTCTTCACGAGAAGGCTCGGTACGACGTGTTCGAACTTCAAGAAAACTTTGTGAATCTTCGTTACGATTCCATCCTATTTTACGATACTTTACACGACACGATCGATGATTGGGATTCGACGGTTCGTCGGTCCGTGCCTGTGTCCATCCACGAGATACTCCGTCACAATAAAACTATTCGAAGTTGAAGGGAAGCCAAAAAATTTTCTGCAATGCACGCCGTGCGCCCGATTAAATGGACTGGACGCGCTCCGAGGGGCCTCCTCTCGCCGCGGCTACGCATTACAAACGTACCGTTACTGAACGCGGACGAGGAGCCACCTCAGCGGGTGAGATAAAACCGAATCAGTAGTTTTTAAGGCTTAGAAATTAGCGGTCTAAATAATTAATTAATTGAACGACTAATTAATTAATTATCTTGTCTTGGCTGCGCACTGTTTCGCATCTCTGAATCTTTTCAGACCCTCCTGGTCCCCCGCCTCTAGCTCTTGCATCCCACCCACGCACACCGTTCCCTATATTCCGAATAACGAAGAAGAAACTAAAAATGAAAAAGAAAGAAAGAAAGAAAGAAAGAAAGAAAGAAAAACAGAGGATGCGCTCATGTACATACTGAACTTCTTGTTTCTTCTTCCACTTCCTCTCTTCTCTTTCTCTTCTTTCCCTCGTTCTCGAAACCTATCTCTCTGCGAGGGCGCGTTCCGTCGATGGAAACCTACGGACCACGCAGTCTCCATCGACGAGCCGCGCAGTTTCTATGTGCACGTTAAAGTCTCTACTACGTAGTACGTAAGGTGCCTATTAATACTCGATCCTATTTCTCTGCCGTTTTTCGATAGAGGCTGCTGCTGACAATTTTCAACGTCCGTTCGATCGACACGAAATAACTCGCGAAATCGATGCGACGAAGCGCGTGCTATTAACTATACAGATAAAAATAGCCGACAGTTAAGAGCGACATATTTTTCGCGCGATCGCAATTCGTTAAGCCAAATCGATCGGGAAAGTATCGCAGGCTTTCCTCTATGATTCGCGTCATAAATGCGACAAACACATCTGTGCGTGTAATAACACGTCGAGTTACAGTTTGGTTTGTACGGTACTCTATGTTCCTCTTTTCTTCTCTTTCCTGTTTTTCATTTTTGTTCTTTTTTAATTCTTCAATTCTTCTAAATCCTCGTCCAACTCGGCCGAGTTCTCATCGACTGTACAACATTTTGGATTTTGGATTTTCAATAGAACGTCGAGAAGAGATCGACGACCAGTCGAAGACAGGTCTCTGTAAATATCGCGATCCGTATTTTCCTATGGCAGCTAAACGATTGTCGTCCGAGAAAATATCAATTGTTCCTCTTCCACGACGATGACGCTGGATTTGGATCGGAGCGCGCGATTTAATCCGGAGCGATGCAATTTCGATAGGAGGCGATGTGGAAGAACCGAGTCTCGTTGCACGCTCGCGGAATCCTCGCGTCGCGTCCTGCGGCTTATAATCGTCGCAGACGTTCGTTACATTATACAGTCTTGTCGGAAATTGTACAAGAATCGAAGAATGTATATCCACTTTTCGTCTATAGAGATAATAAAGATTTCCAAGTCAACTGTTGACGCTTTGCGAGAGAGGCACATTCGCGTCCGCGCATTCGTCTGTCGTTTAGTTGCGCGTCGCGTGCAATACCAGCGAAACGAGCGGAATCTGTACAGCAAAACGAACGAACCGACGAAAAAAAAAAAAAAAACGGGCAACTGTCTCTCGAGGAAGAGAAGGAGAAGTAAAAGGTGGAATAGGGGGATCCCTCGACCTCCATCGAACGAAACGGCAGGTGTATAAATGAATTTTAGATAATGTGTTCGCAGCCGAAGTGCGCGCCCATTTGTGCGTGTGCGCGCGCTCGCGTTAATTGGTTTATCTTGTGATACGAAGACGTGAAAAGGAAAGAAGAGCTATAATTAAACGAGACGCAAAAAGAAAAAAGAAGGGAAAAAAGGAGGAAGATAAAAATAAAATAATAAGCAGCTAGCGGTCGCTCCGTGCTTAGTAAGATGTCGTGAACTGCGTAACCTTATGTGAAGCAAATTCGGAAGAATACAGGGATCTAAAGAAAAAGTATATAATTATCGATATTTAGACAGAATGAGAGTGAGAGAGCGCGTGCGAGGGAGAGAGAGAGAGAGAGAGAGAGAAAGAGAGATGTAAGGTGAGAGCGAACAAGGCGTAAGAAGAGATGTAAGTGTAGGCTATAATGTTGAATTGTACATAGCTATTGAATATACGACAACACGATACTGAACGATGTTATTATCGTACGAGGCGTTAACGAACGAGCCGATTCCTCGAGTTCTTTCGCAGTCGATAACGGATAAAAAACGATGTATCCGTGCTTCGTGGAACGTAATTGTTTGTGATATCTGGTACAGATGAAGAATTCAAACTGAAACGAGACCAGTGAACTAAAGTGTATTTCCTGCGTTGCAGAATCTTTCGTTACCGCCTGGTACTTTACATAGGAATATTTAAATAAAAGAATAGCGATGATTATAATAATAATAATGATTGTCATTATTAATATTATTACGACGATTATTGAAATTTATGATATTATTGCTATTATTCTATTGAGAGTGAGCCTGTTGCTAATGACTTGGTACAATGTTAATATTGTATTTTATTTGTTTCGTTATTATTATTATTTTTTTGTTGTTCACGCCGCGTGTCGTATACAACACGTTTCGTACCTATGGATGCAGAGTTCGATTTTTCGCGCTCTTTAAGGGGAAAGAAGCTCATGTCACGAACGGGAGGCGCGTGAACACGTGTCTCTTTGATATCTCGACGAACATCATTTTATTTTCTTCGACTCTAGAGTCGACCGCATCGTTCGTCCGATGAACACGCGTCCCGCTGTGTCCGCGTGAACCCGAGAATGGAAAAGAAAACGGGGGTGTCAACGAAGCGAAAATGCGAAATACGAAGAAGCCCTATTTACTCGTCAGGTGCAAAGGATGCGTTCTCTCCACTTTAAATTAAGCTCAAGTATTACGTTCGTGTAGCGTCAACTCAAATGTTACTTCATTCCATGTAATATACGTAATAGTCTAACTAAAAATACCTACTTAATACATCTACGTAACCTAGAGCACCGTACGTGTAAGGTCGCATAATTATATAATTTAAATTGTAATTATTAAATGATATGACGTACAGAAGCACGTGATTGTTACTCATAGCAACTCATTACCTCGCAAGCCTGCTGCGCGTAAGCTCACCCTATTCCAATATTATCGCTAATCGTCATGTTTTGCACTTGTAATTGCAATTCGCGGTTTCTACGATGTCGTCCAAGGACCAACATTGTACAGACACATTAGCTGTATTTCGGCCGCTCGCACTTCTACAAAGATTTATGGGTGAAAAACGAAAGGATACTCTTTCTTCGAGTTGTAATAATAATTATTGCGCATCATGCAGCCGGCTCGGTTGGCCGATAGCGCGATACTGTATATATACGTGTATCATTAATCGGTAGAATAACACGATGCAACGCATAAAAATTGTGTTAATTACAGCCAGCTCGTAAAACGATAATTGTTATGTTTACAACTACTCGCGGCGATAGGATGTGACCAGCCGTTGCTGAAATTCCAGGCCGCGATAAGATATTTCGAGTCGAAAGATCGAGCGATGCCCGGCCCAGGGGTTATCTCAGCGAGCCCGCGCGTACACGTATATTTTTGTTCGTTTATAATAACGTTCGGCATACACGGATGGTTCTTCCATTGGTTCTTGATTTCAATCGTTACCGAACGCACGATTCGCGCGTCCATCGCGGAGCGCTTTTATAATTATCCGTAATTATAGATAATAAGGTCAGCTGATTATACTTCAACGTATCAGAAAATAACAATTTCTCGGTGAACATTGAAAGATAACGAGCCGGCAACTGACGTAAAATAATTGCCTTCTTTTTTTTCAAACAGGAGATCGTATCGATTACTATAATTGTGTATAGCCGATCGATGGCCAATCGGTGGTCAAGAAGTCACTTTGTTTTCGGATATCTGTTTGATCCCTTTTGTTCGTTGGATTCCGATTATTGCGACAAATTTCAATGGAGGAACAAATGCAACAAACGAATAATTTTCACAAACAAGCACGATATATTGACGTACAATTCACAAAAGAGGGGATTGAGAAACGAAAAACAGAGATCGGCGATCGAGAAGGCTCGTGAGCGGTCGAATTCGCTCGGGCCGAGTGGCGCGATAAGATCGCGTGACAACAGCGGGAGGTCGCGCGTGATAAAGCAGCCTCACACCCTCGAAAACTACCGAAACAGACAGGAGTCGGGTAACAAGGAGACAACAGGAGACAAGAGGACTGAACGCAAGTCACGATCCATGCTTCGAGCGATTCCTCTCTTTCTGTTTGTCCTACGATTTCACCATGCTACTGACGATGACGGCGCAAGTTTCGATCGGTCCATCGGTGGACTCGCTTTCTTACGTTGGACGTTTCGCCTCTACTCGACGATCGTGACTTTCGTTGTCCAGATTGTAACGATAGACCGCACGGAACCAAGGCTGAAACGAGCATGGCGCCGTCGAATTATCGATTCTTCCTGTTCTGCTGGATCCGTGGCCAGTCTTACGCGGGCAACCGTGAATCTGATAGTCGTTAGCCTGAGTCTTCGTTCTCATTTCTACGAAATCTTTCATTTTGACAGTTCAATCTTAGGTCTTAAAAGTCTTTGGATCGATTCCGAATGATTATCGCCATTTAAACTTCGTCTAACGAATTTGTATAAAAGTTTGCGTAAAATTGTAGCCTCACGGATATTCGCGAGCAACTTTAGTCGATCAGTAGTACATGAATTTCATGAAAATACAACGAGGAATCCAAAAATAAAACGTTTATCAGTGAAAAGCTAATTCTGTAAAGTTTCACAATCGCTCAATTAATTTGAAAATTAATTCAATAGCCATGATTCACTGCAGAACGAAATATTCATAATTTTTTAACTGCGATATACCGCATCGACGATAAGTAAGTATCTTTGAGTAATAACGCAAGTCTGTGCATCGCCTAAATTAATACTCGCGAACAGGGCGTACCGAATACCACACATATAAAATATCTTTGTAAATTCCAAGAAATAACTCCAAGTTTATAACAATTAGTGTTTAGAAAATATTGTGAAGATACAAAATTACAACGTGTTTGTGAAAATTGTTCGCTGATAATCTATCAGTGACATATCAAAAAAAAAAAAAGACAAAAAATTAAAAAATTCCCTTCTTCGTTGAGCGTAAATTGTTTACACGGTAGAAAATTCCCAAGATTTGCAGGCGGAATTTTCTTGATGGTTGGCGAACCCCGTCTCCGGGAAAACTCATAGCAGAAAGCGTGAAGCATTTCGCGCGGAACGCCGTAGGTATATAATACCTCTCGGCTGGCGTCAGTCACTCAGTCAGTCATTGATACCGCGCAGTGATTAATGAAGAGTCAAGGTTCGGGATCACGGTGCCGAGTTCAGAGTAGGGGACACGACGGGAGAGCACTCGAGAGGGACGAGTATCGATACCGCGCGTTCCTCGAGAATAAAGCGGAGACGTGCTCGTCGCGCGTGCAACCACGGGGAATGCCCGGTGTTTGTTTCAGACGAATCAACGTACACCAATCGTTAGCCCTTCCAGTCTCGTGCAACCAACTTGAGTTACTATACCATTAGAATCCTGATTCCACGTTACTAAGTTTATACCAAAGAATACAAATCCTTCGTATGGTCAAAAATTCTTCTAATTTTCTTTATTCAACACATTCGCTACCGATATTTCACATGCCTGACTAATGCAGACCTTAGTTGAATTGACAGCAATGTATATTCCGATTTTTACATTTTTACTCCGCGAGTCTCCAATTATTGATCATAATAAAAGTATATTAAATTTATTGTACAAAACATTTTACTACATCCCAAAGTGGTAGCGAATGCGTCAACAATAAAGATGCCTGTCATATTATTCTCGTCAAACAATCGATAAACACTGAGCCATAAACCGAGGCAGAAAAACGGAAGAGGAATTCTCGCACGAACGACACAGCCGTTCATCGCGAAAAACCACGGCGATTCTCGAAAGCGGTACGACGTGGTTAGAGAGCCATTAACAAGCTCCCGCTAAGACGCCGGCAAGATGATCCGCGTTTGGAAAAGTTCGATAACTCGATCGGCGGCGTGAGTTTTTCCGCGGCGAGTCAGAAAGGCGGCTCTCGGCCCTGCGGTCCTTTCTCCTTCCATCAGCGGTCAATCGGTTGAGTGACAGGCGACGCAGGGACCAAGAAGAGAGGCAGAGTCCCGCGTCCGTCTGTCCGTTCGTCCGTCCGTCCGCGTCGCGTTTGTTCCTCCTCCGTTTGTCCGTTCGTGGCCGCGTCCCCTATCCACAAACGGAGCGGAGCAAGACTTCACCACTTTTATGTACGGAGTCTGAATAACAAATCTGTCCAATTCACATGTCGACATCAAAGAAGATAATATAAACACTACATCGATACATCGTCTACAAAACCTTAATGTTTTATTAATGCGGCCTCCGTCCTCCGTCCCATTCCGCCGAGTCCATTCCACTCTACGCATGCACAGCCTCGGACGGACACCCGGTGCAACTCTCCCTCTGGCTCAACGAAACCGACGATACACTCCACCGATGGATCGGTGGAAGGATCCATCGGTGGAGCATCGCGCGCTACGGGGAACACCCGATTATCCTGCGCCCTCCAATCTTTTTGCACTTTTTGCCGAATGTTTATGCGACGCACGCTCCCTTCCGGACAACCTTTTGATCGCCTGTCCGAGCATAACGTCCGCAGATACCTGTCTTGACGCCCCGGTGTCGCTGATCGAGCCCCACTCGGTTTCGAAAAAATTCGCGAACGAAAGTCGATACGTCCCGTTCAGTGGGACGATCGGACAATTCGTCCGTATGATAATTAATTTACAACAATCTTCGTAATCTGAATTGCGATTCTAACAGTTACAAACGCAAGAACGAAGGAAACTTCCAGCGGAAGTGCGATAAAGCGCCGAGCGGAACGAAAAGGGCCAATGTGAAAGTCGGGACGAGTCCCGTCGCACGAGGATACCTAATTCAATTTGCCGAGCACGTTTCCCGAACTCATCGATGGCCAACGTTGCAGCTCCGATTACCATATTCGCAGTTGCGCGCGATCGATGCCTTTTCTCGCGCGCGGCTTCAATTTGTATGTAAATCCCTGCGGAACCGGCGAGTTTGACCGAGTTACCCAGTTCGTCAACGGTTCGTGAGATAATCATCGACGTGTAAGTCTGCGACGATGCAACTGCCCACGGCCATTGGTCGCACTTATTTCAAAATTTTTGTGTCAATCTGGAAAAAGCTGTCCAAAAATGAAATATTTAAGTGTATATGTACCTATTTGGAAAATTCTAATCAATTTCGCATTACTTAGTACTTTGCATTACAAGGCATGTACAATGCCAAGAAGAACAACGAATTTACAATAAAAACACCGGCAAATGAAAAGACTAAAAAGTACCGAATTTGTGTTAAATATTTAAAATGTATGTCTCTGCTAGTGAACTTTAGTTCAGAACCCTTTTGCTGTGACATCGTCAGAACGAAAAGCTCGTAGGAGTAGAAATTACACGCAGAATGACTCTGTAATTGGAACCTAAGCATCATATGTGACGCAGACCATGAATATTGAAGAGCTAACCTGTAATGATTTTTAATAGAAAGCTGATGGAGTGGCTAGTACCTTTCTCTTTGTTGGATTTTTGATAAACATTAAAATCTATTTGACGATGAAACAATTTACTTGATGATACTATATATATACGGTATATATATATATACAATATATATACGTAAAATACGTCTAATTAATTGGAACGTTCGGCGATTATAAATTTCAACTCCAAGACTTTCAGATTCACAAATGGAACGTTAGAAAGCAGAGGCGCAGTGAAACGTTCGAAAAACACGATTTTCCACGACTACTCTAAACACAATCTTTCTTAATCTGGATCATTCGTAAAAAAAAAAAAAAAACGACTTTCCACGTATTCTGAATATTTTAGTTTCTTGAACCAAAAATCATTCCTTTAAAGTCACCGTATCGCTCCCTTCATCCTTTTTAGTGGTACTAATAAGAATCATCTCTGATAAATATCTACAACAAGTGTGCTTATATTCAAAATGGACATTCGAAGTGAATTTAGCGAGACAATTCACTGTTTCATTTATAAATATGATTTAAACAGAACAACTGAGACTTCGTTACAATAAAATGAATTTACTACGATTGTACTTTGGAAAACCCTTCACCGAATTGATCCATGTCAATTTTTTGAAATCAGTTTTTATCATCGTTGGCAATGATTCGCAAGGAAGCAAATCCTTTTAAATATACTGCAGAGAATTGATTTTTAATTCGTTTCGTACCTCCTTACACAAACGTCTGTATTCTCACGATGTGATCCTCGATGCTTCCTAGATCAACTGTCACGATCATTGATGAAATGCAAACTCTAATCATTGATGGATTTCACGACGTCACCACGTCGCTCCTGTCTACTGTACATTCTAGAGAGCACCTAACTCGGGACAAAAATCGAAAATAGCAGGAGCTATTTCGCTTCCCCGGAGTCCGAACGGGCGAACGAACGTTACGCACGAAATGCATAAG
>KQ435720.1:400221-424717 GCA_001276565.1 Melipona quadrifasciata | reverse complement strand
AGGAGAGAAGAGAAGAGAAGCAAAGAGTGACAGAGGAAAGCGAGACCGCGGTTCTAGAGAACCTGGAGGGCCCTCTGTTGGGTGGTTGTAGGTGGCGTTGCCTGACGTTAGGTTGTTGGCCCGTTCGATGGCCTGCCAGAGTGTCGGGGGTTGCAAGGGGAGAAGGGGCACTCGTCACTTCGACGTGACGGTCGCGAAACTCGACTAGCACTCCATCGCCTAACCCGTCGACGTCGTCCCGAGGATTGCGTTCGTGCCGATGATGACGATAGAACGTTCGAAGAACGTTCATGGTATGGTGGATGTTTCTTACTATAGTCGTAACTATCGTATCACCATGCAATCGACTTTAAAATGATGTTTCATCATATTCAATTTATAATATTATACTAATTTGATTATCCCAAAGAGGAATATTCTATAAGTAGTGCTGTACTATTAAATTCAAAATAATCAAGGATTTAATAAAAATTCTCTCTCTCTGATATTTCATAATTAGATAGTATTGATGAACAATAAGAAATATTTAAGTTAGAACAAAATATGAATTATAGTCCACAAAATATATGGATTTCGATGGTACATAAGCCCCGCAATGTATTTAAGACGTAATGAAATTTCCTGAAATATTTATATTTCCTTTCAAATAAAATTATTTGAAATGACGATGAAACGCTCAAATACAAGCTAGAGTTATCGACCAGAGAAAAGAATCACTTGTTTATAAATTATAGATTGTGAAATAATTTGGCAGGTATCGACTATCGTGATAGGAATGATGGTACTTATATTGGTCTTGCTTTTGGTAACACATGCACCTGTGTGACGTTACACGGAATTTCCCAATGCAATGTCTAGAACCGCAAATCTAAAAGTCAAAGAACCGATATTCAAGCGATTTGAAGTGCTGAAAAACATGACTGAGCGAAGACACGAGAGCTACCCTTAACCAGAGCAAGCCGGGGTTCTCGTTTTAAAAACAAAAGCGCGAACGGGAATAGTTTTCTCGAGGCTGGGGTGGGAAACGGGGTGGGTATAAAGGGAAGGGCCGCGTAGGAGACGAAGTAGATATCAATCACACGGGCTGGTGACGGGCTGAGATTTGGCAGCAGCTTCGGAACGCGCGAAGGAAAGAGGAAGAAGGAAGAGCACTGGGCCGCGAACAACTGCGTCCGTTCTATCGTCATTTTTCTAAGAAACTCTCCTTCTCTCTCTCTTATATTGATTCACGAGTTATCGAAGTGTCAACGCCGACTGCTATTGTGGTCTGGCTCGTAGCTGTCGCGTCTCTCCGACGAGACCTGTCACGCCGCTTCTTCTTGTCGCCGCGTTCCAGCCGCACCGCCGGAATCTTGGCAGCGAACCCGTACCCGTCTTCCACTCGTTGAGAAACTGTGGGAGAACATGTCTCCGGATTAATCGATTTTCATTTCTTATATCTATGCGTCAGCCACGGTTTTCGTTTCGGGACGCAGCACTGCCTGGCAGCCACTCCCGCGTTGCGAAATTACGTTTCATTTTTTTGAAATTCGACGCCTTGGGAACCTTGGTCCTCTGATTCGTGTTTAGCGTCGATGTGAATAAATAAATTTTCTTTCTTGAAAAAACGCGTAGTGAATAGTTGAACTACTTGGCTCGGAGTATCGAATCAGCCTTGAAAATCACTAACATGAATTATAGCTACGACTGTCTTGTTAACCAAATCAAACTGATATTTATGTTTTTAATTCATATTTGTAATAAAGTTTCGTTTTAATTTTGATCTTAATTTCGGATCTTTAGGTATAATATTGTAACAGCTAGAAACAATTTAACCTTTTGCCACAGCAGAGAAATAATGAAACAAAAAAATATATTATTTCGTTATTTATTAAGTGGAGAATTAATTATGGTTATAGCAAATAGTGTAGTAAATGGTTATAGTATAATAAATGCATATAACGAATTATTTTGACGAAATAAAACGCCTATAAATGAAAAACTCATTTTAGTTCACACTATATGATAATTATATCAATTTTGAAAGTTTATATTGTTTGATAAAATAATAATACGTAAACATATCCTGAAAAATAATAAACTTATAATATTTGCATAAATAAAATTCGAAAGTCTTGAATAATAATTTTAAATGCAATACCGTAATGTTTTCAAATCGCGACAAGGATGATTCTAAGTTTGTTCTGATAGAATTCAAAGAAAAGGGCAGGCGTTCCGTGCTGCGCGGATTCAGTCAGCGTCAGTTTCAATGAGGAAGGAACCATGCCTTTCCTCTGACCAGTGTCAGTTACATGTTCTAGAATACTGGCCCCATGGGAGCACGGAGGTAAGACTTTAGCAAGCGAAACTGCTCGGTGTCAGGAAGACTGAAAACGTGATGTGACACGTGCTCGCGCGTTTAGGCCGACGAGCGTTGTTATGAGATTGCGTAATCCTTGGACGTACGATGAGAAGAACTGTGCCGTATGAAACATTAAAAATGTGGTTGACACAATAAAAGTTTGCTGTTATGCTTACTGATAGAATTGATATAAGAGTTATAATGATAATTTTAAAAAAAGAATTGTACTAAACGCGGCATTTGACTGAATTATAAAAGTTGAAAAATCGATAAAAGGAAAGAATCTTATAATATGAGAAGCCACAAAAAGCAAATTGATGGTAGACCTTTGAAAAACTTTTGGAAGAATGAAACGATTGTTCTGAAATATTTATAATGATTGTTACTGCCAAAAGGAAATTCCTATTGAACAAAAGTCAAAATTCTGCCATCTACGATAGAATAAAGACAACTTGTTTTACGAATGTCTATAGCCGATAATAGATCTACATATCTTCATGTTCTACAGTATCAAGTGATAAAGTTTTTCAACAATTTCTACGGTATGTTATTAGATGGCGCAGTAATCGCTGTACAGCCATCATGAATCAAATTATGTCAAAAGAAAGTGGGGGTCAACGTTGACGAGAGGAGGGCCTTTCTGGTTAAACCTACTACTCGAAGGGTGGAGTCGACAATGTGTGACCTACCATCTGGACTCACTACATTGGCGTAGAAATATTTGTATAAAATATTTCAAGCCAAAAAATTTTCTTAATTTGTCGGGAATTATTAAATAAATCCATCATGATACATATTAATATAAGCTGTAAGTATAACAAGAATTTAACATTGAACGAATCTGCAAATTATTTCAAAAGACGTAACATTAAGAGGTACATGCATCGTCTGGGGATGAATTGTTTAACAGTGTTATCAACTACAACACAACACAGAGGAACTATTTCGAAATAAAACCATCGGCAATTTGTTAATTAAAATGCTCAATCAAAAGCAGATATATTGTTTATTAATGATAATTTATGGTATCAATCAACAGAAAAAGCTATCATAATATAATGTAACTTCTGCCATACATAAATTGCTATTAAAATATTAATAACATAAATAAGGAATAGTAATAACTACAAATAGTTTATATAATATTATTCTGGAGAATAATATTATGTAATGAATTTTAATTGACGTTTCAATTTCATACCACATACGAGATATATGATATACCAAGGTATATACTTCGTCTGTGCTTTAGTCAATGCCCACATGTATTCATATCGGTGTTTTCCTACTATACCGATCATCAACCTTACCGCAGTTCGATAACTGATCATAGGAAATACCATCATTGACCAATTAGGATAAATCGGAGAACCGATGCTTTTTCGTATCCCATGTTACAAAAGAAATAAATGAATAAACATTGACACAAACGAGGTGACGATATATGAGTCATGAACCTCACCTGCGACAATGCATCAATATATTTTATCGGCCACATCCTGTCGTACCGATTCAGGCAGATTTTGCACCTCAGCACTACTAGTGATGAAAATTAAAATCAAAAAATATAGACAGTGTTGCCAGATCTGTTTCGAGAATTATTCACTGAATTGAACGTAGTGGTATTTCATTAATCGAGGAATATAACGATATATTAACTAGTTTTAGTTAGTTATAAAACAGTTAATCTTCGTAAATTCAATATAAGCATATTCTATAGAATGATACATTTATCGCTGTAATATATGTGAGACAACATTCATTTTTAAATATGTAAAATATTTGACATAAAATATTTTATTACTTATAACTTAGTAAAAATTATTTTCAATTTGAACTTTTAATCTTAAAACTCCTTTCATTATTCGTTTGCACAATGCTAAGAAATTGTTAACATTTTGCAGTCGTATAACAAAAGTTGTTTCTTTTTCTTTCGTAGAATGAATTTTTTTTTAAAGTAAAAGAAGACTAGATGGGATACAGATGGGATTGGATACGTAGCAATAACCTCAATGTGGAGGTTACTCTACCAAACTTTAGGGACAAAAAGCTGTTTCAAATACGTTAACACTCTAAAATTAATCAAATTAAAAGCAATGACTCTGTAATTTAATTTAAAATAATGAAATGAAACAAGATAAATTTTACTATGTACAACATTAAGAAAACTATAAAAACTCAAATCAAAATTGCAATAGAAAATCGCAGTATCACAATTCGCAACTCTAAAGCAAACACAATTATCACATTTTCGAAACTCCAATACACCGTGATTAATTTCTCGCAACGCTAGTAAACAGGCGCGAAATTATTTCGCAACTCTAATACAAACTGTAGTCGATCTTTCGCAACACTAACAAGAAAAATCGCGATTTGCCAAAACGAAAATAAACGATGATGGAGAAAAAAAAAAAATACAACTACAAATACTACAAGAGCATAGTGACAAAGTAGTAACTGAAAATGACTTCCCATGTTGAAATGATTATAATCCCAGGTTTCATCAATTCTGTCACAAATATTCAAAGTAGAGAATAAGAATCTATACTGGATTTAAAATTTTTGTCTATGTTAATATATGTATAAGAATTGTCATTGTGTATTAGAACATCGGCGGTTCTAAAAAAATTATGAAATCTTCTGCAATTATTATCTATATATCTGCAATTCCAATTAGAATAGATGAGCGTTAAAGTCACTTATTAGAACGCAGTTGCGTTCAATGCCAATATTAGATCTAGGTAAAGAACAATTAGATCCCACTGATCTTGTATAAGAGTGAGACCTGAAGACTATAGCAGACAAATATATCTAGTTCCAGCTTTACATTATTTCAACAAGGGCCGCATACTTGAACTGAGATATCAGGAGATTAGATGTTAGTAAATGGCATGAAAACCACGTTTTTAAAGATAAGAATTGGAATTTCATCACCTTTTGAATGAGCTGTGTCCTTTCTACGAACTCTATGAATTCTGAGAAGCTAAAGTTGTCGTTGTGAATCAGCCATGTTTCAAAGACGAGGATGAGGATATAATTGACTGAATTTCCAGGTGACAGATCAGAGCGAAGATTTCTTAAGTTCCAGAAGAAAACCTGCAACAATATAGTAATGGTAGCTATGAATAACTTTAATCTAATTGAAATCTTCTTCTAGAAGAGAGAAATCCTTACTCAGAGAATCTTCTGAATAAGAACTGTTGAGGCATTTAACAATTCCTGTGATGCGGTTTTTTAAGTTTTCTTAAGTTTTATAAAGAAAAGGATAAAATCTTTATTAGAGCTGGTATGTCCTTTATGTGGTTTAACATTGCTTCCTGTAATTGAAGGGATTCTTGTACATGTTTAGTTAGAAACTATAGACAACTTTGAAAATTCACTGAATGATTTTGAGTTGGATCCGAGATGCAATCCTTGACAGGCAGCAATTGCAAGGAGATTTCTTTTAGGTTTTTTAGGTCTTTTAGTCTGTGCCTTGTTAGCTATTTTTAGTTTCTTGATTTCTTTGGTAGAAACAACTACTTCACATCTATTGTCATGTTTGACAGCAGTCAAATCACTAAAAGAGTTATTGGAAGAGCTGAAGTCAGTAAGTCATCCCTTGATGCATCTTAGGGTTGGAAAAACGATGGTTTGTGATGTTTTCAGCTTCAATTTATCTGAGGTAACACTGTACAAGAAATCTGAAATAGAGGTATGACAGGAAAAGATATTGGCTATTCAGCTTGAACGACTGTAGTCAGTATCAGTAACTATTTCATTGTGACATAAGCAAGAAATATGTGATTGGAAATCAAAGTTTTGAGAGAGTTTAGCCACATGACCCTCTTCCCTGCATAAGAAGTAGGCTGTTTCTCTGCTGATAGATACAGTAGTGTGAGATGTGTTATCTCATTTATTTATTTGTTATCTTGTATTATCTTAGTTATTTATTTGGATGGATTCAGCTACGTTTAGAATGTCTTTGGATTTGGATTTGACATCTGACAACAAAAGATGTATGCATATCCTGGATCATTTATTCTGTTCCAATGAAGATGATCTGGGAGATGATTCTCATATTGTGTCTAGCAAGCTCTTTAAAATGATTCATTGCAGAATTATGAGACATACATTGGATAGTATTAATCGTTTGGATTCAAAAATGAGTGGTTGAATTTTCAGTAAGATTTGATCTTCACTTCTGTACGATTGTCAGTTGTCCTGTCAGCTTTGTGCTCACTACCCCAGTATAAGCAAACTTGGCCTTGAGAAATTCTAGATACAAATCTGATGTTCGACAGTTCGATAAGTTTGCCAATTTGAACAATGTATTCTTGAATCGCAGTACCTCCGATGGAATTTAATATAACTGCTTGTATATAAAACTGTAATTGCAGCTTGAACATATGAGGTTTTGGAAGAAACATTCTGAAAGGAAGAAATCCAAGGTTTAAGGTAAAAATAATTGAAGTTAAGTGCTCCTGTAATCAGAAACATTTAAAGAAGGATAGGAGTAATTTAGGAATTAACTGGGAGCAGATTTTGCTCCCAGTAAGGCACAAAGAGACACAAAGAAACACAAAGATACAGAAAATATTTACATAAGCATTCGCTTCTGCCCTGAGTTATCCTATTTGGCAATGACAAAATTTGAAAATCCTCATTAATGCATCTTGAGACGCAAATGCAACATACAATGAAAGCTAAGAGTCTTAAACGGACGATGCAATTTCAAAAATTGGCAAATAATTCCTCTGAATTAGAATTTTTTAACAATTAGTGCAAAACTCGGTCTGAAGATAGTGGCGCCATCTATCGATAAGTTAGAGGTACTAATTATTTTCTATAGAAAATTACAAAAGTTTACAATTTAGTTCACTAAACTAATTTTTTTCGCAATTGAAAATTTCTCTGTTTTAAGGACTTGTAGCGACTGTTACAACTGGAGAGAAATCAGCGCCACCTGCGTCGACAGCGCCAACTCTGTTGGAACTCGTAGATAGTAGAAGTACTGTGAACTGGTATTTGATTTAATTCGTTGCCATGGAGAGTTTGGTTGTTTATACTGACGTATATATAGCAATAAGAAAACCAATTGAAAAGCATTCCTTAGGTGACATTCATCGAGAATAGTTTGATATTTATCTTTGTAATTTATTAAAATATTAATTTTATTTACTCTTAATTCGGAGTTATTGTTATTATTATTATTATAATTATTTATGGTACGTTGATTGAATTAATTATCATCATCGTACTTACAGGGTAACAAACACTAGCGCCGCGTTGTAGCAAAATGGAGGAACCAAGGGCTTTATATAAAGAAAATAATTAATTTTAATTATTTACATCAATAAATGCATTAAATACACAAACGCATGTTACGTATATATTTCGAAGATGATGACATCTATTACGTTCACAAATAATCCTTATTCCAATATTTAATGTAGTTTGCGAGAAATTCAAGTCTGCTTTCGTAGAACCTTCGATCTATTAAAGAAAATTAAAAAATTTTTGTTAATACACTCTGAACTATAAATGGAGCACAAATTAAAATGAGAGGTCTTAAACGGACGACACAACTTCAAAAGTTGGCAAATTATTTCACTTTTTTTGTTTTTTTTTCAAATTATTGCAAAATGTTTCTTTTTCAACATGGTGGCGCCATTTTTCGAGTATTTAATGTACTATTTTTAAAAATTTTTAGTTTTGCATTTTACGGTTCAAATAGGATATAGAATTGAAGCTGAGCGTCTAATTAACAAGATACAATTTCAAAAGTTTGCAGATCTGGCAACACTGTCTATATTTTTTGATTTTAATTCTCATCACTAGTAGTGCTGAGATGCAAAATCTGCCTGAATCGGTACGACAGGATGTGACACAAAAATGGTGTTGAGGTTACAATAACCTCGTGGCCGAGAAAATACATTGTATCATTAACTAAGAATAGGATGAAGAAAAAGCATTGGATGTACAGTCCATCCTCTTAGTTAATGATTGTATGCAATGTCTATTCATATACGTCGTCTGTGATCTTACCTAACCAGCTTATACCATTTTGTTCGACATAGTTCTCCAATTCACCGTTGTTTAAACGTAGAGTGCGCTAAAAAACGAGTGATTTTTTCCTGGTCGGTATTTCAGATCCTTCAGCACAAAATCCCATTTGATGTTCGGTCTATCCTATTAGTCAATGATACTACTTGTAGCTGTAGACTAAATATAATTAATAACGTAATTCTAATTCCTAATAAGAAAATTTGTTTTTTAATTAATATTTTTCTTATTTTGAAATATCATATTTCTCTGGTTGATCTTCAAGTATGCATTAATATTGATATAGATATAGAATAAAACAACGAACGAGAAAGAGAGAGGGAGAGAGAATGTTTTCTTAAAATAATATTACATATTCAAATAAAATAGAATATATTTGAGAATGTCTTTAAATCTCAAATCTGCAGGCTTGCTGACTTTATGATCCAGACACGTCGAACAATGTCGGCTGTCGTGACGAAATATCTCGCAATCAAGATCAATGACTCGAATACTTATTCGTGACTATGCAATCTTCAAAGACTTTCTATCCGAATACGTCGACAAGCTCAAGGTCATGGTTACTATCATGATCGAGTTATTTCTACGGGGAATGCGGAATATAAATAGAATCAAGATGCCACAATCAATGTGGTACAGTTGATCGACATATAGATGACCTTAAAATAAAACTCGATCACGTCGAATCCGGTATTCTACATTTCGATTTATCGTATTTTATACCAAAATATGATTTTATACCAAACAGTCCATAAATATAATTTTTATTCTATTAAATCGCAGTCGTGTATATTTATCGTATATGCATCTTTTTTTCCAAAGAATAAATTGTAGCGTTAACAATCTATGCTACTCTTAACGCATAATCGATAAAAAAAAAAGTCTCGTTCCAGACAAGTTAATACGTTAAATCATCGCTGATTTTGTTCGTCTACTTTTGTTTTCTTTTATCTACTAAGAGAAAATCTTATCGCTTTGAAGAAGCTCTTGGCACACATTGATTACGAAGCACAAAGAAGACCACTGAAGACATTTTCGTTAGCATCATTCGATAACAAGCACATACCGCAATCAGGAATCATTTTAAACACTATTGAACATAGATCCAATGATTATACAATTAGTCAAATGATTAATACGAATCACACAATTGAATAAATAATCAATAATTGACTAAATGACAATTCTATAACGTTTAATTATTGATACTGCAAAGCAAGTATAATATTTCATATCTCTAAGTATTAATAATTAACATTTATATCTCTTATATTCACAATTTGCAATAAAAGATAATTTGGTTATTTTAATCAGTATACACTCTAGGTCCATTAATGCAAAAATTTGAAAAAAAAAAAAGAATCGAATTGGTTACGAGGCCCCTCGAAAGGGCAGAAATTTCGCAACCTAATATTATTTTGGTAGAGATTCCGGCGAAGAGTGGTGGATATAACTGTCACCGAAGACAATTTATGTTAATGACTGTTCCTGGCCCGAGGAGGGACGAGGCCGGGCTATGGAACAGTCTGCAGGTCTCCGCGGAGCTGATCGGACACGCCACTGCCTGTTAGTGAAACCGCGTCGGATTTCCCCTTCTCCAGCTCTGAAGCAACATCACCCCTCTCTATTTTGCTCGTTTCAACCCCGTGATGGCGACGCCCAGCGTCGATTCAGCTACCCACCACGCAAACTCGCCAAATCCACATCTCATGGCGCTTGTGCGTGATCCGTGATCGTCGCATTGTACTTCCACTGTGTCGAAACGTCTCCGTAAAGTACCATTTTAAATAACCAAATCACTGAGAATCGGCGATCGATTCAAAATCTTGTGATCTTGTGATCAGTACTTGAAATTCTTGAGATCGGAGTGTAACTAAAGGAAAAGAAGAGAATGATGTGTTGTGATGTTTGGAGTGTCCATTGCTCTTGTTAGTAAATAGTAAAATTGAAAAGAGATGTAACCGAATGGACGAAGTAATTTTCCCCTCTGGTAAATTGACAAATTGATAAATTTTCTTGCGGGCAAATAGTGATCTTTTGATGTTTCTAATATGTCAATCACGAAGATACGTTGAAGAAACGAGTAATGTTTTTGGTTTTGTTTGCCATTTCTTGGTGATGATATGTACGTTGAGGTTAATTGTAGGAAAATACGAAGATACTTTAAGAGGTCATGGTATGTCGATGTTAATGCATGTGTTTTCAACCCTCAGAGCGCAGGCTCGTGGAGAATCCATTGCTACCATCTTGCAGACGATTCAAGGGATGATGGAAATTTTGTTGGAACGTCTAGCAACGTTTCAGTTAGATGTTGGGACATATTTGCAAAGGAACTGATGTTTTTCATTCCAGTGAGTATACGTTCCAATGATGTAATCTTATTTATGATAATTTATGATAATTGATACTCCTTGCGCTTAAATCACACTCTTCTTGTTTATTTGTTCCAAAGAATTACATTATTTTTTATTCTTTCAAAATACCGTGTATTTTATCTAATGACACAATTTATTTATAAGTTTTTTCATAAGGTGTTTCAAATGGCGATTATATTTATTTCGTGGCAAAATTTAACATAATATAGTAACTTTGCAGTAGTAACTTTTCTATTAAAATTCAATATTCTATAACACCAAGTAAATATTATATTCGTTATAAACAATATAGTTCCACTCTACGAATAATCGTACACACCAACAAGCTCTTACGTTTCATCTAATTGAAAAACAGTCAAATCTAATCTACATGTGTCTTCCTCATGGCCTATCACTTGATCACGGTAAAACGCAACTGATAAAGTATATAATTCAGTTTTGAGAAATATCATCTATCAAGTCAAAGAATTTCATTAATGTAAGACGCATGAAGCGCCTGAGTAAATACTAATTTATGCGAATTTCGTATTACAAATTCTACATTACAATATTAACTGTGTAAGTACGTCAATTCAATCTAAATACTTTAGACTTTGAATACAAGTTTTTTATGTTAACTTCACCTTTTACACGATCTCGTGCATATTTGCTCAATGATAAAATTATAGTCTCTGGCATAAAGAATACTAGTAGAGTAACTAAGATCCGTGGAAATTTTTGCGAAAGATGAATGATCCGGTGAGTCAGGTCTTGGATCGGGGACCGGTTGGTCCTTATATTTTTATTTGGAAGAGACGAAAAGGCAGCTCAGTGGCGCCGACGGTGGTGAATTTCATGAGTTTTGGTCAGCATCTCGGAATCTGGCGGGAGGCCGATCGATCTGCTTCTCAGCCACGGCACACTTCGGTTTTGGTTCATTTCGTAACCAACGAAAAGATGACCGCGGAATTATACATCGTTCCGATCGATCGACCATCCCTCGCAATAACTCTGTTTCATTTTTTCTCGACAGTTCCACTACTACAACACTACTTCCTCTAGGTTTTTTCTTTATATTCTTTGTAAGTTTGAGGTTGCTCTCAAAATACTTTTACTAAGCTGGACGCATCAATTATTCGGTAATCGAGATATTACATAGAAAAGGACTTACTTCGTTTCGTGTAGAAGTTTTGTTTTTAAAATATTCTTATCAGAGTTTTGTCTTTGAAATATTCTTGTTAAAGTTAATCTTTGCGTATGCTTATTATGTGAATATGTAGAACATGAGAAGCTTCGATGTCAAAGATACCGACTTGTCGTTACTCGAATATTGCAGCAACGTACAGTTACTGTTCTTCGAGTTTCTCACTTTTGATTTCAATATTCTTTTATGTTATTGGCGCGGATTAATAACATAGATGTTATAATATTTCAAAATTTACGAACTGTAAGAAAATTACCTTATCATATTCTTTCACGCGGAAAAATAAGTCTCGTCTGATTTAATAACTAATAACTAACTCTAATCTGTTTTCATTATCGAACATGTTACGAGTTACATTCGCAACGTTATACGTGATTGTGTTTAATGTTTTCGAGAAAAGAGAAAAAAATAGTATTCAGTATATACGTAAATGCAAGAGCAAACCGGCTGTAACTCTAATCAAGGACTCGATCGGTCCACATTCCACATTCTAGTCTACCAATCCCTAAACTCGACGGCACACTTGTCATAGTCACCTATCTTTATTCTTAATTAATTCACAGTTTTCAATAATTTTTCTTTAGGAACTCTTGTATCTCCAGTCTTCGAATCTTAATTTATTTAAAGTATATTCTATTTGTCTGATAATCATAAAAAAATGAGTAAGAGATTAGCAAAATCGTGAAAGTTCCTAGAAGTTGAAAATACCTGAAATACATTTAGATGGGTAAATAAGATGCCAAGATATATAAAAGTGACATAAAAAAAAGTTTAAAGAATAGTTGACGTATCAATCGATTCTTCAAGTATTTTTATCTCGATTTTGCCTTGAAATCAGCCCACACGGTTTTCTACACGTTTCTCTCTAGTGTGTTAAATTAGTTAAAACATATCGGCAGGTTACCGAATGAACAAAAAATGGCATGACGCGTCAAACTGTCGGATGATCGATGCCTTCGGAAATACAAGGTGCGTGATTTTTAGATACTGAAGGCACCATTCACAATCTTTCAACACGTTTATCTGTTAAATGTGCTCAGCGTGTTCCGACACGCTGTAATTCTATTCACGACTACTTTATTAAGTAGCCACTTTACTAAATTAAAAATTAACAATTTTCAAAGTACTCCTGTAAGTTTCATTTATTTAGAGAATCTCTCATTTTTCATATTAAAATCATCCGCAGCAGAATCTTTTATATTTCTTATACAAACCCCTGTCTTTCAAATATTTCAATATCTGCCAGTAATACGTGGTTTTCCAGTTATTACGTGATACAATCTTCAGATATTAAAATATCAAGAGATTATGTTCATTCGCCGTTGTTTAATATTTTTTTCTTTTTCACAGCACACATTAATTTTTATTATTTTCAAATTTCGAGTTTGACAAATGTGGCTCGATAGTAGTATAAAATATATTCAAGCGTAATTCAACCGATTTCGAAATTCAAATGCAAATAGGATACCAGAATCAGAATACCCGATCCAATTTTCGGTCGGCAATCATGTCTGAAATACGAGCCAATAACCGTTTCAATATTTTAACATAACTACACGCGAGATCGTTCGGTACAACGTCCCGTCAGAATGCTGTTTTTATTCCAATGAAATGGAAATAAGCGTAGGCGCGATGCGGATTCAATGAAAGTTAAACCGTGACCGGTGAATTCATTGAAATGTACAGCTGCACGTTTCACTGTTAAAACGTTTAACAATCCATCTATCCGAGAGTTCGCGTGACGACTTATCAATTCTTTGCGCGATGAAAACGTCGATGAAAAATGAACGAAATCGAGAGAACGGCTGTTTTTTTTTTCTTTCTTTCTTTAAATACATAACTTTACATTTGAAAAATATGAATTTAAATGGGAAGCGAATTCTAAGCCTTTTGCACTTTGAACTTCGATAGAAATTTAAATCGACGAGTTTAATAGTTTTTTCCTTTCCTAAGATAGAAGGTCTTTGTATTCATAAAGACGTCACTAGGTCACGATATTTGAAGATTTGCAAATATGAAGACTTTTGAAATCGATTTCTGGACCTCGAATTTTTGATATATAAATTTCAGCTTTGACAGAGTTTAAATATCTTTTAATAGTTTAAATATCTTCAGAATGTGGCGGAATTGAAGTTTAATTAAAAAATTTGTAAAGACGAGGAATTCCGAGGTTTAACGATGAATTATAGATTTCGAGCTTCGACAGATGTGGAGCTCCGAGAATTTAATAGGAATTTCTTTTCACGAAGACAGAACTGAATTTTAATGCACGTCTCCCCACGGAGACGCTTTTCCGTTGTTTCCGCGCAATTTCACGATGGCTGGAGCCAAGAAATTAAAGCGTCGCTGCAATAAATTAACACGTTTCCGCGAGAAGTGACGTCACGCGCCGCAATTCGACCATGGGACTCGCAACGAGGTCTCGTTAGTCTTTTATAGTTCGCCATATGGGTACAAGTCGATTCCCACCACTGACACCGATACGCGTTGCTACAAACTGCACGTTAATTCACCCGGGCTCGCGTATCCGTCACTTTTTTTTGTGCGCATGATTCTTGATAAAAAAACTTATCATCGATACTGAATTAGTCTACCATACCGCGTTTTACGATCGAAATAAGTTATAGTATAATTTTCAATTTGAACTAGCATCGTTTGGCCATTTCCTTTTCTATTATTAATTTATATGTGTCAGGAATGGACTGTAGCTCTCAAAACAATTTGCCACAATTTGTCAAAAGTCACGCAATTCAAAACTTGAAGTGCAATTCTTTTGTGGTTCAAAAATTCATTTAATTCATTGACTGTCTTTTAATTTGGCTATTTTTCCTAAGGCGTCGATGATTCTTCGTGTTGCATCTCTGATTAAAATTTTAAATTTGAAGTAATCGTTTTTCTGAAGTTTTCAAGAAGCACGAACCTTAGGGTTACAGAATTTTCCTCGCTGTAAAAGCTTTTCCCGAAACATTTTCCCCAAATAAATCTTTGCGTCTGTCGTTCTCTTCCAACGATATTTCTCGACAAACGTTGGACACTCTGTTACGGGAAAGTTAACGGGCCTTCGAAAATTTTCTGAGAATTCTGCGTCCGGTTTTACGAACGTACCATAGTTTTATTGCGGCAGTATATAACAGGGGTGCTCGGTGTATACTATTGTTCAACTTTTTCCTCGTCTTGGCTCGGAGCAGGTATCGTGGACCTTTGTAGTTAATAGGCAGAGAATAATGGTGGTCGATCGACCTTCGATTCGTCGGCCGACATGCCTCGTACCTTTAAAATCTCGAAATTTGACTCTTGCCGACTTTCACGCTTTGCAAACTTCTCGTCTGTTTCCTTTTTAAATAACGGTTTTAACGATCAAAATCAAAAATAAGTGAGATTAATTTGTAATAATCAGAAATATGCTAACTTGCTAAAAGTGAGATATGATATTTATGTGTACACATATAAGAGTATAAAAAATACAGAACAATGAATTTTTATTAACAGTACCAATGAATTACATTTATATTGCAATGTCTTAAAATCGAATTCATTCAAGTCGTCCTATTAGTTTGAGATCCAAAGCATACCATAAAAGTAGTTCAAGACTAATTACTACTCCAAGTATCAACTAATTGTCCATTACAATCATCAGACCTTAACGTAATTCAGAGAATGTTGGACAAAATTCGTTCCTCCGAGATATATATTCATTTTTGACTTCCTGTGTTACATTGTGTTACATTATGTATTACTTCATTGTATTGCAACACGCCAATTTAAATATTGAGAGAAATGTGGAAATAGGATTGCCGGTTTCAGTTACATGTTTTCTGCTCATGATCTGTTATTATTAAATATTCAGTACAGATGTTAGTATAATAGATACACGATGTTTGCACTCTTTCTTATATTCTTCGAATATACCTAGGCTCATTGAGTTTAATTAACATGAATAATGTATAGTCTGGGTTTCGAATTGCTTGCCGCTGAAGGATCTACGATCTGGTTACCGCGTATCCTTTCCAAGCTTGTATTAAACATCGTGTAATATCACTTTTATTGTGTCAAATTAAGAATACATTTAAGTTCGCATACTATAATTACGCTCTATATAATAAGCAGTACGTGGATAATGACAGCGTGTCAAGTGACTCTTTTAAACTGTTAAAAATATGCAAGAATCAGTCCCAACATTGAGAACCATCACCAACTATGCTCATCTCCTAATTCAGAGAGAAAGTTAAACGTGAATTATACTCTCATGCAGTAATATGATTTTTCATTTATTTCAGAACGTAAATATATACAATGGCTGAATGAAAAATTCCGAAAAATCTTAAAAAATTAATTCTAACAACCATCAGTCACAAACATTACTAGACAAACAGAAAAATGTATTGTTTATTTCAGCAACAAACATTTGCGTAAATTTATATTTCTATGAATAGAAATGAAACGATGAAACCTACGTGGTGAAAATTGAACTTTAGGTATTATCTCATATATATACGGGCATTCTTTGAATTTATCCATTATCTTCTCTACAAATGCACAGAAATATCCACGGTGAAACAAACTCTACGAAAGATACATTGAAAAATCTGCAGAAATCAATTGCAGAGGAGCATCATCAAGCACGGTCATCGTCCCTCTGTTACGCAAACTTTCATCTCGCAGTGCCATCGATAGGAAGCAATCCCACGATCGACTGCCTATCAAACCGTCCAACCATTTTTCGCAACCTCAACTTGCCTCTTCCAGCCCTGAAAATAGGAAAAACTATATACAGGGTAGGAAATGTACAGGGGGAGGGCTTTCCCTTAGGAAACTCATGGGGCCCGCGTTATCGTTGGAAATTCCGGCACGATCCGAAAATCGCGTTTCACCAGACGAAAGAGAAAAAGAGAGCAAAGGGGAGAGAGAGCGAGAGAGAAACGGGGGAAGCTGTGGATGGCTCCGTTCATTGTCGTGGAATAAAAGCTGCGGGAGTTCCCCACGAATGCTGAGCCCTCTCGCATGGATTTCATTTCAGGATCGCATAAAATGGTGCTGCTGCCAGTGACGACGGTGCTTGTTGGAGCAAGGGGAACGAAAACAGAGAGAGGAAGAGAGAAAGGGAGAGAAAATTCGACGGTGTGGAAGAGAGAACGGCCGAGGGGAGAAGAATCGAGAGGACGGAAGGTCGTGGAACGCGAGAGAAAGAGACGGAAACAGAGACAGAGATGTGCCGGCTGGCAAGCAGATGGTTGCGCCGTTTATTGGTTTATTCGTCGGTTCAGCCATCACGTCCCGTCCAGCCATCAGACCAGCCGGTGTTCCTCTTTGTATTCCTCGCGTTCAGGACTTAACCGCTCGGGCCTTATCTACTCTCCTTCGACCACGATACGACGGGTACATCGAGCTTTTCGAATATGAAAAGTATCGTTGAGACTTGAGAAGTTTGGGCTTAGTTGAATTCATTAATTAGCGTACAGTGAACGGTGTAACGTAGCGTTTTTTTTTATTTCTTCCCGACAATTGCACGTGCTTCTGTGTATTTTTAGGAACCGTGAAGAATTCGTGCCTGACAATTAAATATGCGTCTATGTTTTTGAAGGTTGGAATCGTTTTTGTCTATCGTGCTGTGATCGTGTTCCTCGATTTCTATAGTTGTTTATATACGTAATTAACGTAAAGGAGGAGAAAAGAGAGTTTTGAGAATGTTCGTCTGGAAAAGAAGAAACTTTTCGGAGCGTCGTTTACGACATCTTGCTTTTCAATTTATTTGTGCCTCTATTTACATGCGTGCAAAGATGTATTTCTACGCGCGAAAGTGAAAGTTTTCGTCTAAAAATGCACGTTGATGACGCAAAAGTTTGACGATTGATTTATTTTTCAGCGGGAACAGGGTACGGATGTCGATTGCCCGAAGAGGAGCTCGTGCGGTGAAAGAGTTGATTGATGTTGACTCGGCTGCTTTTATCGCCACTTACACGGTACTCTATATATCATTTATGTTCTGTACATTTCAAACGAATCTAATTCCAACTTACACGCCTTCGACTTAGTCAATCGTAAATTCCGATATAAGAGAAACTTTCGTTATACTCGAATCGTTCGTTTTAGGTATTGAAAAATGACTGCAACGGTCAGAACCAAGGCATTTCCTATCGGTGTTCGATCTCCGTTTATGCAATCGAAAGGTACGTAAGTATAAATGAAAGAAAACGAAAATCCGAGTTAACTTCGTACTCTATTTCAGAAGCAAATTTTAATCACCGCCCTGTTAGAAATCTCGATCTGACGTACGGAACCGGCTTTCTGTGTCACAGGTAATGATAATCTCACGATCTCGCAACTTCCCAAATTCTTCCCTTGTTCTCAATGAGAAATTTGAACTTTCCAAAATTCATATCCGAAAGCGCGGGTTCATTTACTTTGCTGTCTAAAATTGGAGTTTGTTATTTCAAATGTAACGTTTAGAATATTTACGCGAGTGAAATCATATTTTTGTGAACTATACGGGATCTAAGCAGTAAATAACATAGTACTTTACTACTAAAATATCCGTCTTGTATATTTCGTATATTATGTGCATTTTTGCACCCTGAAATTTTGTAGATAACAACAAGAACTGTAAATTTTCTCTGTTCCTAACTTCGCACGTAATATATTTTCTCATTATCCACAACGCGGCGAGGATCGCATTTGCAGAAGTATCGGAGTTGGCGCGTGTATCGTAGTTCCCGCGAGTTCCATTATGCGATTATAAGTCGGGCCTGGCGAGAAAAGTTCCGACGGCAGTGCTGCAACAGTTCTAACGTCGATAATTATGCGAACAGGGGAACGACGATAATAGGGTCGCCGGCATCGGCCCTCGTAGTCAGTAATGGCGTGCCAGAGGGTGAATCGATAGAGGGAGACGCCGTGAAACTCGACGACGCTCCACCTATCAAATGCCGTGCCTTTCCCGCACGAATACGCCCTCTACATGCCTCCAAGGGGAAGATTTTTGGAAAATTTTATCTCTCGCTTTTGGACGATGATTTGTTCTTCTAGAGAGTATTTTGCAGTTGTGAAAGAATTTGAAGTAAATTTTTTAGAATTTTCGGGGGTAATTATACTTTCGAGAGTAACTTTCACCAATAACCAGCAAATTTTATTACGAATCCACAACTGGAAATCACATGACTCCACGTCATCGATCACTGATCGTTGAATACCATGTGACGTTACAGTAGCATCACCAGTTCTTGCAGTTGTTTAATCAGTCTAATTGTTCAATTTCTATAGTTTTTGATTCTGAAATTCAAATATGATTTCAGCTAAAAATCTATTCGTGAATATCATCTTCAATTTTGAAAAATGAAAGTGGAAAATTTTCATAAAGTTTAAAATTAGCTTAAGGGAGTGTAAAATTGTGTAACTGCGGTATAATTTTTTTTGTCGCTAGTCCCAAAACATCTAGATGTTTTTACAAATAGTCAGCTTAGAATGGAAGGAAATTTCTTGGATTCTTATTCGCAACTGTTGACTTATTGATCCCCATGGATCCAGGCTTCCCATGAGAATAAATCAACGTCTGTTCAGAAATAAATGTGTACCCAAGGAATCGTTTAGAATGTCAACGCCGGAAGATGGTGCTTTCAAGAGATTAAAGTTTCATGACAAATTTCGACAGCTTCTTAGAATATAATCTTCTTCTTCGACCGCTCAATTTCTTAACCCCTTGAGTATAACTATTTGTATATTAGCAATTAAAGATTAACTAGAAATTAGCTTTCAAAATTGCTTTCAAAATTCTACAGTTTTTTAACTGTATAAAAATAAGATGTTGACTTAAACGCCAGGTCTGTGACTTGACCCGCCTTAATTCGTGTTAATCCCAATTGGTAAAGGGAAGAAGAGTCGAGAGGTTTCGAAAGGATTAACCCTCGTAGAATTTCGTAAACCTATCGGTTTTAGTTTTCCGAACGAAGTGATTCAGAGTTAAATATTTTGACAATCCAAAGAGCTATTTTTAAAATAAACTGACTCATCTAATCCTACAAATTACCATGTAAAAAACGAAACAAATATAATGCTTATAATTAGACTTTGAATATTTTATATATTATTTTGTTTATATGCTGTTTCGTGCATGCATTTTTGCATCTTTGCAATTAAATCCACAGTCTACTTAGCATCTTCAATTCTTTAAAATCCTTTTGTTAAATTGCAAATAAGATACTTACATATGTTAACTTGATACAATGCAACGAACTTTCATAAGTCTTTCACACCTTTGAGACTCAATCTTTCTCTACCACCATCTTCTCTTTCCTCCTTTAAAATTCTAACAACAAAATCCATTTGAAAAATCGACTTGCTTTTGATCGTCACTTACACAATGGAGCTCGATGGAGAGACAACAAGTCTAACAAGACTCGCGCGATGATTTTCAGATAAACACAACGGCGATGACCAAGTAACCTGGAAATGCAAGGTACATCGACACGCATGCTCAAATAAAAGGAGCTGTACCGCTAAGGAATAAGAGAAGAAAGAGGACTAAGGAGAACACGACCTTGCCTGCATTCAGCTGTGTCATCCGCAAGCCGTTAACGCTCAGGTGCTTTCGAACCCAGGGACGAGCATCAATCACTATCGGTAGTGCAGGTGTAATATGATTATTGTCGCTAAGATAACCTGCTATGATATACGCCCGAGAAGTGTGCCAAGTGACATAACAAGATTTATCTTTAACAGCGTATCGAAGCCACCGAATAGAGAACCAACCAGAATGAAGAACCGGTGCCGCCATTGCGTTCCTTGCTTCGACGATTCGCGACCTGCTTTAAAAGATTCCACTCAGACATTCATGTTTGCAAAGTTTCTTTAAGAGTATCTTAGGACAGGATACTCTTTGTTAAATCGTTGAGTACTGTCTGATTGCGTAAAAAGGTTCTTGTATTCGAGGGATGGATCTTCACTCTAGAGAAAAGTATGGTGTTAGTTTTAGACAAAAGGTAGAATTTCCGAACGTATAACTTTTAATTTTTTTTATGTATGCTTTTGCGTGTACATTCATGTTCAGAAACTTTGATTAAGAATTGAAATCTTTTGAGGATATTTGTTATTTTCTGGCTTATTGAGGGATTAGAGTTTTAGTTTAGGTGAACTTGGAGGGAAATGTAGTAGATTTTTACGCAACACATAGGATTTTTTAAACGTAGAATTCTAGACTTGGAAATCTTGACGATAAAAATGAAATTTTTTCCTTTAATACTGCTCGGCTTCTTTTTAAAATTTCCTTTTGAAAATTGCAATCTAACTGTTCGGTCTCACCAGTAAGCCGGGCGGTACTTGTATTTAGATTTCGCGCCGTACGCACACACATTCAACCGGCACGCAGTCGGTAGCGCCGGGTACGCCAGACGAGATTGGCCTATTGTCTCGTCATCGCGTGATCCTGCGATTGGCCAAATGCCGATCGCGTGATCCTTTTTTTGCTTGTTTGCTTCCCATTTCGAACGTTCGAGAATCTTCGAAATTCGGGAAGGAGAGACGAATTTCAAACGAATCCTTCTTACAAGGAGTTCCTTCGAAACCTTCGTACAGTCCGGAATAGTTCTTTCTTAGCTTCCTTACAGTGCAGATCGGTTCCTTTGTAGCCTTCTGAAAGTTATACAGAAAACGAGCACACGCGGCGTGACGATATAATTAGACAAAATCCAATCCTTCCATATCGATCAGAATTCCTAGCCATTCTGAATCCTACACACTCAAATTCCATCCCATCCATAATTGAACCGGCTGATCTTCATTAGCGTTGAAGCACAGCAAGCTACCGATCAAATTTGCGAAGAAATTGCGTAAATTCGGGTCGGCACGCGACACTAACTAAGATTCTCTTGTTAAAGTTTCACGGCACGTTTAGCAGAAATAGATGCTTCCCTGTCGGTTGAAACCGTGACTCGGCACTATAGGTCCATTTTCGAATGACTTTGCACTTCCAGCACTCTCGATCCAGGCTAGTGAGAGCGCCAATTTTAACTGTTTATCGAATCCTTTGAAAAACTCTCCGTTTCTCAGAACAGGAACGAAGCAGTTCGAATCGGAACGTAACTTTTAGACAACAGCAAATTAGAAAATAGGCTTAAGAAATTCCTACACTTAGTCTCCGAGCTTGTGAAATCCAACGTTAATTAGAAAATATTTTCAGGTCGGATGAATCAACTCTAGTGATGAAAGTTGGACACCGTCGATCACATACTGGGCCAACGAAGAAGTTAAAAGCGGCACGTGCATTACTAAAAGTCGTAAAGAAGCGTAAAAAGTAAGGTTTCTGTATCGTAAGATTTCTGTGCCGATATGAGAAGGCCCAGTTAATGCTCTACATCTACCCTGTAGATCCGAATTTGTTTGATAAGAGGCGACAAATTCGGTTCTAGAGAGGTTTGTGTGGTGCATACAGAGCTACAGCGGTCTCGAAACAACGGTCATACTTCTCGCGCAATCTCAATGTGATTATTTAATTAATTATCCGAGAAATTAAGTAAGATTCGTCAAGTACTGATAGATGGAGATGTCGAGGCACTCGATATGTTTGAAAATTCAGACTGACAATTGAAACGATCTGAAAGTATTTTTAATGAATTGTAACTCTTGTAACTTTTCGTCTCTTTCGTTGATTTAACGTGTAATATTTTACAAAGTTTACAATTGTCTGTACAATTCTTTTCAAAAAAAAAAGGAAAGGCAATGACGGTCGTTTGCGGGAAATTGATTAATGAAAACGAGAGTCTCTCAAGTCTGTACAAAAGCGATCGAAACTATCAGAATGAGGCGAGTGTGATTCGATTAGAATGATGACTAGCCAAACAGGTCGAACTGGATTAAGACCAATGACTAAACTGCGCCGAATCGTATTCTCTAGCAACTCGACTATTTTAACACTCTCAAAATTAAACCTCCCTTAAACGAAATACGATAAAAAGAATTCTCCGTGTGTCAAGTATCAACTAATAGGCACTGTAACACAATCCTCTAGCAAATTTCGTTTTCTCGGACGAAAGATTACTTCCATTGAACTCGCAGTTTCTCCAGCGAGATGCTCCGAATTCCACGCGTCTTTCTGTACGATGTCTCTAAAAAGGAGATAACCAAGAACAAGTCGTGCCGTTGTCACAGTTGCCGTAAGGACGTCTTCATTAATCGCGATGAGCAATTGCAAAGAACACGTGTTGTACGTCTTGGTAATTTAACGAGGTTTAACGTCGTGTTTGTTGCGTGATCGTTCTTCTTCAGTCATACGGATTCTTCCGGGGAAAAAAATCTGTTAGAGGCGATTAAGAATTAATGATCGTTAATACTATAGACTCGTCGCGACTATACACAGCACATATGTTAAGAGAGAGAGAGAGAGAGAGAGGTTGTTCTACGATGAACGACTCTGCGATTAACCATTCGATGCTGCGATGCATTAGCTTGCACATTCCTGTACTAGTGTCGTGCATAGACGAGCTCAGTGTTTCGTTGCATATTGTAATAGTCACGCAGATGAAGTATTGCTGTATGTTTTGATGCGTTTGAAAAGTTTCTCAATTTGTTAAATATTTCCATTGTTTGTTAGTTTGGCAATTGTGCAATGACGACAGAGATCTAAAGAGTTGATTTTAAATTTAGTTTTCATTCGTCGAACGAGTGGAACAGAGGTTAAGATATTTTAGAATTAGAGTTGGGGGTGATACGCATCTTTCAATTTTAAAGAGAAAATAGTAACGACAAATGGAATTTTTTGTTAGCTCTTTACATCTTATAGCAAAAATCGAGGTACTCTGTCTTAAAATTAAGATACGAATTGAATTTTTTTTCTTCATTTATATACATACTTGTTTGTACAACAAAGCTTAAGGTATTTCAGAGTTCAAATGTCAAATATGTATTCTGTTGAGAATTGAGATGCGTTGCAATTTTTAAGCAGAGAAAGAGAGATAAACATATTTTCCAAATATTGTAACAACCTTAAGAGATGATTCTATAAATTGTCACCCTCAAGGTCCATACAGCCGTGTAAGTTATCTGACATTCTCAAAAAGTCTCGTCGTTGACAGAAGATCCGATCGGACAAAAAAATTAGTCGACTTTAAGCCGACTTGCGTTTTCCAGGAGGAGGACGTTGAACAATATCTCGAGAGACGATTCGTTCGCAGCGTAGAGTCGCGGTTGGTCGTTTCATCTTTTTCAATTCGAGATCCTATCCTTTTATTCACGGTCGATCGTGAGCGTTCGCGCGCGCGGGTTTTCTTGAATCCTTCTGTAACAGCCGCGTCGCGTCCATTAATCTTTGATCGTGCTCACATTAAAATGACACGCCGGTCGTTACGCAACCGTTGGTAAGTGCTAATGAAGTGCATACACGGCCGTAATTACCGTTCGAGTAGCCTGCCCACTTTTCATACGCGCGCGCGAGAGACTCGCGGCAACCGAGCGTAGAAAAAAGGGGGAAAAAACCGGAGGATTTCGTAACGATTCGGATGGGAAAAAAGAGCTTTTCACAGACGGCAAAGCGCGCTGCACATTTTTCTAAATGGTGATTTAAAAATG
>KQ435720.1:375045-400152 GCA_001276565.1 Melipona quadrifasciata | reverse complement strand
GCTATTATTGAGCAACCACGAGTTGTTTTTGTTTCTGGACGTTGGTCGATGTTTGCGATATCATCGACAGTGTCTAAACAAATTAAATCGCGGCACCAGCAGGTGAATTTGACTGAAGTTGCGTTACGTGTCGGGGATCAACGTTGAAGACCAGTTGGAATCATTAATAATCATTTTATACTGATTGACTTTCTTTTTTTTTTTTTTTTTTTAAATCGAGAGCTATATAATAATCAAAGTTTTTCGCAATTTTTAAACATTGATTGATAAATGTCTGTAATATTTACGAGACTGTGAAGTGTTTATGCACTCATGAAAAATTTAAACGAAAATTCAAAGTAAAGGAAGAAACCCTCCACAGTTCACTTATAAAATTTCCGGTATTCCTTTTACACTCGAGATAATCTCATTTCAACGGAGAATGAAACGATGATCGAGGTTTCTTAGGGATCTTCGAGGGATCCTTGTTTTACAAAGGAATTAATTTGTTCTTACAAAATTTGTAATTCATACCAATTAATTTACATATTCGCTGTTGCGCGAGTGAGATGCGACAATGATTCAAATAAACTTCGTCCTCGTTATCGCGTATTAATTCATTTATAATATGTGAGCGGCTAATCGCAGTGTGTAATCTTGACGCACTACAGATTGCTCGTATACGATAGAAAGGAAAAAAGGGGTAATAGCGCCCGCAGTAATTACGAAAACAGAAAATCTGCAATTCAGAACGAATTGCCAACCACGAAAAAACTCGAGCACGACTAATAGAAAACTTAGTCAAAGGCCGATGAAGCGTACTTCGGCCGTTATGATTAACGAGGAGAACGTTTATAGCATCGGCCAACTTCTCGCGTTAAATTATTTATTCTTTAATATCGTCCTTTTCAAGCAACCACGTAACTTTCTGTTACCTTTTGGTGCACAATCCTATTCGTATTAATTTTTAGTTACTCAAGTCGAAATTCTCGCTAAAAAAACTAAAAATGCAAGTTAGTTTAACAATAATTCGAAACTAATTTCTTAGCTAATCTCGGTCGCAGACTACACAGATATGCACAGAATAATTTTAGTCTACTAAAATTTAGGCCACTCAATATTGCCGTGAATTGTTTATGACATTATTGGAGCATTCACGTCAGTACATACATAATTACGTTCATCGTTCGCAAGGCATTCATGCTGGAAAAAGAAACTTTCGAGTTTCGCATTTTCGGAAAAACGTCGAACAGCTGCGCTAACCAACGTCGACGAAAATGGCGCGAGGAGACCGACAGGCAGGCCAGGAGTGCGCGTTTCACGCGACGGACGTGGCTCGTTAACAGCGGCACGCGCATCAATTTCAGCCGCAATTTCCTCCATCAGGGAATTCACACAGATGGAAAGGATCATTAGTTAATACGCAAACATCATCAAAGTGTCCTTAGCCGGCAAAAGAACTCTCTCTCGTTTCGCGAGACCTCGCCACCGTCGTCTCTCTCTCTCTCTCTCTCTCTCTCTCTCTCTCTCTCTCTCTCTCGTTCGAGCTCGACGTGAATTTCTTCATTAGAATCGCCAGCCTCGCTTCGGGGTCATTAACTCACCTGTAAACATCGTTCTCCATCAAAACGTCATCAGTTATACGAAAATTGCGAAAGAATGGTCGCGAGCCAACGGTGCTGGATAAACGGTAAAAACCGCGTTACTGCTAACCGGACGTTCATCAGCTCGATGCGCGCGTTTCTCCATTAGGCTCGATTTACAAGAACGCTCGTTCCGGCGCTCGCGCGTTCCCCTTTCCCCATAGGTTTGTTAGTCGTGCGCTTTTTTTCGTGCGGCACCTGCGTTCGCGATTCAAAACTTCGTTTCCGCACGATGGCAAAGCAGCGTGACCTGATTCACATTCGATCGTCTGTCGCGATTACGCTGTTAGTGGAAATTCAGTTTAACGCGTGGTGACACGGTACAGATAGTGATCGGATCTGCGACACTCCGGACACGACGTGTAAAACTCTCGCAAGTCTTGATTGTCTCGAAAGTCTTAGGGAGTTAGGGCGAATAATCGGTTTCTTTCGAGCTAACGTAATTTCAATATGTTATTTGAAATATGTACGTTTGGAAGAAAATTCTGAACGTTTTGGAAAATTCAAAAAGACTTCCAGGAATTTCAGACTCCAATAATATTCAGAGTGTCTCAAATCCTATCGCTGGGAATGGAGATGTTTTGCGAAATGGAGATTTTATTTTAAGAGCGAGGCAATAATTTTATGCTTTATCGCCAAGTTAAAGCGCAGAAACCGAGTTACTGCGCACTGGAAATGAATAATGGCTGTAGATTGAAAATAAATCTTTCGTATTCGTGTTTTGTGAGACATCGTGTATAATTGCTCCAATTAAGGAACAACGCGATTCAATCTTGGCCAAGAGATATTCTCAGGAAGAAACACACAGGATAACTGACGCTTGAAACAGTATTATTTGTATTAATTACGACTGAACCTAGTAAATTGAACTTGTAATCCCGTTTGATATCTCCGAGTGAAAGAAGCGTGAAGTTACTGCAGCAGTATTCGCAACGTGGTTATATGCTACGTGACTTTAGTCGATCAGAATGGTGGAGAAATGAAATTGAAATTGCGTTATAATTGGTTTCCCAGCTCTCGAGTCACAATTATACCGTGACCAATTAAGTCTTGGAATTCTGAACAGCCCCGATGCCCCGAATAAAGTTCAGTTCCTTAAACTCCTGATCAACGACGGCAGACTAATTGCAAATAAAGCAATTAAGTTTATCAATAAATTCCTACGCATATACGCGCGCATATTCAAAATTAACTAAACAGCTTGAAATTGTTTGAATTTTCTAAAACACCGATACTATTTAATTTCATTCTTTCCATTTCATTTTCATTTTAATTATTCTAGGACTGTCTACGGCAACAAAAAAAGTGTTAATATATAACAAAATACGTGCAATTTCAAAATTTTGTTATCTACAATAAATACTGAATAACCTTCCACTGCCGAGTGAAATCTTATCCGCATCTAAGAAGAGTAAAATTCCTTGTTACTCCAAAAGATACTTCCACCTCCTTGACCACCAATTTTTCATAACCACAATCGCATTAAAGTCGCAAGAAGACGAAAAGACTGCTCGAAAAGAAATCGCAGCGCTGTTGGTGGAATCGTTATTGGAACGGTTCGCTCGCGACATGCGGCGGACGCGGACGGTCGTGTCGCGTCGGAAGAGGGCAGCAGCCAGGTTCGATTGGCTCTGTTCGAATGAAGACAAACGGTGCCGGGCCCGCGGTGGACGCCTTCACCTACGTTTCCAGAGATCTTCGCGTCTCGAGTCTAAATCCACATCCGAGTGCGCGAGAAAACATAGCAAGATTAATGATATGCCTGACACGAGGGTGAGGGTGCTCGGTTGGCTGGTTGGCGAGTCTGGCGTCGAGAGCCGCCGGAGGAAACACCAACCGCAGGAATAGCTTTGCTACTTTTCACTCTGCCGCGTCTTTTGCTTCGCCTGAGTTGCATACTTGTCAATCATTTCTCGGGAATCCAACGACACCTCGCGCTGCTTCGTGCTTCTTCCGTGGAGCGTTGCCGATGGATATGGCAGATATTACGCGACTGTTGCCTCGATATCGGGACATTTCATTATTTTTTGCCCGTTCTTGGGACATGTGAAAAATTGCCGAATCATTTCGGTAATATTGGCAAGATTGATTTTTTTTAATGCAAAAATTTCTGAAATTGATTGATCTTGTTGTCTCAAGTTGATGAAAAAGTTTGATCCTCAAAACAGTAAACGACTGGAGTAATATATTTATTATTATGTATTTTACAATCTTATCGATGCAATTAGCAATAAAGTTGAAATTGCCGTGATTCTCAATGTTACAAGAATGGACCTGTCTCATTGTTGACAAGTCTCACTTCGTACTTCAAGGTGACTACCTTACGTACTTTGGCTGAAAAGAATGTCAAAGGCAATATAATTTTCTCGTCAATGTGTGTGATAATTTCAGCTTTCTTCGCGGAAGAGTTAGAAACGAGGAGAGTAAGAGAGACAAAGAGGGACGGCAAAAAGGTACGATGGAAACGATATCGAGTCCCGACTTTTTGCAGCGGTCTAATTATGATTTATATCTGTTCGTTTTCTTGTTATAATGCGTACGTATCTGATTAGTTTTCGTAAATTACGTCGTTCCACATTTTCTGTGTGGAGGTGATTGATGAATTCTGCCCGATTAACATTCCAGCTTGACACCAGCCACTCATTAGCCGACTAGATCGTACTGCGTCGCATTAAAAATACTACAGTTCAACCGTTTTATTACTTGCAAATCGTTCGCATTTAGCCCATTCATACATTCTCTCCCTCTCTCTCTCTTTCTCTCTCTCTGTATTAAGTAATTCTAGGAAAGGAGGCGTCGTTGTTTACCACAGCGTTACGCAGTGTTCGCGTAACCATAGCAAGAGGAAAACAGAAATTTCATCGTAAATTTTTATCTTTACAGTGCCGGTTCTTTATAGAATTTATTTCCCCGAACCGATTGATTTCGGTAATTTATTGTTTTCAACGGGATGAAGTTTAATTGAATAATCCAGTGGATTAACTTAGTCGCAATAAATCTTAAGGCTAACGTTGCAGTCACCTTTTGTTTGTCCGTGGCAAATCATTGATCACTGTCAGCACTATAATCTTTCTATACGCTATTGTATTTAGATTGTTTATCCTGACAAAAAAAAAATCTATCTTCTGCGTGTCGGACTAAATACTCGCCGCCACCACCACGAAGTAAAGAGAAGTGGACTTGAGCAAACAAACTTCGCTTTTCTCGTTACTCAAACGAAGTACGCTCGTATTTGTTGTTTACTATATTTTTTAAAATAATTTCACCTCTATTATCTTTCTCCCAGTTGGAATGAATTGTTTAACATTCATTTATTATTCCAAGCCGCCAACCAAATTAATTGACAAACGCGATCGAACTAATGTTTTTACAAATCTGAAAAAGTATAAGAAGAAGAAACAAGGTAGAAGAAAAGTAGTAAGAGTTTAATGTATGTGTAGGTATTAAACCGAATAATATAGTATTATAGTAATATAATAACAATAAAAAGATCGAATATTTTTACGAATATTCAAAAAAAAAGAGGTTAAAAGGGTTGAAAGAAAAATAGCAAAAATAGAAAGAAAATGAATTGGAAAAGACTCCAAGTCATAAACTATGATTGTAGATCAATCCTAGATCACAAAACATCTCAAAACATGGTTGCCACAAAATCGTGCAGACTCACGACAGCTTGATAATAAAATCGTCACTTTCGCAACTACCCAAACGTTCAAGGAGTCGCCTCGAGATGCAGCACCGAGTTTTTAGGCGTCGTCACGTCGAGTGGTTAACGGAGAAAGCAAACAGGGTTGACTAAACGGAGAGTCGGCGTAAACAGCGCAGCCCTCGTAAGATTCGTCGCTAGTGACTGATGGCACGTCCTCGATCACGATGGATCCTCCGATAGCTAGTAACGCTGCCACACGTCGACAGAAAGACTCGCTGAAGAGGGAGGAGCTATGCAAAGGCACGTTCGATACAAATCATGCTAATTCCGGATCAGTTGTCGCTCCGATCAGAACTTGTCTGCTTGGAACGTCCAACTTGTGGCGCAGGATGTTGGTTGTCTTTTGTGCTTCTTCGCTTTGAATTCACTTTTCTTTGTGAGCTGAAAAATTCTTTGAAAGCTGAAAAATCGAAGGCTTTGAGGTGTGTGTGTGTGTTTGTGTGTGCATTAATCGACTATTGTGTGTGAGCGTTGAAGACACTTTGACGAGGATTTTCGAGATAAGAGATTTCAGTGGTGTGGATTGAAGATTTTTAAAATGCCAATATGCTCTAAATTTTTGAAGAACACGGGAGTGTGTGAAAAGTGTGAATTTATTGATATTCTCTAACTGCATGTTGGAATTTCTTGTTTCCTGTACAAAGATGAAACGAATGAAATCGACCAGTAAATTGTTCGTACAGTCAGGTGCTGATTAAAATTTCGTTCGAACAAATGAACTTCGTGCGTTGTATTTTACTATTCAACTATTCGACGCTTCGATCCTCTACTCCGAGAGTAAAATCTTCCATCTTCCATCGTCGTCAATCCCCTGCACGATCTCATACCCAATATATTTATGCAAATCAAGGCTCCATCGCAAAATGGAACGCGAAGGGGAGATGGAGCCTCTTCGGTGTTTCCAATCTCTTCCCTCGTCGTGGAGACATCGTTTCAATAAATATAAAGCACCGTGCTGACCGGAGGTGGTCCACTGTCCTGTCGCGTCTCAGTCTCCCTCTTAATTACATCTCGTAATTCTTAATTATTATGCACGAGGCAGCGCACTCGCAGACTGGTTCAACTGTCAGCTCGGATCGGACGTGGTGATATCTCGTATTCTCAGGTGGACAGATAGTCATCAATTTAAGGTTCGGATCAAGACGGTATAACGAACGCGCAGAGAGACTCTGGAATCAGTGGTGGCGGCGCGCGTTCGGCGAAGAATCGCTGGAAGAAACGAAAGAAGGAAGGAAGATGGTGGACGTGGGCCCTTTGATGCGTTTGGCCTTCGGAATTACGGCGTGGATCTACCGTGGATCGGACACGGACAGAAAGAGGTCGGCATAGATCTGACGCGATGAGCGCCGCTGCGCTATAATATTAATGATGACTGGCTTGCCCCCTTAGTGGAGCCTATCTATTTCGTTCTGTCCCGGACTGTCTTGTTCCACGGGGATGCAATTTCTCGATAATTCTTCGAGTTCTCTCCTGCGGCCAACTCGCCGATTCGCCGGCTCGCGCTCGTTAATATTAATAAGCTGCTTAATATTAATATTGATAAGTCTGTTAATAACGATGGGTATCGGGGTGACGTGGATACCGTATGGTTAATAATGGTCCGCCATTTTTTCACGCGCTCCAAGCTGTTTGTTCAGCATGGTTTCGCGTTCCTGACTACCGGCAACTGGTTTCTTGAAATTCGTTTCATCCATTTGTATCACGATTTGTACATTGCAGTGCACCTGTCACTTACACTAGCTCATAAAAGTATTTATACGGTTGAACGGCTCGTATCTTTCCACGATACATGTCTCAAAATTTGTATTGTAATGAGAACGCTGATTAATTGAGCTTAATTATTTTCATCGTGAGATATAATCAATCGTTCGAAATTGGAAATTACAAGAATATTTCTGACCTGTTGCATTAGACATTATTTGTTCAAATTATAGTTGAGCGGAATATTTATTCCTTTCTATCGGCACTAACTGATTGTAGTGAAATATCCGAGTACAAAGGATAACACGTAATGATAAATATGAAATTTTCAGTGTATTCAATTTACACAGTTCTTGTTCAATGTTCGAAATTCTGTTCGAGGAGTAGTTCGTTGGAAGAAATATATTTCGGTAGAAGTTTGTAACGAAACGTTACAGATCGGTGAAACATTTCCCATCGTATCAGTTCGGTCTGTTTGCACATTAGTCACCGTGCTTATTTTTGCTACGACGAAACATTTGTTGAAACTCCGCAAGAATACTGTCATCGGCTGTTCTGTGATCACGCACAACGATTAATGAGAGTCACTCGAGAAACCCACTAGATTCCTAACGAGTGCATAAATATTTAATGCGCTGACAACACGCTCCCGCGCGTCTCATGAAATTCAACCGATTTCCGAACAATCATTTGCCCTGCGTCGCTGATTGTTGTCTCAATTATGACTCTTCCTTCTATTTTCGTCTTGAGCGTAAACTAAGTCGCACGTCGTTAAAGCGGTCCCGAAAAGTTTCCCTTTTTTAAAGAAAAAATCTCGCGGGTGAGAGAAAAAATTAATTTCACGGCAAATAAGTAGCTTGAGAGAAAAGAGAATGTTGGAAAACGAGCGAATAAACGTAAACATGTGAAGTTCTACGAAAAGAACGATCTTCGGCGGCGGTTTCCGTTCTCTTCTTTTGTAGAATCCATCAACTTTGGGTCAGAAAAATGCTCGGGAATATAATTAATTGTTGGTTCTAGGCGAGCCAAAAAAAAAAAAATAGGGGAAAAAATGGAACAGCCAAGATGGTTCCAGCGTTTTACGTGACCATTTCTAGACCAGCTAGACCAGGAGGATGCCCAGCCCATTGGTTTAGAAGTACAGTCATGGGGCAAGATAATTAGCAGACCTTCGAATGGATCAGCATTTCGTTTAAAATGGCGTCGAATGCGGCCCAATGTCCAACTACCTGAAATCTTTTTTGAAATTAACATCGTACTAATCGCCATTGTCTGATCTAATCTACCTAATCTACTGCTTCTTAATTTACATTCTATCTGCGACATCAATTTATGTAGCCAAAAGATATATTTTTCTATAATTTTAGTCGACTTTTCTTCCGCATGGAAAAAACCACACGAGAACTGATATAATGTAATCCCTCGATTCTTCGAAGCAAACGGAGCAATCGACAGAAGGAAATTAAAAAGAAAAAAATGCTTCGAAAAAAATGCAAATCAAAGGAGGAAGTCGTGGCTGGTTTCGTCGTCTGCGATGGATCGTTTTACGATTGTGCAAGGCAAGAAGAAAGACAGAGGTGCTTGGTGGGCTTGCGAGGCAACCAGCAAAGAGTATCCAGCAGGAAAAAATGGCCGTGGCCCTGACCACCTGCTGCCACTTTGATACCGCCGCTAGAATCTCATTTAGCCGTGTAATTCCGACGTTCATTGACGATGGATCGTCCCGTCTTCGCGGCATTGTAGGTGTACTGAAACACTTCGTACGTTCTAATATATGATCGATCAAGAAGACCGAGCGGAACATCGTGCGCGTACAGCGTTAACCAGTCGTGTACCACTCGGGGGGGAGGGGGATGGTTTTGCTCGATTTCCAACGGCCTCGCTGTTGCACAGGCCTGACAGTTGCTCGTATCACGAACCGTGCCTCAATATGAACTTTCCAGCGGCAATAAATTTGATTTCTGCGGCGTTCTATCGCGTGTATCAGTGACTGAAGATCTCGAGAAAATGTTTTATATTTCGCGAAGGTTTTCTCGGTGAAACATCTATATAGATTTGTCAAAGTTACAGTGGATCGCGTGTTCCGACGCGTAGATGTCATGATAGGCATAGGTACAATGATACGTCGATATTTGGCGGCTGCAGAAATTATTTGCACATCACAGCATTCATTATGAGATTTGTATATTTATCCACTACTTAATTGGGTTCACATACGTTAAACCTTGTATCATTCGAATAACTTTCGCGTAACACTAAAAATTTGATATTAACACGAAAATGGAGTGTGCAATCTAATAAAAATAATCTGCACTAGAAAATAAGGGCGTATGAAAATATTTTCTGTAGCCATTATACGATATTTTGTGTAGGTAGGTTTATATGTGAAATGGGTACATAAATCTTCTACTGTAATATCGTTTAAAGTGTTTTGATACATTGTGTGTGTATAGAGAGCAAGCATGTCTGTCATTGCACACAGCCGAAAAATATCCAAGAATACATATCAAGTATCAAACGATGAATGAAATACAAATGTAATAAAAATGTACTCAAACTTCTAGCCTTCTACTGTACAGCTAAAATGCGACATTAGAATACGATTACAGTGAACAATTAGAAGGCGACAAAATGGAATGGACAATGTATAAACATAGTTCTGAGCCCGTGAGTCCCAGAACATGGCACCCGATTCCCGACAATGAATAGCCGCTGATTGTTTGCACCGCGTCACGGTTTTACCGTCGCGTTTAATTCAATTTGTGAGTGACTTACGATGTCTGTCATTAGTCATCGTGAGGCGTGTGCGCGCCCGCGCGTCTCATAGCTTCTTCGTATATTCCGATCCGTCGTGGAAGAAGAAGAAGAAGAAGGAGAAGAAGACGAAGAAGAAGAAGAAGAAGAGGAACAGGCTTGAGAGCTTCGTACAAGATTTACATGGATTTCGTTGCGATTATCGGTCAAGAATGAGGCTCATCAGGTGAATCGGCTCGAAATGGTACCGACGTAACGCGATTAATACCCTGTCATTTCGCCCTGGCGATCCTTTAGCTTCGAGATGCCGAGCATACTCGAAGGAATTTCGAGAATCGCGTACGAAACTTCTAACTTCTCGAAAATTGCAAAAGAAACGTCCAAATTTCTTGGAAGAGTGTTCGCAAAAATGGGAGAACGGAACCAAATGAGAAACTCGTTTGTTCTTGAATTGCAAGCACGTATTTTGAAAGATCGTACAAACTATCAAACTAAATACCAGATGTCTCGTAAGTCTGCAAAATGTAGAATGAAAGAATATAAAGAAACGAGGAGCTTACGGATTCGGTGAGTCGTCCTCGCGCGTTGCAAGCGCGTAATCTACACTTGTTCGTGCCGCGTTCCTTCGAAACGCGTCGTCGTCTCCGTTCATCCTCGATTTCTTCTTCGGCTCGAAAGCCGCCGCGAAGCCGACGAGAAAGGACTCCGGGCCGCCAATTGATTCGCGACACAATACTGGATAACGCTCGAGAATGCCGCTCATCAAGTGAATCGGCCGCAAATGGTAGCCAGCTAATAAGTGTTTATTATTCGGCCGGTGTTCGTGCACGTGGTCTCGAGAGTGTACGTAAATACGGAAGAACGGGCCCGCGGCCGCGGCCACAAAGAGGAGAGAGAAAGTTACTGTTACACACGCCGAACACGCTGTTCGCGTTCAGCCGTCCGACGATGACCGAGCAGATTCATTCCTGAAGGTTCTAGGCTCGAGCGGACGCCTGGTCGCGCGGTGAAGCACGAAACAGCCGCACCGGTGACGCTCTGTTGCCCGTTCTGCCGAGGCGTCGACGATCCAATTTTGCCGCCAGGTGCGGATACACACATCCTGAAAATCAGTATTTGATGACTGGGTAGTTGCACGGCGACGCTGGCAACGAGGTATCCGAGAATAAGGGGTTCGAGGTAAGGTGAACAGGACAAAGTTTGAAATTTATAATAAGTTTACTGGAAATTTCTGTGAATGTATCGGGAGACAAATAGTGTAATTGGAGAATGCACGATGGAGATTTTATGTGACTTTGAAGAGATCGATCAGAGTCTGGATGAACGAATGTAATCAGCAGAAGTTTACTCTAATAGTTGCAGTTCGTGTAATTAAAATTCTGCTACAGTAGAAATTAATTTTCAACAATTATCTCTTTGGCACATGAAATTTATCAACGACACAAACGATACAAATGTGTGTGTAACTATCGTAAATGAGCTCATGTAAACATCTTCCGATGCAGATCGTTAATTATCCGATGCAGAAAGAATTCTTCAATCGAAGATAATGAAAATCTACTTAACGCTGCAGAACTTTATCGAATTGCCGTTCAAAACGAGGAACGTACGCTTCTCAATCCTCAAAGACCTGTGTCATCTCTGTCACTGAGATCCTCACCTACGCAGCACGATCGTCATCAAAGAGCATCCACTCTTGTCGTCTCTTCTCTCAAGTGAAAGAATACAACGTGGAAAGAATACAACGAAAGTCCGAAAGAAGTTTCTCGCCATGGTATCGAACATTATACTCTTATTATACTCTCTCGCGTCTCGACGAGAGGCAAACTGAACGCGAGAGGGAGCGTACGGCGGGGGTGTGTTGATCGCGCAAAGTCGTATCGCGGTGGACCGGGTTGAAGAAAATAAAGAACGAAGAAAAGAAATGAAAGGCTGTCAGAGCGGAGGCGAACGGTCGTGGAGAAGCGAGGCAAAATAAAGGGAGAGAAAGAGCTCTAGGATGGTATTAGTTGGTCTGAAGGGTGGATGCGAAGAAAGAGAGTTCCCTCTTTCTTATATATTTTTTCTTATATTCTTCGGCGTTCCTTGGGAAAAGTTTGTTGTTTGAAGCAGCGCTCTGCCTCTCTCGCGATCATTAATCATGCCGAGTTTTGGTTTGACTAGCAGCACCGCCGGCATGGCTCTCCGTCTCTCCGTCTCTCTCTCTCTCTCTTTCTCTCTCTCTTTTTCTTCCCCACCCTTTCTCTGTCTCTCCGCGTGGTTCGTTCCTGTTACATAGGTTTCCTTCAGCGACGAAGCTTTCCAGGGGAAAGAAAGAGAGTAGCAAAGAGAAAGAGAAAGAGAGTGAGAAAGAGAGTGGGGTGCCTCCGTTTCTACCCCTCTCGCTGATCCCCCAATCTCCTGCTACCCCCGAAGAGTTCCCAGCTCGCGTCCCCCCACGTACGAAGACGCCAGCTATTCGGAAATATCATAGAGGGGTGCCACCATAGAAAAGGAAACCCTCGTCCTCCTCCATCTCGGAGGAGAACCGCTCAACTCCCCTTTTCACCCCCGACACCGAGCGCATCGTCAACTAGGGCTGCCAAGCTCTTTCTCCGCGTATCGTACACTACCCCTCTCGTGAAAGCCTTTTCTAGATACCAATAATAGATTCGGAAACTTTCTCCGACGAGATGTCCCTTTGTTCCTTTGTCGTTGGTCAAACTCTGCTGATAGACGTACGAATCGTTCTTTCATTCTTTTTCTGCTATCTCGCAAAACGTTTCTAGAGATTACGACGTTCTTATTGTTAGCTGTACTTTTGGAAATATTTCTGTAAGCATTTCCAGAGAAAGAAGTAACAGCAAGGTATTTTTAGTAATATCTCTAACAGTGCCTCCAGCAGCATCTCCAGAAAAATAATTGTGACGTTCTTTGACTGTTTCTAGAAATTTTTATACCGGATTAGATCGATGAGATGTACGTTACGTAATAACAGGAACGATAGCAATGAGATAAAACCGGCTGTTACCGCTTTGCGTTCAAAGATTAAGTAAGTTTCGGCGAGCTTTAATGCGGCTATAGCGGAAAAGTGTAATGCATGTGCAAAGTGAGTCACGTAAGATTAGAAATCGTGATATTTTACAAGCTATTAAAGTCGTAGGAAACAGTACGAGATGGCGTAGATACAGCGACGAATGAATAATGCATTTTTCAAATCTCGTTCACGATCGTGACCTTTGCAGCAGTAAAGTGCCACGTTTATTATTTTTTTAACAAAGCGGCGCCGTTTCCGTAACTGACACGCGAGTAGCTTTAATAACCCAACGCAGGGAAAATTTCCTTTCGTGCTTTCTAATTAAAAATATGGCCAAATTGCAAATGTCGAACTTATTGTTTTGATTCGTCATTATTTGTCATTCTGTGTCATTCGATTAACATTCGAGATGAAGTATTTCTTTTAAAGAGGAATATGTACCCTTACATCCGGATGTAATGATTTTAGCTTTACCTTTTAATTTTGTGAAATTACGTCTAGATAAAGATTTCAATAATTCAATTATTTGACTAAATAAATCCAAGGTGATTCCATTTCTAGATATGGCGGTGTCCATACACTCAACTCAGCGGCTGTATACTGTGCGTAAAATCTGCGTGCTCATTTTCTAAAAAATTCCTCGATAATTGCACGATATCCATTAAAAAACTAATGACACGACAATAGTTCGATCTGTGTTCGGTCAGTTTGCAACGGAAAAGAAAAAGATCAGTTGAAAAAGGATCCAATATCAAGAGACTCACCAGCAAGGTCTTTGCTGACAAAAGAGACGAGATTTTCGAGACAACAGAGAGTCTCATTGGTCTATTTGAAAGCACGTTCGCGCAACGCAGTTCAACGGAGGCGAAGCCATACCTGTGGATCGGTGCCTCGAAAGTTAAGGGTCCCGGTGCAGTTGATTAACGATGTGAGCGTCCAGGTCGAGGTGGGTGGCGCATGCCTTTGTGACAGCACGACCGCTCCTCCGCTCCTCGACATCGCCACCGTTGCTATCATGGATTATTATAACTCGTACGTTTCATCTGGTACCTCCATCCGACTGGTAGACATCGACATGGTACCCGGCTATCGTCACGTCCGTTCGTCCACGCGTCTGGATAAAATCGGCGCTACTCTTACGATCTCTTCGAAATCGTCTCGATTTCGTAAAGCATCGATAAGATTCAGGCAAAGGTACAGCTCACTGTGCACGCGTTTAATCTTTGAACGAGACGCGAGTGTAAGAGTCTGACAACAATAAGAATGAGCTGTTTATTCATTGAATTTTAGTAGGTGTATTAAAGCTTAATTCACTCGAATAATAATTATTTAACCGACAACTCTGTTTTTGAATTCAATCTCGAGGCTTTATTTACGATTGTGTCGAGTAAATTCGATTCTGAACGAACACGTAGATATGTAACAATAGGTATACCTTTTGATTAAGGAGCTTAACGAAATTTAGAGTTCATCGAATGATTACGTAATTTCCGTCAGAAGGTTCAAGTGTACTCGCAACACGTTTTAAGAAATGATTTTCAAACTACGTTTACGCGAAATTGCAATTCAGTGGTTGATTGAACTTCAGATGCGATATTGGACCTAGATCCGAGTCCAATTTCGCACAATGACTTTTAGAAAAGGATCGTACGTGTGGAAGGACACGAGGTCATCAGGAAAATTATAGCTTAGACTCGATGTCAGGGAACGTATTGCAACACGGCGATGTTTGATATTAATCATAACGGTATGTTCTCAGGGCATGTTCGAATATTCAGTAACTCGTAACTGTAGTTGCATCGGTGATGAATTGTACGTTTCCCTCGTGTGCCCGATGTATTCGCGAAATGGCTACAAAATAATTCAAAAATTCATTTCACGAAGTTCCTACGCGAGTGTAATTCATTTATATTCGCGATTAATTGCACAAAAGTTTCCTCCGAGTTGAGGTACTAAATACTAAAGTATTATTTACAGTGTTGTTTCGAATTAAGAGAAGCATCGATTAATTTCACGAAGACAGGTCTCAAAGAATTTTTTAAATCGGCAAATTTCAATAAATATCTTAAATAGCAGATTTTAACTCCCACCGATTCGAACCATTATACAAAATTCTTATGAAACTGAAAAGTGAACATCGAATATTGCGAAAATTAAGTAAAAAGATTTAATGAAATCGTGAATAAAAGATATTCTCGATTAATTCTTCTCGAAGGGAAATCCGAAATAATTCCGTGAGCGAGGAATGCATCGAAGGAGATCAGTGGAAAGAACAGAGGAAGGATCCATTTTGCGGAATGAATCGGGTCCAGCAACAACGGCGGGAGAGAGAGAAAGAGAGAAGAAGGAAGGAAGGCGGGTAAAAAGGATAAGGGTCGATCTGACGAGGGTATCTACCCTATATTGGCAGGCGTGGCTGTGGGTTGCAGGGTGCAAGAGGGCTTCGAGAGATCGCTGATTGGTTCTCCTCGAACGGAATCGACAGAGAGACAGAGAGGCGAAGAGAAAAGCTTCGTGGAACGAAGAGAGCGAGACGGATAGACAAGACTCGCGAACATGGGGCTCGTGAAGCTGAGTTGTCGAAGGGGTCGAAACCGGGGTTGAAGGCTCCGCGAGACCCTTATTCACGTGGTCCCTTTAATAAAATGCGCATTTATACGAGCCTCTTGCGCACCGTTATTCGCTCGAGTAGAATTTGCAACGAGGCTTAGTGGCTTAATTGAAACCAGTTCTCTGATTAAATGCAGGGATGGATTTAATAATATTAATATAACACGTAGCCTTGCGTCACGTGGAAAATTTCTCGCGACAAGAAGGATAAAGAAAGGAATGAAAAGTGGACAGCATATTTTTAATAATTGACAATTTTTCAATACTGTTTAAAATGAAGATACTTGGCAGCAATTTGGAATTATGATATAAGACGAAGAAAGAGAAAATGAAACCGATCTCACAAATTCAGAATGTTTGACATTTTAACGTTATAACGAACAATGCTTTTGAAATTTTCAACGACGATTAATTTTAGAAATTTGTAGAAAGTAAATTTCACAAAATTTATATTTAATTTAATTTGAAGAAAAAATAAATTTTTGAAAATTTATATTCAACTATTTCAAGATAGGAAATTTGTTTTCCCTTTGTAACGTTCAGATGTAAAATGAAAGAATTTTGAGGGGAAACGAACAGTTGAAAGAGATGTATCTTTTTCTATATATAGTTTTTCTTATCTTTCGAGGTATTCGCGATGCCCACGGAAATAGCTTCGTTTGATAACGTCGTTCAAAAGAGGACTCGGGGCGGCCAAGTTCTACGAAGGACGGAGGGTGATTCAAGTGTTGCTGAGCTTCTCTGGATGGGTGATTGATTCGCTCTGAATGATTAAAGAACGCGGAAGAAGGGCGTTAGGAAGGGGGTACGGAATAATAGCGTTCGATAGACTCATCAAACTTTCTCGAGGAAACTTTAAAGAGTCCCGTCCAGCTTCGTAGGAAGAGTGGATGGATCATCGTGGTCGTCCTCGTTCGCTGTCGATCCTGGAGACGATCCATTCTGGAAATTGCAGAAACTTTCCGTCTTTTCCTTTTGCTTCGTCTCCTTTCTTTTTTCCATCAAAAAAGTCCCCTCTTCCATCGAAACTCTTAATCTTTCAATTATAAATGTTTATGTATTTATGGGAAATATCTGAAGTAAAGTATAAAATACAGAGGGTCAGAAAAATATTTATTTATGTTCTCTTTTCGAAGATACGAGTTTCCATGAAAATCCATTGTTGAAACTTTAATTTAACTGGGCCAACTAATTTATCCGTTGATTTTAAATTATATATTCAAAATCTCGCGTTGCTCAAACTTTTCGAGTTTGTAGTAATCGAGGATAGCTTGTACGTATGACTTAAAATTGAAAAAGTACAACAGACAAAAATTTTAAATGTCAAGGAAGACGAAAGTAACTGGAAAGTGAATAATTCAAAATAATGAAGGGACTTTCTTCGAGATGCTTCAAAAGTTGAAAAATTTATAACTTATAAATGACAATTGTCATTAACCGGAACGAACTTATTGTGACGCGATCGGTAGTCTGCCCAGTAGTAAAGCCACAGCAGCCACGAATGGTGTGACGTGGCAAGGGTCTTAGTTCGTTCTAAGGAACCAAAGGGTTGCAATCTTTGATTTATTGCCGTGCAAATCGAATTTCTTCAGCCAGAGAAAAGTTTTTGCACGAGCAAACATGCCTCGGGTAGTAAATTCTTGGCAATGAAAGGTAAAATGGGTCAAAGAAATAATTTCCATATTTTCCGCAGATGGAAATTTCCTTCCCAGTTAGTTTCGAATTTCTTGACTCGTCTTAACTTTCTCGGTGCATAGATTTCAGCCGGTGTTTTCTTACATTCGGAGAAAAATTTCGTCTAATTAAAATTGCTATTGTTTCTTGCAGACTCGCGCATTGAAGACGTAGAACATTGGATAAAAATTGAAGAAAATAAAATACACACTCTCAGCCGTATAAATGAACATTGCCAATGTAGAAATTAAAATTTTAAATAACATAACTAATTAAATTCTAACTTATTTTTTTTTCATAACTTGATAAAGTTAACGAATGATATTTAATTATAATTATGAGTACATACACTCCAAAAAGGTAGTAAATTAATTTGTAAAATGTTAATATACTATTAATAATAATTATGTTATAAAATACACGTGTAATTAGAAGATTTATCATCATCATGATCTTATCGTCATCATAAAAGCGCAGAAATTACTCTTTATTTAGACCATAAAAATAAGATAACATTGTTGGATGACCAATCCTGACACAATATTGACTCAGTTAACTAACACTGAGTCATTAATAATCAGCTTAAAAATGAGCTGCAAATAGCTAGTCATAAGGACAAAATTCAGTAGTTATTCATCTATGCTCCTTCCCCTCCTCTTTGATGATGATAACCAAAAATATAAGAAGACATGCTAAGAAGAAGCTTGAGCATTCTTTTCTATCCAGTCGACCGAAAATTTTGTATACGATCCTTGACCACGTTGAATAAAAACTCTTCAAAATTATAGGTGTCATTCCATTACGCGGAATCCAACATCTTAAATTCAACTACGTATACAACAGTGATAAAATGAATGAGAAATACCAATAAGTTGAACGTGGCAGACAGATGAATATCTTTCGAGCTGTCAGCTCTTCGTGAAAATCGTATTTTACACAAGAAATTGTCAAAAAACCGGAAATCAAAAGTTTTGCTGGATCGTGCGACTGCGATATCCGGCTAAAACTACATTCGCGTGACGTAGGCTTCCGCTGCCCGAGCGCGTTGGTCTCCGTGGCAGATAAAGATCGCGCACCTACCCGTGACCACGAAAGACCGAATGAAAGATAGCGGTACTGCTTGCGGAGGGTTATTGTGCGTTCATCGGTTACGGCCCATCGGTTGTCGCAACTTTTATCTTTGCTCGGGAGGAGGATCGAAGGTCCCAAGGAGCCAACTTGGTTCTGTTCAGCCTCCGTCATGTTTCTCGGCTTCTTTCACATTGTTTGTGCTCATCGCTTCTATTCGGATGCGGCTGCTGATTGTTGTGAATCTTCAAATTACCGATAAACGCCACAAATTGGTCGGGCTCGTGCTCCTAGAGAAACAGAAAAGTCTTTGGCCCCTGGTGGCTCGTAGATATTGTCGGGCTTCCTTTTAAATTATCTTTCGTAATTCTGCCTATTTGATTTCCCTGTGTTGCTTCAAATTTTGCCGAAAGCTCGAGCCATATTCGTGCGTTTTATCATTTCTGTGCAATTTTATGTTTTTTTTTTTTTTTTTTTAAGAAACGAAGATACTCTGCTTCCGATATTTTACATTACGTTTGCATCCTTAGGTATCTCAGTGATTTTGAAAACATTCATGATCTGATCGTGAACGCACCTCTTCCGTTTTCTTACAGTAAATGTTACAAGTGTCCATAAGTAACATTGCCTGTATTCCAATTAAATATATTCACATTTAGTGTACTTGTCGTGCGCAAAATAAAATTTTGTATGGTATCAGAAAACGACATTACTTATGGGTGGCCCTAATAATAATTACAAACGTAAAGTAAGAAAAAGTATCATGTCACAGACCAATGGTAGTACGATGCACAACAAGTTTGATTATTCAAGTGATTTTTTTCATCCTTCGTGACAGTAGCATCACGAGATGAGAAAGTCACAGAGGATCGAATATTTATTAATTTCTTATTAAATTCAATTTCCATCGTTCTCGTTGAAACGAAAGCCTGCTTCGACACATTCTGAGCTTAATTTAACTACGAGTTTCCGAACTTCGTACAAGATGCAAGAAGCTTCTCCATTGTTCGCGCATATGTGCAAGAAGCGATCTCTACGAGGCGTTCAAATGTCACAGCGTGTCATTGAGCCACGAGAAACGAATCCTCTCAACGCGTCTCGAACAGCGAGGTATTTACGAGGACGACTATCGATACCCATTTTTACGTAACACTCACGGCCTACGAGAGGCTGATTCGACGATACTCCCAGGCTGGCAACGCGAGAGACCAGACACGCTTAATTCGGAACCATTAGCGCGGGCCGAATCGATTGCGATTTTTCTATCGGGGCCTACAGACGGCACCGGACTTTTTGAAAAATGAGATGCTCTCCTGCACTCAAAAGTAGTCCTAAAACGCTTGAAAAAATGCCGACAATGCGAATCCATTAATCTTGCCAGCCTCGTGTACCCGTCAGCTCTTTTCTTCCTCTTTTCTCTCTGTCCCGCGCTCGCCGGACCCGCGCCTCCAGGACATCCCTTTGCACTTACCACCTGGAACAACAACGATTTTCCAAAATCGCCTCGCTACGAAAATGATTCACTCGCGATATTGCGAATCTAGGTCGTCGTAGAAATTAAAAGGATTCGTTAGATGAAATATAGAAGAAATAGAAAATGAGGTTACACAGAGGGGTGCAAAATTACATAGAATTTAATGACTAAAAATATTGTTTGACAGCATTTGTTAAACGCCCATTTGAAAAATAAAGTTAACCCATCCAAGTACCTAAGTACCTAACCTAAAATTAAGTACAACATAATTGATGTTTCGTCCGTGAGTTAACATCGAATTCTTCAGAAAGCCTAAACTTTATTATTTACCAGAAAGAACTTTGGAAAAACAATCAAATCAACTGTAGATTTTAATACTTATATATTATTTATAAGTGTATAATATATACTTATATATATGATATATAATATTAGTCGTTTCATTTGCAACGATTAAATATTTTCTACCCAGAGATATAACCCGAGGAAATTAAGCGTAACAATATACGATTTCTAGACAGAATATAATTAAAGGCTTTCTCGAGTACATATAAAAACGTAAGTACTGTGGAAGCACTCGAGACGTCTGCAAACGCAGCGTTAACCTCTTTACCTCGTTTCCTCCTTTTATCGTGGATTAATCCCGCGATATAAAACGTCATTCGTCGTGTTTTTCGAAACGTCATTTTCCACGATGTTTTCAATCCTATTTTCATTTCTAATTTCTAAATTTCCTTCAAGCGCCAGACATTTATATCGATATCTGCAATAGAGAAATAGACTTTTGTTTTCCTGTATGCAAATTTCAACTATTTCGTCCAGTTAAAAAATACGTACAATAATCTACGACACATGGAAAATTGAGACTTGTCTTCTATTCCTTTCCTCATCACGTCTGAACAGTGAAGTCTCCATTGCACTTGTGCATCAAGTGGACATAAAACACGGTACGAAGCTGTCGAAGGTCCTTAAAAGGAAATACGAAGAAGGGTCGTGCGAAAGCAATTAGCCCTGGAAACATTTCTGGGTCGCATTCGAGAATCCTTTACCAACAATGCGCCAGCATTTTCGTTGTATGCAAACTGTCTTTCACGTGCCGAAGGGCATCGAATGGTAATTGTCGAGGTCACGGATGCTGGCCGACCTTAACCCAGTTACCTCTTTCTTTCCGCTGCTGCGAGTGGCAATCAGTGTCCGAGGGACGTCCACAGAAATTCTCCCTTTGCAAAGGGCTTCCTCGAAACCTTCTAATTGGAAACACGTCAGAAATTGAAACCAGCTGGAAATGAGAGAGTGGCTTTATCGTGAATTTGGTCAGTTTGCAGGATCTTGTTAAACTGAAGAAGTTCGTCTTGGAAAAGTTTAAAAAAAAAAATTTTGCAGGCATAAATTCAGTTACCCACGATGTGGAATCTGTAGTATCTACCGTGTATTTGACATACAAAAAGTACACGCTTTTAATCCTTGTAGAAAATGGATAAATAATGGAATTACTTCTGAGATGACGTTCGAAATGTAAAATTATAGTATATTATATTCGACGACTCATGCCTCACTGCAGGATGATGACAAATATCATCTGGACGTAAATCTCAATACGACCATCAATACGTAAAACTCTAATCAGCATCCTTGTAACTTCTACGCTTGTTTCAACCCTTAAATCTTCCCCACCTTTATCTTCATCCATCGAACACTTTTCATGACGCTCGTCGTCTTTCCATCGCACGGACCTTTCCACTACGTAGACGTGTAACACGTCGGAGAAACTCAGCTGACGAGCTTCTGGGCTTGCCGGAGGAAGGATGTCACGACGGCCGAGAGAGAAGGAGGAGGAGGAGGATCGTCGCTAACGACTACGCGAGCCGCAGCCGCGAAAGGTGATGAATCACTTTTACGACTCACTCGGCCATTCTTCCTTGTCCGAGGAGGCCGACTGTCGACGTAAACCGCTATAAACGTGGCTTTTTTTCGCTGGGTCCGAGTTCTTTTCAGCTAGTCGCCGGAAGAGCCTACTCGCCGCACGCAAATTGCTTTCAAGCACCGATGTCAGGTGGTAATTGCTCGCGGGTCGTGGGTCACGACGAGTCGCGTGAACGTCGTTACCAACCCCGTGGACCGATAATTGTCGCGATCTTTTTTTCTTGTTTCTCGGCCGAACGCCGCGTCCGTGGCAAGACGGAACTACCGTTCCGATTTGTTAAAGTACGTCTGAAACGATCTCGAGTTTGCTGGTTGTAGCGTTTTAACAAAAGCACGCGTCCCTTCTGATTCCGCATCGATTTCAAACTGGAGTCGTCTGTCGTCACTCAACGAAAAATGCTCGATCGACACTCTTTAAGAAAGTGATGCTTGTGCATCAGAGATTTATTGGTCAGTTTACAGCATCAAAGCATGTTCTGAGATGGGATTGAGGAATAATTGTCACGTTGTTTTATACATCTATATAAGTAATTAATCAAATAGGGAAATGTGTGAGTGATTTAGTAGCTGTTTTAAAAGGATGTGTCGTTGATTAATAAAAATGATGCCTAGTGCACCTGATAGAAACGAAAGCTACTGTAGAAAACGATAAATATTTAATATATTTGAACTTCAGTATTTTATGAATTTTTTATCAGATCGTATGATTTATTCTCCCTTCTAATTTTCATATTATCTGTAATATTGGATAGTCTTTTTGCCAATTTATCACCGTACTCATGTCGAAAACAGTGCAATATTTAATTCCAAATCAAAATATCAAATACTCGAATGTGCGGAAAAGAGTCACATTTGCTGATCAGATTTCAAAAAATTATACGCATTTCAAGTCAAACGCATGTCTATTTTGGCCTTTTACAAAAGAGAACAAGCTTCTCGAAGCAAACGAATCAACATATTCGTGTCTTCGAACCTCGTCCAAGTTTCTCCACCTTTCAGAAGCAACGCGGAGGATCAAAGAATGACGGCGATCCGTACGAAGGTCGATACCTAGGGTTTTCGGAGGTGTGCAAAGGGTGTCCCCAAGGAGGACACGCTCGTCCCCCTTTTCACGTCGACAAACGCGGGATCATGACTCAGCAGCGAAATAGAATCTCCGGAGACATGCTTTTCGCTTCGGACGGATCCGCTGCCAACACCTCTACTCGGGATATATGCGAAAATAGCCGAGGTCTGTCGTGGATTTGGGGGTCCAGACACGCGTGGATTCTCGTTTAAACCGTGTCAAATCTCGCTGGTCGGCCGCTCAAATATTTAGAAATATTTCCTATATATCGTAGATCGATCGGTCTCTGAAGATTTCTATATCGTAAGATGTTTGAGAAATATTTTGACTCTCGTCTATTCACCATTAACTCCGGGTGCTCATTACTCGTATATATTTATATTAGAATTTATTACTTCCTTGGTGGATTGCATGAAATTTTCCGTAGATTTTCAATCCTTAAATATTCGTACAATCATATGTAAAATTTTTTTATTTATTGGGTATTTAAAGTTGCAAAACTAAACAAAAATACCCGAAGTTGTTATGATATTTTGTTGGAAGTTTAGCCAAGTCGCTAATTGCGGCATCTCTGCTCAGAAAGATCCACTAATATTTGTAAACCCTGTTCTTTTCTTATTTATACTAATAAATGTGCGTGTGAGCCCAGCGCGTAACAGTTGATCATAACTCAGTCAGGCCATGTTGTACAATAAAAGTGTGCCTAAACGATTTGTGAAACGATCAAATGTTTAATACATAATGTTTAATCCAATTTAACATATTTAATGGTGTAAATAACTTTCCGGTTAAAAGTAAATTTCTAGCGAGACGAGGAGAGAATTTTGAAGAAATACAAGTATGAAATTGTCAGTATATACTGGTTACGAAACAATCGTGAACGTTTTGATCAGAGTTTCACGAGGAGTTTCGCTAATTTTTCAAAATGGCGGAGATCAATTAAACATGGAAATAGAGTGATGGCTGGCAACGCACAAAGGGTTGAAAGTCCAAATGATAAAACGAGGGACAGGATTTGCAAGATTCATGAAGCTACGATCGTACGTTTTCTATCTACGAATGATTCCCGTATGTAATTACACGCTATTATAAATGAGGCGCCATTGCATTGTAAATTGTCAGCAGTTGTAAATTATCGCGTCGCTGAATGTATAAGAAGATATAGGTGAACAAGTACTAGGTACTAATTATCGATACGTCGTACCGCAAACGTTTCCGATGAGAACTTGTTCCCCTTGAATAGCCGCTTGTTCGTAATTTCGTAAACGATTCATGGCTACTGGAATTTTTCTCGATTTAAAGCGTTCCTTTCGTCCCGTTTTCACGCTCGTTCCGCGCTCGATAATTATTTACGGACGATCGATCGACTGGGCGTAACTTAGTCAACAGGCAACGCCAAAAAAGAGAGGGAGGGGGGGGGGAAACAGGGAAAAATGTAAAAATTCCCTGGTGATTCGTGATCTTGTCGCGAGCGATCAACAAGTAAAAGCGTAACAGGCCGGTAATAAAGCGATGAAAGTGATAAATCGCGACGGTTCCACCCCGGGCCGGGCAGCGGCGTATTGCGTTATTAAAACTTTCCTAATGGCCGATAATAAGCAGCCGGCTGGGTGGATTGATATTAAATCGTAAACTACTGCGTTCTCATTTATCATTATCACGACGGAACTTGGTGGTTCGTAGCAGCGGCGCGACGCCTCCGGTTTACGAACTTAGCCGGCCAATTCTAGCTAAACGGGTTTCCACAGGAAAGTACCAAGAAAACCGTCTCTTTTCAGTCGTTACGAACGAAACGTAAAAATGTACATGTCATTACACATAGAAACACATTTGTGTAAAGACATATTTCTTTACAATTCGTACGACTGATATTTTTTTGACTGCAAAACATATTAATTTTATAATAATTACGTACGTTTCTATTCGAGCTTGAATTATAGTTGCTTATCTTCTCAACGATAATTCATATTTATTAACGTGTCTTAAAATGTTTGCAAACAAGCAAAACTGGACAGCCGTAGGTATAATTTCATTCATTTAGTTTCAGAGTCTTATCATAAGACGATCTTGCACGGAGAAAGAATTTTGTTGCTTATGACAACGAATAAAATAAAAAGCAATCGGACATGTCATCAGTCTTATTCAAATTCATATCTTTTATATAATATCTCGATATATCTATCGAAATATCTGGATGTAGATACAGCTTACTTCAGATATTTTACGTTAATATTAAACACTGCGCGCTTCTTGCAAATTTTTGCATTTTGTGGTTTCTCGTAAATCCATGAAAATCCGCAGTCTGGTCATCAGTTTCGGATGGATCGACAGTACAAAGCCGTAAACTCAAATATAAATTCAAGTATTCTTAACACGTCAAACACTGATACGCCTTAATTGTATCATTCCAGCTACTCAAGGAACACCAACACTAGCGGGATGTGATGTTCTTCTAAATCCACGTATCCACTTCAAGCCTGAAACAACAGA
>KQ435720.1:351405-374968 GCA_001276565.1 Melipona quadrifasciata | reverse complement strand
ACAACAGAGTCACGGAGAAAGTTACACTCTTAATTCTTCGGTTTCACTCGAAGCCTGCGTGATACACGTGGCGGGTGTCGCTGAGCCGCTCTCATGGGCGATCTCTCGCGATAATCGTCATCTGGGAGATCGCGACGATCGCGCAGAAGGGGCGCGAGAGGGCGAGGGAGAACGAGAGGGAATCGTCGTTGACGAACTACGGGTGCAGGGGTGGTTGTGGGTGTAAAAGGAGGGTGTCACGCCGGCTCACCGGGAAAAGTGATTGATTGTGTTTCGCCGGAAGAGCAGAGAAGAGGAGCGACGAGGACTCGGTGCAGAGAACGGGGGAAGACGCGCGGCTGAATGACCGAGAAAGAAGAAACGCTGCCAGAAAGACGTTGTCGCGGGGATGAGACGGAGGTTGAACGAGGAAGACGGAAGCTTGGAAAGATCGTAGCTCGGCGGAGACAGAGTTCGGTCCGCAAAACGAGAAGACAACGTCCGCACGACCCTCTTTGCTCTCGTTTTACGTCATCCGCAAGCCCCTTCAATCCCCTCCTCCTCCCTTCGTTCGCAGATTCCACTCGACGCGACGTTCCTTTCGTCCTAGAGAGGCACCGGAGTGGCCGCAAGAAAAATAGAAATAAGCTGCGGCATCGTATCTTGCCTAACGAAAAAGCCTTGACTCGAGCGAAGCGCAAAACCGGGGGAAAAAACAGGTGACGCGCTCTCAGGGCTCGTTCAATTGCCGCCCCCTTCTGTTCCGCTATTCTTCTGCAGTCCGTCGCTCGGAAATATTGCCGTAGAGCCTTTATTATCGCTCTTCTAATAGCTCGACGATATTACTTTTGCGTTTCGAGCATTTTTGACAGTTCCTTGTCGGACAATTGTCTTGGATAGTTGCTGGAATCATAGCTCGATGGAGGATTAATTTCTGAAATTTTACTCTGTCCTCTGTTATACCTGTAATGTTTTTAATATTTACCGCAACTCTTTTACTGTAGTTGATCTTTAAAATTTACTAAACTCTCCTAAATTATTCACGAAACATCCACCACTTCCAGTTTCACCTCTCGAGACGTGACTCGATTGAAAGAAGGATTTTCCATATTAAGCGTCCTCCAGTCTCTCACTAGGAAAAGTAAAATGGAAGACGGTAAAACGGTCGAAAGAAAAAAAACTTCGCCATCGCGTATCGTCGTGCTATGGCAAAACAGAGTGAGTGTGCTCTTTGTGTAATGACTCGGCGCTTTATACGCTTTGCTCCACGCAGCTGATCGCTGCTCCGGTAGACGTACTTGACCGAGTGCAGCGAGACACTTGTAGAGCACTAACATAAACACGCAGTGAAAGAACGCCGGAGCCATTACTTTCAATTTGGTCCGCGTCGAAACGTCTTACGTAACGTACAATTCCAAGCGCGCAACGGCCGACGTTCGAATAATCATGCCGGCCGTTGTGTACCATCGACCATGAATGGTTCGATCATTGATAAGCTTCCTTACTACGGAATATTATCAGAATCGTCTATCAGTCCACGAGCAAGAAAACATTGCATTGACAATGCAAATTCTAATCGGGACACCGGCAAGATTTTTGGTACTTTGCGCGCCAGTCAGACTAATACGACACTTTTCTACTTATTCGCTTTCATTAATTTGATGGCCTATTCTACCGTGTATATCGCGCTGCCGTATTTCGCACGATCCATTCGTAATCAGACTACGCTCTTAGGCTTCTAGTTTCAATTCTTAATCGATACTGTTGATTTTATCGCGATAAAGAAATATTTTATTATTAAAATAAAATATAACATTAATATTATAATTATAGTTATTATTATACAACAAAAGGTTTCAATTGGTTCAATTTCATTCTAAATAAATAAAAAATTAAAATTAATGAAACAGTTAATAAAATAAAATTATTTCTATGACGAATAGCTCTCTATAACAATGGAAATTTTATCAATTTTATCATTAAATATATATAAATTGAAAGTCTACGTAAAATTATATACTTCATACCTCACATAATTATGTGCCTAATGTAAAATAAATTACTACAGTCGTAATTATGTACTTAAGGTGTATTACTATAGTTTACCTATGACTAATAAGTATTTGGTCATTCCGTATGTCCGCATGACTAAATATTTACGATGTATTCGTAACGTAAATATTCGCTCGTTACGTCTATTGCCAACAAACGTTCGCTCGTTTACGTTTATTGCCAACAAAAATCTCCAAATACCGTAGATGCTGCGTCATTTGTTATGTACCCCAATTAGCATCGCGATATCATTTAACTCCCGATGTCACGATCTCAATAACGTTGGTCAATCGGCGTCGTTTTGACCGAGCATTGACCACGTTCGCCGTAAGATGGATTTCAGAAGGATGGAGGCGGGTTAAGGAGATCCGTAGGAGTGACTATACCATTCTACATAGGTACCCTCGAGTATGGCCCCATAAGGGCACAGGATCCACGCTCTCCGTGGCAGGGGTTGGTCTCGTGCTTGCACGGAGTGGGGTTAGCTGGAGGCAGAGTAAGAGGAATGACGTCGGAGAGGGGGTGTCCCGGCTCTCCGCAACGGCTCGAAACCAGCCGTCGGATCTGGAGGGAGTTGGGAACAGAGTTCCCGGAGTTGCCAGACGAGTTTCTGCCGAGGCAGGACGAGCTCACTTTCATGGCTCTCTGACAGCTTGCTCACGGTGTCACGGTGCCTATGTCTCTCGAATCGGATCGAATCGCATTGGAAAATCGGTGGTGAAGTGAATGAGGATCGATCAAAGTTTCAGAACGTGTCCTACGGTGATTTTTTTTTTTTTTTCTAGCGAAATTGACGTTTTTTGCAAGCGATCGCTTGGACTACAAACGCATCGGGCACAATGATCCAAGACTAGAAAGATCATCGTTGACCGAATAGTGCAAAGTGGATACGATTGGGAAAAAGTCACGAAGGCACCGCAATGTCATAGAGAACGAGGGTTATAGAAGAGCTGATGACCACCTCTAGTGAAGGAGCCACGAAGAAAGAAGTTAGTGCACCTGCCGCAGTGATTCTTGCGGCGCCACTCACGTGTTGCATGCGTGCCGTGCTATCCATCATGGTCGCAGACTGGGAACAGCTCTGATTGGTCGGGACCGCGGTCACGTGGTATGGTAATTGGACTTTGGTGGGCGGGAAGGATCGAACGAGGCCGCGGAGCTTCGTGGAAGATCGCAAAAGTGGCGGAAGGAGAGGAGAGGATAAGCAGCTGTCCACCGGGAGTCTGCTACTCTCCGTGGTCTTGCTCTTTTCGCTCGTTTTCTCTCCCCCTTGTCTTTCTTCCTTTTCCGCCTTCTGCGTCTAGACGAGGTACCCTTTCCCCTCCGGTGGAAAAAGTCACCCTACTCGCGCCGGCGGAGAGGGATGTCGGCCACGGGCCACAGTGCAGTGCGGTGCGTACGCTTTCAACAATGAATATCATCAACATGGAACCTCGCGATTCTATAAATTAATCCCGGGAACGTTGACGGACAGTCTCGACGAATTCCAAAAACATACCCGTGATCGTTGTTGATCATCGGCCAGCGTGTGACGAGACTCTGATCGGGATCGCGTGTCGCACAAACGAGAAGCAAACATGAGCTCGTTTCTGATGAATCCATCTGCCGGCGGTGGATATCATCATCACCAACACCAGCAAGCGACTAGCAGTCATCATTTGGCCGCGACTTCTGTCATGGTGGATCCGAAATTTCCACCCACCGAGGAGTACAGTCAGAGCAACTACATCCCGTCCACTGGAACGGATTTCTTTCCCGCCAGCGGCGGTGGCCACCACTTGAATCATCCGCAGCCTCATCAATTGCAGTATGGCTATCATCAGCACCATCATCAAGCGGCCTCCACTCCTTACGGAGCAACGAGCGCCGTCCAGCTAAACGGCGGTTACGCTGGCTACAGTAGCTACTACGGACCTCATCATCCTCATCATCAAGTGCACGCCGTTCATCACGCGAGCCTGCATCCTCATCATCACGCGGTGGGCGCGTTGGCGATGCCGCCGGAGGCTCAACAACCACCGCTCACGTGTCCATCCTCGATGCAAAACCAGCAACAACCGCAGCAGCAACAGCAACCACCTGTGTCCGCATCCACTGTCCTCGGCGCTACTCCATTGTCACCGGGAATCATGCAGAATCACGTGCAGCCGCCGGACAATCTTCAACACCATCAGCAACCGAATCAACAACCGCACGAAAACAACGCTTGCAGTCCGGCGAGTTCTGGTCAGCTGCATCGCGACAATTCGCCGGATCTTCAGCAGCAACCGGCTGCTGGTCAACAGCCTCAGCATATACAAAACGCGCAGCAACAGCAGCAAACGCAGCAGCAACAGCAGCAGAATCAACAGCAGTCGCAGCAGCAGCATCACGTGGACGACGGTTCTGATCAGGATGACATAGAGGATGATCAGACGATGGACGGATCGCCCGGGATGATGGAGGATGACGACGAGGACGAGGAGAACGGGGACCGTGTGATTTATCCTTGGATGAGGAAGATTCACGTCGCTGGTGTCGGTGAGTTGGAACTTTCAACTTTTATTCGTACATCCCGGTGACGACGAGGGTTGGACAATTGGCAATTGAAAATGGCAGGGTAGGTTAATTCGAACAATTTTAAACCGTTGAAATCTGTGTTTATTTCAACATTAGATGCATAAAGGTTTTTAAAGCCTATAATGGAAGGTTTCAAAATTATAAAGTCGTTAGAAGTTGGCAGGTAAGCTTAGCAATTATTGTCCGACGGAACACAGTGGACACCCCTATAATTTTAGGTTTTACTACCTATTTTATTGCAGTCGCCCTTATATCTTGCTTCCGTTGAATCTGTCCTTTTATTTTATCTATTCCGTTGCGTTACTTTATTATTCAACTTTAAATGCCGTATCGGCTAATTTTTTTCTTGCTCGATGTTCTCAGTGTTCATGACGCAATTTCAGTCTGATAATCCAATTCAATGCGCGCGTTCGCTTTTTTTCGCTGATTAGTTTAACAGTCTGACGATAAAAAACGTAATCGAGATGCGTTTACCACACACAAAGCGCACGGCGAGACTTCGGAAGCGATGTTGCAAGATTTACCTGTGAAACTAATACGCCGAGGCCGCAAGGTGACGCGCTACCGAGCAGCCGGAAGACTGATGGGCTGCAATTTATCGTTGCACCTTCCGATCACCTGTGCGAGATTTTAGAAGCCTATCTATTTACCACCTATTCGGCTACGCCTAGTGTCGCTATTCTTCATCTCGTACCGCACGTCAACTTGAGAAATAGCGAACTTTGAGGACGACTCTAAACACGTACAAAAACGGACAAATCGATGGAAGTTTGTCTTATTGGTTAGGGGTAGAATCGGTACGTGTGCTTCGATCACAGAAACGTATTACATCGTATTTCGACAATGTTCTTCCTTTTCTTGTTACCTTGTTCGTATTACAATGGTCGGTATATTATAATGAAAACGCGTGTACATTTTTTTTCTTCACATCGTTCACTTACAAAGAAATTCATTCACAATTCGAAATGTATGTTTCCCAAAATTATTTTCTTGCAATGGACTCTTCTTTATGCGAATCTCTATCTTTTGAATATCTTAGTATTTATGTTTTTAATATTCTGATTATATCACTAAAACAGAATGTCCATCAATAGCAGGTGGTCTTCTAATCACTAGCAGTTACACTATTAGCTATTCTGATAACGTAATATTCAGTCATTAAGATATTTAAAAAGAATAGAGATTTATATGAAAGAAGTTCTATTTTAATCAAGTTCTACTGCAATTCAAAAATAATACACTTTTCACCGTTGATATGATTATTAACACGTGTATATTCATGAACAAAACTTGCAATAAGACGCACATTTGTAAAATAGGTACACAACGCAATGTCGCACGAATCAGGCAGATCAATGCGATTCCTTTAATTATAAAGATAAATCGGAGAGTGTCTCTGCAACATTCTTACAGTAATTACTCAAAACTCGTGTTAGTTTTCTCACTTTCTTCGTAAATAAACGATATTCCTTTCACGTGTGCGTAAACCTGTCGACTCGATACAGGATGCCGTGGAATTTCACAATTACCGAGTATACAAGCTTTGGGTAGTGTTCATTGGAAACGCGTCGATAAGAATGGCGTGAGTGAAACGCGCAACGAACATTCCCGTCTGCGGGAGGCATTTCGCAGAAGGATTATGAATCTACAAAAGGGAATTTTTGCAACGTAATATCCCACAGAATTGGGCTGCCTTTGCAGCCTCAAATTTCTATTCCGTTTTGACCGGGGAAAGTGCTGTTCATTCCAGCTTGCAACTATTTCGCTTTTCAGCTGGTTCTACGCGGATACTATCGAACCCGAATATCATAATTCATATTTCCAGGTAACAAAAAATATCGTCGATGAAAGAAACGCCGCGCACCGTATGCGAAACAAGTTTTTAACGCGTCGTTCCACCATAACAAAGGTTTTCTTTCTACCTTTTTTATTGTGAGTTCCTAGCTAGAGCCCGCGACATGGCCGCGTTCGATAGTTAAAAAGCGATTCGTGTGGCACTCTTGGAAATTGTTCATATATATCTAGGCAATTTTAAAAAAACTTGATTTTCGTTTCATTCTCTCGATACTCTGTGCTAGTTTTATATTAGTTCGATATTAGAAACGGCGTTTCTTCAAGTATTCTTAGTTTCACAATCTTTAACTGCCCTTACGATATTTTTCTACATTTATATAAAAATTTAACAACCGAGAAATTGTTTTCAGACGTTCTGAAATTCGCACAGCATAAATACGAAAATACGAGAGATTCTCCATTTTCTTTCAAGAAGTTTAATGTTTATTCTGTCAGAATATTTTTATAAATACAACTGAAATACAACAGTGTTTTCCCAACTAACAATTACAACATATACTTTGCCTCAAATGCTTTATACATTTCCGTACATTTTTCTGAAATTTCTTTAAATTTCATAAATGCATAAAACTCGACAGTTTTGTTATTAACATTTACCCCCTTCGTTTCTTTTATCAGTAAAAATAATATATGTGTATCCTCAACTTTTTGGAACAAGCACTACATTTTCTTCAAAAGTTACTTTTTTTTCCTTACATTATACGATAAGGAATTTGTAAATTGTTAATATATTGAGAGTTACACGCGTGCAATTTAAAAGTTTCACTACTGAATACTGAAAATGAAACTTTTAAACGTAAAATGTAGGTGCTTCAAAAATTACACATCTCAACAGGCTCTTTTCAGAAAAATTATTATTATTTAGAATTATATCGTTTCATCTGCACCATTTAAGAACGAAAAACTATTGTTTTCGCAATTTTCCACTTCATTGGCGCGTGAAATCCCTTTCTAACGATTTAAATTATTCCAACTAGCGGCACTTTCGTATCGCACGATACGTTCCATTCCAAGAAAATGATCTTCTCCTCCGTTTCTCGCGAAGCATGCGTCATTTTTATCCGCAGCAGCATCATTTTCGCGCATAGCACGATCCTTGGTTCGACGTTCGGTGCCAGTAAAGTTTGGTATGCGTATCCGTCGGCCTGTCGGAGACTGCAATCTCTCCCCTCTGGATGTTCGAAGCTCGAGCGAGCCGGACACTGCTGTTAGGAAGGGCTTCCACGAGACCGTCGGTCAGCTTCGGAATGGAATGTGTCTGCACAGATTCTAAACTGAACCTGGCTGCCATACTTCCTCTATCGTGCTCGGTACGGACCACCAAGAAACGCTTCTAGCATGCCACGCGAGGATTGACGTCGCCTGTGATACAACCAACGGATCGATACACGAATCTTTTCTCGTGCGTCACCTTCGTCGCGATCCCGGTCGATGTTACTGACGAGCCACGATGGTCAGTTTTGATACCGAGGCTCGATTAGAACCCTGAATAAGAAAACAGTAGAACCTGCAATAAAAGGGTGGAGGCAGAAAAGAAATAAATGAATGGAATAAATGTGTAAAACGGACGAGAAAGATTATGCAATACAGAGCTTGTTTTATATTGGTAGAGTGGAATTCTGTTTATGTATAGAATAGAATTCTATCATATAGAGTAGAAGAGAACTCTATTTTTCTACAGTTCGGATAATCAATGTAGCTCGTGCGATAGGAATTGTCTTCGTTATCTATTATTCGTATTTTCAAGAGTTTCAAGAGTCGAAGATTGGAACTGTATTGATATCTAGTAAATTATTCTCGCTTCGAGTGATTAAAAACTTTGTAAAATTAGAGTATCGCTGACATATATGAAAAAAGAAATACACGGCATCCGAAATACCTGACGAAATAAACAGAGGATCACTCTCTGTGTTACTTTGGTTTTTACACCCACTGCTTGTGACTGTGCGTTTTTTCTCCACGTTCGTCTTAAAGTCAATCTTCATCGCGGTATGTCATACGAATAACATGTCAATCTGTCAGAGCTCGTAAGACAGTCGCTTCATTGTATAATAGCGCTAAATAGAAATATTAGTAATTTTCCAATTATTTTGAGCCATTCGTGAAACATCGCAAAGATAAAAAAGAACGGGTATTCGTTCAATATTGCTGTTAAATCATTATATTGCGGATTTTTATGCAATTCATATTTTTAGAAAAGTAACTAATGATACAAAGCATAAGCAGAAATTTAGTGTCGCCAGTAGGCACTACAACCAATACCGTATTTTCAGTATATTGTATATTTTTGCACACTGCATACGTTCTTAACATTTTTGCATTTTTTTTTTCAATTTCCTACATAAATAGGAAAAATTCGCGCTTCAACAGTTCCAGATTTGCATTTCTTTCAAGTGACTTCTTCTGAACGTAACTCTTACAACGGTCTAACTTTCATCGAATTCATATTTGCACATCAAACTGGATAATCATTTTTTCGACTTTCCATCCTGTAGAAACAGTAATATTCCGTAATATTGCTCGAACTTCGACAAGCGTCTGTGACGCTCAAACAGCATGTCCTTGAATCACTGTCCCGCTGACTGCAAAATGTAGTAGGGTCGTTTCTCTCTGAAGAATGGCGATGTCGGTGCCAAAATTCACGTGTCACAATTTTTTATCCGTTGCAATCTGTGATCGCGCGTTCCACGAACTCGAGCGTATGCCAAGTCGATGGTGATACGTCGTCTCGAGGATATCGACAATAGTACAAGCCTTAAAATAATGAGTCTTGTCACTGGCCGAAGCGTGTGCTCGCTCGAAAGCTGCAACATATTCAACGTTCGGATAATACGGTTTGAAAGTGCTCGTCTGGACGATTGGCCATTATTAATTGGCCGGTATGTTCCTGCTTTCGATTTGTTACGTCGCTGTCGATACACTTTCGATCGAATCTCTTTTTAACGGTTACTGAACGTAGAGTCCAGAAATTACTTTTTTGAGACTGTTCACTTTGCTCTCAGATTTCTCGATTTATAGGTATTTCGAAAATGCGATAGAAACGCGGTGAAAAGTGGATTAAAAAGCAGTATCGTCAAGGGTAGCGCATAATTGTAAAATGATAAAATGCCGGTTCTATTCAAGAATTCACTCGTTGTGTTATTCTTAGATCGTGTTTGCGTTTTCATACGTGCCGCGGGTAAATAAGAAAAATCGATTGCCGCATATTAACTAGAAAAATGACACGATAACATCGGTAAGTAATTGCTTGAATAATCGCCGTGTGTGTCCGTTCCCGTGCCATTTTGTAACGATAGACAAGGTCGAAACAATCACTTGATATTCGTTAAAACTCGCCTGTCCGTCAAAGAAAAGCCAATTGGTATTCATTCGCAATTAGACACGTTATTTCTGTACACCTTCCATTATATTCTCAATCTCGTCGAAAACAACGCCGATCAGATTCTAGTCGCTAGACGCCAGTCAACTAACTCGATTCGATGTCTCTGGTTCTTGCAGCGAACGGCTCGTACCAGCCAGGAATGGAGCCGAAGCGGCAGAGAACCGCGTACACGAGGCACCAGATCCTCGAGCTGGAGAAGGAATTCCATTACAATAGGTACCTGACGAGACGGCGACGGATCGAGATCGCTCATACCCTGGTATTGTCCGAGAGGCAGATTAAGATCTGGTTCCAGAACCGGCGCATGAAGTGGAAGAAGGACAACAAGCTGCCGAACACGAAGAACGTGCGCAGGAAGAATGCCAACGGCCAAACAGCGCCACCGTCGGCGAAACCGGCGAAAACGCCGGCCACCAGATCGAAACTGGCGACCGGCAACAACAACAGCCAAAGGAAGAACAACAACAACTCGCCGTCGAGCGGGATCGACGCCGGCCTGGAGTCGAGCGTCGCTCTGTCGGACATGGCGGACGTGCACGCGGTGAACGCCGCCCTTCCGCATACGAACGTGGTTCATCCGAGCTTCCAAGGTCACCCGCATCCGCTGGCCCATCTTCAGGCGCAGCTGAGTCATCATCATGTGAGCGGCATGATGGAGGGTCCGACGGGGGGACCGTTGGGACACATCGGCTCCGGAAGTATCAGCCCTCTCGCCCCAGCTACCAGTCCCTCCGGGTTGTCGCAGGTCTCCGCGCCCATTCCGCCACCGGCCATCAAGTCCGATTACGGGCTCACGGCGCTGTAACATCCGTCCGGCGAGCCGGACTGTTCGAGTCGACTATCATCGGGCTTCGTTGGCGCTGCTGGTCAGGGGTTCGTTGCCGTTTGGTCATAAGAGAAATTGCAAATTCGTTCTGTTAACGATCGTTGATCGAGTTGACGTTTCACGATCAACCATCGAAGGAATTGGACTCGAGTGGTGGTAAACTTTAAGAGAGATGAATGGAGATTGGTCTAATTCGATGATTTATTTAATTTGTTGAACGTCACTGAACGCGTAGGAATAAAGACAAACGGGAAGAGGTGGTTCGCGTTATGTCACCCTTTGATCGTCGTTTGATGAATGACCCATCGGGAAGAAAGAGAGATGCGGAAAGCCGGAAGCGATCCTCCGTTACAAACAACAGCTCTTCTCCACGACGAATGTGTCACGTGTGCTTTGAAACGTGGATGGAATTGGTTACCGAAATACCTTGGTCCAGAAGCCAAGGCAATCCCCGCGAATCGCTCGCCCATTGCGCCAGTCCCGATCGAAACAGTGACCTGAATACGCAGAGGATGGGACCGAAGCTCCCCGCGGTCTCTCTCCTTCCACAGATGGCTGAGTCATCATCATCTGGATGATACGGCGGACGATCGAGCGACTGTGAGAACAAATGGGCGCTGACGATACCGATTACCAGTTTTTTTCGTTGCTGGCGGTCTCCCGTTCGTTGGAGTCGAACAGTGTTTAGCTGGTCGAGGTACCAGGGACTCGGTTGAGGACTGTCGTCAACGAGAAGAACGCTAATCATCGTCTCGCGCCGAGATCTTTTGAAGTGTAAAGTACCATGACGCCGTACTTAAAGACTGAGTGACGATCGCGAGGACGTTTGTCAAGTGTCACCGGGTGTAGAGAACGGGGTTCGGGATTTAGGATATGACTTGTCGTTTGAAACGTCGTGGAAGACCATCGAGTCGAACAACTGTCACGAGTTCGTGCATTCGATATGTCGTAAGTCAAAGTTTCTTGTTTCCAACGTTGCCGAAAAGTCGCATTCTTCGATAATCGATACGTCGATATCGGAAACTCGAATCATTTCGACGTTGTTCCTCTTCATTATATTCCCATTAAATCCGTTGCGCCGTTGCAAAATTCATCAGACGATTTTAAAAAAGAATCAAAGATTAGAGTTCGATTAGAGTTCGACTTGATGACTTTTCCTTCCGTCGAGATCTGTGATCCAATAGGTAACCACGCCTCGATCCGAAGAGAAAAAACGAAACGTAAGAAGTCTCGGTCTTCGTTCCACGACACGTAAAACTGTACATATTTGGATAACGTACGCATGTATATAGTCGTGTAAAGAAATTCTCATCGTTGTGTGATTAAAGTGCATCGTATTTCGTATGTTATGACTTAATTGTGCGGTCTTGGTATCCTAAGCATTCGATAATGAACCTGCCCACGGCGAATCGTTCGATGTTGTGACGCATGGATTCCGATGCCTGACATTCGACAGGGAAAATAGATAAATCAAAGAAAATCAGTCCTTGTTTAGAACTATCGCGCGAATTTAGCTGCGTTTCTTTTCGCTTTAGTAATAGAAATAGAATTTCATTTCAGTAGAAAGTCTTCTTTTCATCTTTTCCTTTTATTCGAATTGGTATTAAATGCTACATTAATAGTCTCGTTCATTTGTTTGATCGCTATTGGGATGGACGAGAGTCGTTCGCCGTGGAGTACCGTGGTGAGCCCCGGGCGAAGTGGAATTTTCCTGAACTCGTCAGACACGGCGCAGTGAGATCGTTGAGCGAAATTCTCGCGAAAAGTCCCCCGCTTAATAAGAGAATCGAGTTCGTAACTCGCGTCATCGTGCACGTTGTAAATAACGCTGCGAGATCGTCTATTTTTATCGAGAAAGTATGCCGAACGACCAATAACTATGAACCTAAATTAAAAAGAAGAAGCAGGAGAGACAAAAGGAACGTGAGTGTAGAAAGCGGCGTCGAACCAGAAATCGGAGTATGTATTAGGAGAGAGAGAGAGAGAGAGAATAGCAATCAAACGTTGATGTAAATGCACAGAGTCGCTGTGACGATATACCAAAACGATGTTTATCCGATTAAATATAGAACTGTAGAAGTATTAAGAAGCATTAAACGCATTGTGTTCTATTCTAAATAAATGACGATGAACGGCGATCCTAGTGTAATTAGCCAGATTTAAGCAAGCAAGTGCACGAGTTTCCGAGAACGTACTATTAAGTGTGACACAATATCCTTGATTATTCTACCGGTAATGTATATAGCCTGTACGACAAGAACGTATTTGGGCACACTCCGATGCTTATGTTTATAATTTATCGTAAAAATTGATCAAGATACAATCGTGAAGTAAAATGAATCAATAAATAAATGTTTCGTAATTTACAATAACGTCGTGTTTTCTGAGAGGGAAGGAAAGAAGAACGAATCGAAAGATCCTAACATTTGCGCTCGATCCCGACATTTATCCAAAGGTAATCGCGAATTTGATTTCATTAATCCATAAAGCAACGTTTCATTTGTATTTTTTTCTCATTAGTTTATATTGTCAAAGTCTGTTTTTTAGTATTATTAGGACCAAGACGCAAAATATTTTTACGATTCTGTGAAATTTGTTTAAATTTATAAATCATTAGTTTTTTGGCCCTTAATGAATAAACGTTGCGCAGGGTAACTGAATTTTAGCAAACTTTCAACACCGATTTCGTCGTTTCCCTCATTTCGCGTGCTCAAGTTGCACGCATTTTCCTGCCCCGTCTCCTCCCTTATTTGTCGTTATCACGTAAAAAATGAACATTTCGGTTATTATGGATTTATTATCTGACGCATTTTTATCGGTCTTTTTTTCGCGCGATACATTATTATCACGCGATATATCATTTTCGCCCAGGAAACAAACGATAGCTAGCCGTGGTCGAGGTAAACTTATTTGACGGTGTTGACAGTATCTCATCCATATTACGTATGTAAAGTTGCGTGCATATATTTGCCGGGTGCGCGGAGAAGTCCGCATAATAAATCATTTCCTTTCGAAAAGGAAGAATATACAGCGATCGGTGGAAAACACGCGAAAGAAATAACGAGATAATACCGTGTGTGAATCATACTGATAAAACCGGCCAACATTGCACGTCCGGTGGCGAACCATTGGACGACTTTAATGCCGCCGAAAAATTCAATTCCCCGTTATCTTCGCCGTGAACGAAACGTCAATTTGTTACGAGGCAATCGTTTCACGCTGCGTACTCCAAATTGCCATCAACCACGGGAAATGGCTTTTCTACCGTTGTAGGGGTTCATTATAACTCCACATCCGTCAATTTGAGATTCGTCGATGGGTTTATTAAACAAAACAACGCAACGAACCGGAATAACTTTCTGGGAATAACTTACAAGTAGATACTTGGCTGCTTCGACAAAAGTAATGTACTTTTCAAGGGAAAATGTTGGAAAATTACTAAACGACAATGGTCGGGTATTATTCCTACATTGTAACTCCTTAAATTCAAGAAATTTAAATAGTATCCAGGATATTTAGTTCAATTTTCGATGTCTACGTAGAGAAAAGAAATTAAAAACCAACCAGGCGCTTATCATTCTTAAATTAATCAATTGCAAATGTCTCGGTTCATTCCCTTGATTTTATACCAAGCATCAACCACCGAATTTCGATCTCGGTTATCCGTAGCAGAGATATTGATTTATTATCAGGACATACACACGACGTACACACCGTACAATGGATATTATACCAACGATACGATTTACAAGCATCGAGGGGACATTCTGTTGGATAGCCTCGGCGCGAAAGGGGTTCTCCAAACGGGTGCCGCTTCTCCTACATGTATACTTACGCGCCCATGCGTGCAATGTTGCCGTGGTAGCGCATGCGCGAGCACGTGCGTGATTGCCGCAGCCTGAACCGGGGATATGCCGCAGCAACCTCGAAAAGAAGGGTGGCACCCGGAAAGCGAATGAGGGGCCGCCTGCACGACCCTGCCTCCGCCCATGCAACCAGCAGCCCGGCCAACAGCCGAGATAACCTGCTACCACCCAGGATCGAAAGTCAGACATGCCTCGTTTCTGCTTTCGTTTCATGTTTTCTGGAATGATCGCATCGTCCGTCCGCGATACGACGCGGCTACACCACGACAACACTGAGAATGACTCGACGAGAATTACTGGAATTTTTTTTATCATTTGGACGGTACTCGAATATCGCGTCTATTTGTCGCGTATTTAACTTGGACTCTTCAAACACCGGTGTTAGAACGATCGGTGTCGCGACATCGTGTAATGTCATGCGGTTTTCAACACCGATAACCGATGACGTTGCGCGATAGCGTCATGTGATTTTTAACGATTTTTAACGGATCGTCGAAAAATATATATCATTACTACAATGGGAGCAAGATTTTGAAATAATGTGAAAATTCAAAGATGGTGAAAGGATTAAGTCGTGTATGGAAATGATCAATCTCAGAAGATTAAACCTGTCTGTTCGACATCTCAAAATAATATCACAACGTTTTCAATTCGATTCAGATGAATTCGTACATGATGTACGTGCAATAGATCCGTAGTTAATTTCGAACCAGTCGTCTTAGATTAGGGTAAAAAGCAGAGAGAACCAGCGAGCGACACGGTTACCAGTAAGGTTCTCGAGAAGGAAGGAAGCACACAAGAGCAGCTAATTGCAAGATCTATACATTAATCCGCTATCCGCCGAGCGACCTACGTTGTCTTCCGGTCTTGAATACCCTTACAAGCCACTCTCGGATATAGATTGTGTTGGGCGTGAATTAAGGTAAATAGACTGACCAGTTGATTGTTCTGAAATGAGACTTTAACGAAGAGAGAGAGAGAGAGAGAGCAATTTTTTACTTAACTGTGTCAGGATATTTACTCAAATCTAAGCTCTAATAAACCTGAAACTTTCTGCAGTATCTCAAGTAGAATGATATAATAAATTTTACAACAAAATAAGAAGTAAATCTAGGGAGCGTTGCACTTGTTCTAATATTTACATATATTTTCATTGTTCAAAGGCCACGGAAACTCTTCCATAGAATTTTCTTTCAGTAATGGAGAATCTTGATAGAGGAAATGACAATTTTCTTTCGACAATTTTCTTTTCGAAAATCAAGAAACAATCTTCGTTGCAATTTCCTCTTGCTCATCCGAGGTATCTCTCACCGCTTCGAGGCTTCGTAACAGACAGCGACACTCTACGAATGCGAAATACCCTTCCGGGGCGGGTTATCAGATCTACCTTACGATTCGTGACCCTATTTTCAGGCGGCGTTATGCCACCTACACGCCGTGTTCCACATTCGTTGCGCCAAGACAAATGATCCGTACGCGTCGGTCATTTCGTCTCGCATCCGCCTGGCAATCGCCGTGATCTACAAGCTGTACGATTCACGGTATACAGTGGGTGGCCAAATCGCTCGTTTGGCAAAGTACGGCGACAAACAACGTGAAATTTGCGCCTTGTTTCCTCTCCGCCCCACCCACCACCTCTGCAGCCAAGATTTAACGGGTTTCTGACCACACACTTCGGTTGCGCAACGACGCTGCGATCCCCCGTCTGATAAATGATTCGCAGCGAACTGTCCACGTTGCACTACTTAAGCCGATTGCAACTTGAACTTTGTGGAAAGATGTACCTACTTACCTTGACTCTGGGCTCGTCCGTGCGACGATTGACTTTTTTTTATCGCGAGTCGAATTCAAAAATGCTGAGAGTCGGGAGCACTCGAATGAGAGCCCAGTGTGTAGCCCAGTGACAGGGCTGAGGTTCGATTTATCATTCGATTTTATCGAAGCCGACGTTGAAATAAATAAATTTGAATAAATACGAACCAGATCCAGATTAAGGACATATAATTGAGTATTTAACACTCTTAATAATATAAAAATCTCTGGTAGATAAACTCTCATAAATGTCAGAGACTGGATTTCCAGAACGTGTGGACAGTGTGGACAGCAATGAATCAGTTTGGAAAACACAACGTTGACGATTGGCACCCAGTTCTTCCGCGAGACAATATATTTCTCTGCACGTTCGTATTACAATAGTTCAAAGCTCCGATTTCGACTGTTGAAAAATGTCGAACGAACGAACAGAACGACGCCGGAGTATCGGATAAGACTTCCTGGAGTTTTTCAGCGGATTGGAAGATTTATGACGAGACGCGTAACAGGGTTGCAGTTCGAAGGCAAGCGCGGTCGCAACCAGCACTTCCTGTTGAGATAAGTGGACAGCTGAGGACTCGGCAAAGTGATTACAGTTTGTGAAGTCTGACTTCGAAATTGCACGCCTACTGCATTTGGATACTGATATACCGGTGCTTCGCCACCGTTTTCGCAACACGTTATCAATCGTTGTTAAACAAGCTTATCTATACGGAAAAGGCAAATGGCATTCAAGATGGCGAACCAGGCTCTGTGTCCATCGGTCGGTCGATTGGTCGAAATTTGAAAACAGCAAAAATGACGAGGGATTCGAGCGATCCCCATTATATGTAATTGGAGGGGATTAACGAGTCACGACTCCATTTATCAGGCCTCGTAATTACAAAGCATCCCGCCTCTCTCTCTCTCTCTCTCTTTTTCGTGCCACCCCTTCTCGCCGTAGCGCGTTCATCGCGTCACTTTACGCTCGCTCCGCCGACTGACTGACATCCCCCAGAGGCAGTTTCGCATCTCAAATACACATTAGGCTGTAACTAAAGATAACAGGAGCCCCGTGTCGTCGACGGGGAGGAGGGAGCGGGAGTATCCCGGGTGAAATTAGATTCGAAACCCGCAGACACCGCGGACAGCTCGTCACCCCCGTGTTCGATCACCAGGCGAGATGCTAATCGTAACCTACGGGAGACCTGCTAGATCATTTTTGCCAAAGAAATATGATTCGAAGATTGGCGAGTGTTGTGTACGATGGACGATCGTACGAATTGCTTGGAATTGCTCTTGTTAAGTAGCAACGATTATCTTGGACTTTGAGCAATGGATAGTTAGATGCAGAGTAATAATTAGAAGTTGCAATTTTAGAACCAGAAAACCTACGTACAACGAATAAGTATACGTCTTGTTCGAATCATTTAGCGACGGAATTGTTCAACATTCGACGCAAATTATTTCTGAAAGCTAAGTTTGTTTAATCGAAAGCTGTAGAAAGACATCCGGTGCTTTAAATCTTGCATCTTTGATTTTTGTGTATCATGCTTCTGCAGCTGTTACATCGGCGTATGTAAAATTCTCGTAACGTTTCCAATAATTTACGAATTTTCGTAACGACGATGGGAAAAAATGTCGGTTACAATGTTTTTCACGCGAGTGCTGTTTCTTTTCGTGGCAGAGCGGTTAAACGAGTTTGGTGTTTCAGCAGTACAGTAGCAATCATGGACACGCGCGGTTGATGCAGCGACCCAGCCGGAAAGTTAACACGGGCGGTCGCGTCGATCCTCGGAATTAATTAAAACCATCGAGACGAGGGGGACCTGTATTTTTATCTGGCTCAGTCCTGGTGACACGTCTATCTCCAAACTGCCGTATCACGTAGAAGAAAATAAAAACAAAAAAGAAAAGGAAAAAAAAAAGAAGAAACGAGTTCTGCTACCGCTGGGCTACCGGTTACCGCAAGTTTATCATCGCTGCCAATCCCAATACGTTCATTTATAAGTTTCCTTACAAGTATCGACTCGCGTCGTACGCTCGCGATCAAATCTGACCCCCGATTGACGACCGGTCCGAACAAATCGTTCGTTGATTATTGTTAAAATGTTTCTTGTGTCGTGATTAGTCGCGATACGCGTTTCGTGCGGGGGTGAACAGTCCATTAATCTGCAACTCTTCCTTTTTCTCATTGAGTATAAATATTCAACAGTTTGGATCAATGAATAACAAAATAAGAACTTCAAACGAACTTCTAGCTAATGTTTAATTAAGATAAGCGACTTCGCACCTAAAAAAAGGAAAGAAGAACCATCGATTCTCTCCCTACGGAGATCTCTATCCCGACGAAACCGTTTTCTCGCCACTCTCGTAACGTTTCCAACCCATCCACTTCCCCGTGTACACCGTCATTCGCCAGAAAGATCCCACAACAGTTCCGAGCCGACTCGACGAAACAACTCGCGAACTGCGGCAACATCAGCCACCGCGAACCGCGCTATTACCAGGACTCGTCGACGGTACCTGTCGCTAGTCGCTGCCTCTGCCCGTGGATCAACGGGGCCGAGAAAAAGAATCAGAGCGACGAAGAAGCAGCTACGCGGCCACCAGGCAGAGGACAGAGAGGAAACGAGCAGCCTGGGCGGCGCAAAGGCTTCGACTCGCAAGCCGCACGTTCATTAATCTTGATCGGATCAGTCGAGATAGCGGCGAGCTGTTTCGGAAACCCTCCCCCACCAGGCGTTCTCATCAAGTCCCCTAGTACCATCGTTTCAACCTCCTCTTCCTCCATCTCTACCACCACCATCATCGTCTCCTTCTCCTTCTTCTTCTTCTTCTTCGTCGTCGTCGTCGTCGTCGTAGTCTTCGTCTTCGTCTTCGTCTTCGTCTTCTTCTCTTCTGGCTCGCATCCTCCGCCTAGTAGCTTCTTTTTCTTTCTGCATTTTCGAACTCTTTCCTGGACCCTCCTCTGTACACTGAGGGTGCAAGGGGAGGTGTGGGAGAGGGGGCAAGAAAACCCCCAGGACGGATCGGCACCACAGTGCCGACGACGGCCGGCCGTTTTAATTCCGGCTGAATCGACTGCCAATCCCCTTCCTTCGACCTCCTCTCTTCCCGTCTCTTTCTTTCTAGCTCGGATCGAGCCTTTATAATTCATTAAATTCCTTTTTCTCGCGCTGCACGACCTTTTCGACGCGAACCCGGTGATCCTCTCTGCCCGTACGGCTGCGTGTACGTCGCTGTTGGATGGAGGAAGCGTGTTTGGAGTACTGGGACATTCGAGGTGCCGGGTGTTTATAAGTTATTTCGTTGGTAGAGGAATTTTAATCGACGGGTCGGAGAGATGTTTCTTTATTTTATAAAAGTGTGGATGGTTGGTAAGAAATAGAATATGTCATTCTGCAGAGATATTAATCCTTTCGATACGTAATTTAATTTTTGTCACGCAGTAAAAATGAAATTTTCACGCGAGTGTAAAGATACTAGTTTAAACTTTGGTAGATAGTTTGTCTTTTTAGTAAAAAATGACACACGATTGTGGAAGGATTACTTGTTTAAAAACAATAACTCGCACTTTATCGAATAATTTCAACCGAAGAAACGACAATTCCAGTCCACGCAGAAACGAGAGGAATTTTTGGTGGAAAATTAAAAACAAAAAAGCATACCCCTGTAACGGGGTATAATACGCTGGAGCAAAAAACGTCCAGCAGGCGATACAATGGCGGAGAGCGGTGATCAGTGGGCAGCTCCTTTAATTTCACCAAGATCGCCTGTCAATCCTCCTTCATACCTGCTCCTTATAATTCATTAAAATTCTTTTTGCTTGCCTGGAAACGTGACGGATCTTGTTTTCAATTTAGTAGAGCCCCGACTGTGACTACCATAATGCCCCGCATGAGTTACCCGCGGAATAGCAATGAGTCTTCTCGGCCGAGAGGAAAAGGCTTGTGAGTCGTAATAGGGATTCCTACATAGAAACTCGTTTTCGGCCGCGGAGAATGAATTTCGAACAACGAGGAAATTAGAATTTCTGTTCCATCTTGTCCTCCTTTTTCTCTCCCTCCTCTTGAACAATAAACAGTGCAACAAAAGACGTAAAAATTATCAAACTTTGTCGAGCAAACTCGATTAATCTCGAAAAAAATGTTATTCTTATTTTATGTCGTAAACGTATAATATTGTATTAAATTATCGATATATAGCATTGTGTCAAAAAATGTAAAATAATGAAACTTTACGAAGTAAAATTCGATTAATTTCGTTGAAATTGTTGTTTGCTTAAAAAAATATTATCCCTTTATCTCGCGTCGTAATCGCATAATATTATATATCGAGTTACGGTTGCAGCGTATTGTAAATTGATTGTTCAAAGTATGACGCTGCTACGCAGTCGAACACGCGAAATTAATGAATCCGCGGTTTTTACGTCTATTCTCACGAATTAATTTCGTCCTGTAGCAACAGCATGACTTTCATATCTTACACAACGTTACAAGGTTTCAGAAAGGGTCTGCTTTATATTTCATCAGTGAGAAAATGTTGATTTTTCGGGGATCACGGCGTGAAAATAAAACGATCCGGACAAACTGGGTTCCCTGGGCTGAATTGCGCGAAGATCCTATCGCGTTACACGATACACACATACACATACACACGCTGAAGAATAAATAGTAAATTCTACGAGTTATTCGGTGACATGTTTTATCAGTGGTTTACGTGGAAGATAAGGGAGTAGCCAGTGACGAAACACCCTTAGTCCTCGACGAGTATCCCCTTCAACGCTGACCAAATTGGACATTATCGCCCTTCGTGTAATTAATCCTGCGATTTCGTTAACTCACTTTCAAGATGAAGAGGGATCAATATTAATCCTCGCGACAGTTTATCAAAAATTTTTATTTCACTTCCTATTTCAAGTATTAACACTAGAATCGCCAGAGTCATGAAAGTGATTACCCCTTTATAATTTTCCATGGAGATTTTATACAAATATCTACACTTTTAACTTTTGCTCATTACTTTCATTTATCTGAACATTATTCACTTCATACGTGAATTTAAATTATGAGTAATTGATATAAATACATGAAAAAATATACAATAAAATTTACAATTTACTTACAAGTTTCCATGAGCTATATATTTGTAAAGAAATTGATATTAACCTTTGAATTCCTATCAAAATTAACACTAGAATTATCGACGATGAAAGTGTAAAACAACATTATCATTTTATATAATACAAGGATATAAAACAAATCTCCACTTACATTCTGTTTCACAAAAATACAAATTCGCAATCTACCTACAAAATACGCTTGCCGGTTTTTCGAACCGAATATTCTGCCAACCGTATTTGCAATTTTCCATACAATGATTGGCAAAACTTGAACGTGCGTTAAAAATTAATAAAATCGATGCAGCCTCTGATATTCGCTCGATATGTAATTTCCATGCGTACGATACAATTCGCTCTTCCTGCACGTTTCGCAATTACAATATGTTTATTGAATGTTATCCAGAGCGTCGAGCGCCTTTATCAATTAACGAGCCGTGACCGCTTGAAATTAAACCTACCGCTCGCACCGGTAAAAACGTAATTCGACGATGGTAAAGAAGGAAATCGAACATCCAGGCAGAAAGGATCATAGCGAAGCGACTCGTGACGCGCATAGAATCGCCATTTCAAGCTCCTCTTCACAGCTGCACTCTTTTTTCCCCATCGCTCCCATTGTGACAGCCTCTCTCCAGTCATAAAGCGTGGACACGAGCTACGATTCTTCACAGTTTAAAAAACGTCTTAATCGAGCTGCGAACCGTCGTTCTAAACTAAACTGCTAGTCTTCGCAAGAACGACTTTCGACCGTTTTCTCAAGATTATTACGGAAATACACCTCACCGATTTTAGTGACTTTTTGAATTTCGATTTCACACAAGATTTGAAATGGTTCTGACGGAGTTTGAGTTAATAAAGAATTTTAATAACAAGGAAATTTAATTTAGGGAACTTGACAAACAAGACATCTTACCGATTTTATTGGCTGCTTCTATCTGGTAGAATTTTTATTTAGTCAACAACATGCCTCTCATAGTTGCATTTTTTTAAATGCTAATAATTTATTACAAAATGATATATAAATTCTAGTTGTTATTTTTTATTATTTTACTACCTAAGCAAAGCCAGTTCAAATCCTAAAAAATATGCACCTAATGTTTGCGTATAATTAAAAATTAAATCCAATCATTGGAAATAGGGTAGCGTTCCTCTGTTAATAAATGTATTTCAATTTCTTTACTTCTCGTCTTCGACACATTTGGCAAAAATTCGTGTGTCTTGAAGAATACCGCAGTGTCTCGAGCGATTTGTCAACTTTTCCCAGTGTCGTGCTCCAAATTAATGACAAGACTTTCAGGAAAAACTCGAGCCGAATGATTCGGATCCGTGACGCGTGCATTCCGTTTCTCACGAGGCTCGAGGTATCGACCCTTCGATACAATTAAAAGAAGGGTCCGCCCTGGACTATATGGTCCAGCCTACAACAACATCCTGTCGACCAGGATTGGACGAGGAAAGGTCCTTTGACATTGGTTCACGGCTGAATTCCTAGTCTATTATTAACACCCTGCTGTTTTCCGCTGACTCCGTTTCGATTTTCATGGCTGCTGCGCACGTAGGGTATGTTCCGTCAGGCTGGGCCTTAAACAATTAAAAATTTCGGAAATGACGGAGGTTTTATTTAACGAAGAAAAGAGAGTAGACGATAAAAATACAGAAAATCTTTAGAATCGTAGGTTTGGAGGATTTATTATAGGAAGGAAGAACTCGGTGCTTATTCTATTAAATAGTCGTTTTTCCTTTTATTACCAAGAACCTTCTGAGAAATTAAATGAAATATCAAATGACACATGTTTAATAAAATAAATATAATATTTCTAACAACATCGCACGATATGATATGATAAAAAATGAATTTGATTTGAAAGAATTTTGCAATAGGTCAATTTCATCGTATTACGTAAGTAATAAATTAGCCAGTAAACAAGCCCTGATAGATGCTTAAAACAAACCCCTAATTGAATTCACACTTAGTCATTCCGGTTCGTTCGAAAAACCGACGAGTCACCCGGCACTGATTTTTTCCCTCTTCTGTTTGCCCGCTTGTTTCGACCAATTTTACCCGTACATCGCGATTTCTGTCGATAAGTCTCGTTCCCATTGCCAAACGAGCAAATTCTTCAGATACTTTC
>KQ435720.1:308371-329334 GCA_001276565.1 Melipona quadrifasciata | reverse complement strand
GAATTTCTCTATTCTCCCGAGAGAAATGTAATCTTGAGACACTTTCCTTTTTTTTTCTTGCATTTGAATTCTGAGAAGTGGATAAAAATACGTGGGATTGTAAAGTTTGTTCAATTTAAGGGACACATTGTTGTGTCGTAACACAAGTAACGGAATTGGAAATTTCATTTGTAAATTTGAGGAAGAATGTAACAAATGACTTCTGATGGTGTACAGTAGGTTCAGGAAAATGAGCGAGTAAAATAGACAGGAAATGTTTGAGGAGGAATTTTGGCAGCAACTGTACAGAGATGTAACCTTCCATTCAAGGGGGAGGCAGCATCCCTTCTCGTGGATGTGCAAATGCAGGTTTGCACAAACGCGAGGAGATATAAATTAATCGTGGAAAAATAATCGGTCGTTGCAGAGGACAATTGTTAAGATGAGAAATGTATAATCATTGAAGTGAAACGTACAAAGTGCACACATTAACGCGTTTGTTACGAAAAGGCGTGGAAAAAAGGAAATACACGATGCGAATCGTGTGAAACATCGTGGCTCCACCTCGGAGATTCTTGGCGATTTAGCACCGTTCGAGAGGTCACCGATAGATGGTGTCAGCTATATTATTTGCCTGTTTCACTTGGCGATTTTAGCAGAATGAAAAATTGATGTCAATTTGGTTTAAATGGGAACGATTTGACCCTGTCGTTTGACTATTTTGAAAAATGCTGATACCGAAATATTTGTTTTTTACCATTCGAACGCCTTGTACTTTCATAATCCGTAAAAAATGTTTCGCTAGTTAATTTCACTGGCAAAGAGATTAAAATCTCTACGTGCAGACCTATTAATTTCATCATTTACCTAACAATTTCGTGAAAACGAGACGGTAATTAATCTGTCGCAGTAAAATCCCCAGTATTTTCAGGAAAATTAAAAGTGTTCCAATCAGCACGTGTCATCGATCAAACATTTACGCCATTATCAAGGGAAAAACAAGCAATTACAAGCATCTATCAAATCGACTATTAAATGCTAATATACAGCGATACACTTCATTTAATTTGAACGAAATTAATTACTGTATCGACAAAGTGTCAATAGGCAAATATCACGAAAGACGCCCTCTGTTACTAAAAATACAACGTTAACCCTTTGGAAAACTTCAATTATCTAATAATTGGAAAACTGTTAACAATTTTTCGTAATATCAAGGGTGTGTTTAATAATTTTAATAGTATTTTTCAAAATGAGCTGGTTACATTAACATTTTTTGAAGCACCACCAAACACCGTTGATCTCTTGATAAAAATTTCAATTGTTAAAAATTTTAATTGTTACTTTCACCGTACATTCCGATTCATTTGAAGCACTTTAACGTAATGTACAAAGGTTCATTGAAATTCGAGATCCACATTTTTGTTCACTGTAGTAACGACAAAACGCGAGTTAAGAGCGATGCGACGGGAACAATGACTCGTGATTGGAAGTAGTCTTTGACTTTCGTGAAAAACAAATAATCCACAATCACGAAAGAAAGGAAGCTGGAGAGTCTATAAACCAACTGCACAGAGTCCAGGTCGAAGCAGAACTAACCCGGGTTTCAGGCAATAAAGGGGATCATTTTGAATCTGTGTGCTGAAATTTATGGTCCCCCACCAGCTTTTGGGATCCATTATGGGATCGTGCAGTAAGGGACGTCCGTTAATTTTAAATTAAGTTTGCCGTAACAATCGATTAGGCTTTCAAAGAAATTCTGTCTTCGAATTCTACAAAGCAGTTTCACAACTTTTAAAGAAATTTAAATTTTATGGATTTATTACGGGAAAAATTGTAATCTCTGTACAAAAGCTTTAATTTCCCAATCTTTACTTTCCCAGGTTTTACTTTGTTTGAAAAACCAAACGGTAATGTATAACGGTAAACGTATTATAAAGTAAATCGACGAACTTTAATCCTATTTGCTTTTAATTTCTTTGTAACATTAATAAACTCATTCTACAAATATAACTATTCAATTCTAATATGATATGTTAAAACAAGTTGCCATGTACCAATGGAATCTTCCATGGTATGTTCCAAAGCGACGCTAGTTTTTAAAATATATTAAATCGTTTAAAAAATATATTACATCGTTCATCTCGAAAGGGAGGGGATCGAAATAAAATTAGTTCCAATAGAGAAAATTTCTTAACGATACATTACGTCAATTCTCCAATATTTCTCTTCAGTCTCAAGGTCATCTCGGACGATATAATTCTTCCATTTGAACAACAAGAACACCAAGTGTACCGAACTCGTCGTAAACTTATTCGAGACTAAAGTACACGTGCTTTGCTCGCGCAAGCGTGCGCCTCGAGTTGTCATTGGTACACGAGACACACGGTCAAGAATCGAAATAACGGAAATTCCGATTCCAGGTGACATTAACCAGTTGCCGATTACTGGGATCATGCCGCAGGGGAAATCCCGAGGGTTCCCGATGATTTATGACTTCGGGACCCAGGTAGAGTGCCATTCAGCAGTAGTTTCGTTCTCTTTCTCTTTCTCGCGTTCAGTTCCTATGTAATGCGTTCAGAAGCGTTCAGAAGCGTTCAGTTCCTATAAAAGCTTGCTTGTAGGTATAATACAAGGAGGAAGTGCAGACACGGATCTATCGGCAAGTGATATGTCCAATTTCGAGCGAGTGAATAATTTCGCAACCAAGTTTCGCAAGCGCGCATTCTTTGCGACGGATGGAAAAGCGTTACGACGATCCGTTTCACTTACTTATCTGACCAGAACCTGTTTCGAGGATGGTTTCGATGGCGTTTGATACGTTTCGTGAATATATGTGTACAAGTGAATACTCGAGGATATTTTGAAAAACTTTGGTGATACGGACAGAGTAATATGTTCAAAAGGTTTATTATATATTTCTCATTCGTACATTCAGCAGCATGTTAAGTTAAAACGTTTAAGTTGAGTAGAAGTCTGTTGACATGAGACACGTTTACTTGTTCGATTATATGAATTATAATTTTTTTTAATAATAATTAAGTATTGGGTTGGCAACTAAGTGATTGCGGATTTCGTCAATAGATGGTCTTAGCGCGTTCTTTTGTTTTGTCAACGTGTTCAAAGCACCTAACCTATATTGTTTTCTTGTTGGTTGGACTTTCGCCTTTAATTTAGTAAAAGAATTGCATCGATTAGTTATTTAGTTTTGTTTTCATCCCGATTAAAAACGTGGAAGAACAAGACGCGCATTTCAGACATATTTTATTGCATTATCTCCGAAATGGCAAGAACGCATCGCAAGCACACAAGAAGTTACGTGCCGTATATGGGAATGAAGCCTTGAAAGAAAGGCAGTGTCAAAATTGGTTTGCCAAATTTCGTACTGGTGATTTTTCACTGAAAAATGCGCAACGATCTGGCCGTCCAGTTGAAGTTGATGAGACCCATATCAAGGTCATTATCGATTCAGATCGTCATAGCACAACACGTGAGATTGCAGAGAAGCTCAATGTATCGCATACATGCATTAAAAGAAAATTAAAATGTTTTGCTGGCAAAAATCAGAAGTTTTATGAACATGGAATTATGACACTGCTTGAAAAATGGTAAAAGGACAAAAACGGACAATACCTAATTGAATAAAGTTATATTTTTAAGCGAAAATTTTGAATTTTTCTTCTTATTTAAAGTCTTCAATCACTTAGTTGCCAACCCAATACATATAAAACGACAGATCTACTAACAGGTTCGCTATAATTATACTCAAGAGAATATGAAACTTTGTCTTTACGTACTTTGAAAGTATTTATCGTACAGGTTAAAGTAACGGAACAAGAGCTTGCTGAATGACGAATTAATAATAGTGAACGTCTTATCAACGACGGAGAAAAAGAAATACCCATGCTCATCGTTTACTACAGAAATCGAGAGTGAGTATACATGCATGATAAAAAAAACAAATCTTAAACACTTCATACAAATCCAGAATCTCACTTGTCAAGAGCCTACTCTTCCAACTCGACGAGTCAACGAAAAAAAAGGAAAAAAAAAAAAAAAAAAAAAAGAAAAAAAGAAAGAAAAGAGAAGAGAAAAACAGAGAAGAAAAACAGAAGAGCCTCCGTTCCATCGAGACATTTTTCACCAAGAGCAGTGACAAGCATCTCCATCCTCGCCTGCTTCCCTTATTTCCCAATATCAGTCTTCCTCTTTGTCACCGTCACTCTTGCCACGATTTCTCTTTAGTCGCGGCCACGCTCGCGTTATTAGAGCAACGAGATTTTATTAAAACCAGCTGGCAGGTTTGCGGCGCGCACTCGCGGAAGAAGGAGCGCGTTTTTCGTCGGGCTCGCTCGCTTATTGCATGCAAAGTGAAAAACTTGCTCATCGTGTTGACCATTATTACACGGTCTTGCGTGTGCGTGGTCCTCGCGACGGTTCCCTCCCTCCGCCTTCTCCTCCTTCGTCGTCATCCCCGCTCGAACTTGTTCTTAGACCGGGCAGGACAAGTCGGACGTCGCGCGTTACAAATTAAGTTACATAAATCCAACGTGGCTACCTCTGCATTATGCATCGCGACCGCGAATCACGGAGGCTAATTTTCTGTTGGCGTTTTCGCGTCTTCGTTTTGTCTCGCACGCCAAACGGACTGGGACATACGAGCGGAATTGACCGGGTTCGCGCCGTTGGAATTGCGTTTTTTTTGCTACTGGTCGAGACGCTGGTCGAGGTATTGGGAATTGGACACTGAAATTGCCATTGTGGCTCCAGCGTTTCGCCTTTTTAGTAGTAAGGTTAATTGCGCGCAGGATACGTGCGTGGATAAATGACAAAGGGAGAAACTTTTTGGGCATTGGAAATTTATTTCGGTTCCCTTTTCTTTTGTGCTCTGCATGCCGGTGCAGGCTATATGCCATTTTCAATATCGAATAACGTGCGAACCTCTCAGACTGATTTACTTTTAATCTCATTACGTAAGTAATACATTAGCATTCAGTTTTGAAGAGTCTAATGACGTACTTTTCATTAATTCATTCGCGAAAATGAAACAAGCAATAAATTTAAAACATATAATTGAAAATGAAATAAGCAGTAAATTAAAAAAATGTAATCGATAACGTACTGAATTTTAAAACAAAAAATATTCTCTCGCAAAAAATGAAAAATATTTTACAGCAATGTAACGAAAAGACAAAAAAAAAAAAAAGATAAAAAGATTTATACCGCCATATGACGATAAATTTCATTTAAAAAAGAATAGAATTTATCTAATTTGTAAATGCAGTAGTAGAGTTGAATATTAGGCGAAGTGTTTATGTTAGGTGAAAGAATTAGATGAAGAAGTGTTAATATTAGGTAAAGAATTTATGTAATTCGTAAATGCAGAAGTAGAGTTGAATATTAGGTTGAATATTATTGACCACCCTAGTGTGTGTATGTGATATTTGAAACAATATTCGCCTAAAATACCTCGCTATGTTTGTGTATGTATATGTTTTTCTATTATTTCAATACGATAATTCACACCTTTCGTTTATCAAAGTTCCGTCGCGCGAGAGCTTCTCCCTCGAGGCAGCTACGGTAAAGCCGACCCAAATATCAAGCAGTTCTGATTAAGGGGAGATGAAACCGTGGCTGGTGAATTCCTGGAGAAAATGGTATTCCAGGCCGGTACATCGACCGGCTGCAATGCACTGGAATCGCCAAGGAAACGAAAAAAAAAAAAAAAAAGAAAAAAGAAAAAAAGAAAAAAGGAGGCGGGAAATGAGGGAAAAGACAGACGCGGTGTCAAGGTGGCGGCAGCAGTAGCAGCAGCAGCAGCAGCAGCTACCCCAAACGATCATCAATCATCAAGAGCGAGACAATCGAATAGCGCAGCCAACCGGCGAACAGCTGTCGCTTCGTTGAGCTCTAACCGTACACGTTACACGCTGCCGGCGTGTTTTCTGAAAAGTCCCGCACAAACGGGAAAATATCGTGTTCCGCGGTTTTCTTCCCTCCTTGTTCATCGTCCGATATATTAATCACGATTTTTATCGAATCCCGGGACCATTGCAATATCATCGAGGAAGAATTGATAGAGAAACATGGAAGCCCATAAAGGGTTGATTATATAACGATTTGAGAAACAACGCGGACTGTGAAATAAAAGACAGTTTGGTTATTCGAAAATAAAGATGCAATCGAACGCGAAACAGAAACGCGATATTATCGATAAAGAACTGGAAGAAATACAGAAATTGATAGAAATGGAAATTTTAGAAAAACGTATCGTACATAAAATGTAAGACGAAAGTTTGTTCGATTATTCGAATCTAAGAACGTAACAAATTGCGCGTAAAATTGAAATTGAAGCAAAAATGTTTAGTCGATTTATCTGGTAAAGGAACGAAGAGATATTCATAAGTGGGAGGAAGTGTCACGCACGGTCCGCATTTCAAGGAGGCCTTCGATCCTCTTTCGCATCATATTGTAACGCCACCAGATTTCAGCGCCCCGCGTGCTATATTGCCTGCTACGTTTCATAAATAACTCTCATATTACGAAAGAATACAATTTCAATATTACATCCGATGGATACGCCAATATCGCTCGGACGCATGATAGATAGACGAGCGTTATTGTCTTTAGAAAAACATAACCATTTATTTTACAAATCCACAATAATACCGAAACCGTGGAACAACGTTTTCCACGCTTGCGTCGCGCGTCAGATAAATCCACGCTCTGACCACGCTCGTAAAAATTCTACGAATTATTTTTTTAATTTTATTTTTAAAATTTCATCGCTTCACTGTTGAGGAGCATAAAACTTGAGCGCAAAGCTTCTATCGGGGAAATTAGCGTCACTTTACCGCGGTTTCTCTTTTTATTTGTTGCTCGCGAGAAGGATTAAAGACTTTCCGTTTAAAGCTTATTAAAGAATCTTTCTGGGGTGGTACAAAGGCGCGGGAATTTCAAATGCAATTTTCATTTGAGGGACAAATGCTTGCGAACGTTCACGGGAAAATTCGACGAACAGGGGGAAAGTGGAATGATAGGTGTCTGCGAGACAGAGCGAAAATATGAATGCGGGTACCAAAATTATATTAATAATGCCACGCTTTCGTCCCTCGAACTGACGTCGCCGCGTCTCCGCCGTGCTTTAATTAAATTTTCGTGCGTTTTATACCGTTTCTCGCGAATATCACGCTGTTATTTCTCATCGGCTACCAAAGAAACTTCTGAGACGGACGCTTAATGCAAATCCTTTGTCGCGTTTACCTTTTTTTTTTTTTTTTTTTTTTGCATCAAAGAAAGAGTATCACGCGTATATGGATTGGCTCATCTAGGAACACTGTGGAAAACTAGGGAATTTTTGGAATTTTCTATGAATCTAACGTTGATAAGGTAGATCTCTCGGATGGATTACTCTTAAATGGGGAAACACCGGTTTAGTATAAGATCAGCCATGGTAGGTGGCGTACAAGACACGTTGGTTTCTTGTTCCTGTCTCATACCATTCTCTAAATTATAATTTTATGGCGTTTGAAATTAATTGCGAATCAATATGAGCATTGTAAAATATAATCAAGTAACGATAATCACTGGACTTGATAATTTAAGAATTGATTGAACACAGAGTTATAAATTTCACTCTCGACATACTTTCAGTTACATACTCACAAAATATCTCACAGAATTATGAATTTAAAACTCTCGACATTTTTTTATGTTCAAGTTGTGTATAAATGATACACGTACGAAAATCTACAAATGATCAAGCAGAATCTCTCCCAAACTAACTTTTCAATTATTTAATTTTTATTGCCCCGGCAGGGAGAAGAAGCTAAAAGTGCAAACAAGTTGTACCTTGAATTTCGCCGTGCGTCTGTCCACATTTTTGCCGTTAATGCAGTTTACAACGGAGAAGCGAGAGGGGTGTCGTTCCAAGATTGATATCTTCGTAACACGATTATCAGCGAAGGCGTAGACGTAGCCAGTCAAAAGTAGCAAGCAGAGACGGGAGGGTTGTCACCCTTGTCTCTCCCCAAGCAGCGTGAGAAGCCAGCCATCTTGAATGATGTATGGCGCCGGTTACGAGGTCGACTGAGCGGCCATCACTCAACGCTGAGCTCCACGGCTTTTGGGGACACACGTCCTCGGGACTCTCGTTCTGTCCGCTCCTCTCTAGCCTTCTGTCTATCGATGTTCACGCTAACTGTGTGACTACGTTCAACTCTTCGCCAAATTCATTCGGTTTTTATACCTCTCTTCTTTTCTCGTTTCTTTTTCTTCCTGTTCCTTTCTTTTCCTCAATCGATGTATGTATCATATTTCGAAGAATTCTTAGATTGGCAACAGTGATAGAGTTGCAATAGTAAGTGGATTGATATACTAAAATACGTCGACGATTGGACAATTTGTATGATAGGAGCTTACCTATTTTTCTCGGTTTCTTATTTTTCGTATACACGGCAGAAGCTCACGTTAAGATAAATAAACATAATTAGCAAAAATTCAATTAATTAATTAAAAAGTTCAATCGAACATTACCTAAAATTTCGTTTAGCAAATGAATTTAATAAATGAACTTCAAATATACATGAAATCTTACTATACAGAAAATCAGCAAAATTTCACACAATACAAAATAATCCATAAAGTATCCAAAACGTATCCTTCACTGTTTCTACAATATTTAATATGTAAAATATTAAATTTGTTATAAAATTAATAGTCTACTGACAATAACAATAGTGAAGGAGTTTAAAGTAAATTTTAATTAAGGAATACTTGCAATTCAATTAAAAAAGAAGTACCAAACATAAAAAATTTCAAATTCCACTTTTGATAAACTACAAATACGGGAATAAATACTTTGAGATGTGTATCATTTTACAAAAACTAAATTCAGATATACTTCAAACCCAATTTTCTCTAAAACGAAGCTTCAAAAAAGATTCTTTTCTTTCAATTTATCTTTCCTTTTGAAAGTTCGCTCATTCTCTTTCCGAGAAGATTCTATCAGAAAGATTCTATCAACCTGTACTCAATAAATACTGATGTTGTAATTTGTTAAGTAAGTACTAAAATAAATATCTGAAAACGTACTCCTTTAAAAGCGTACCGAATTCTCAAACAATCATCCATTCGTTTATCACATCCTTTCTATCTAATTTATCATAGTTTTACCATTCTACTCAAAATAATCTCCAAAGTTCTTATCGTTTCGACTTTTACATTTCAACTTTCTATACCCTGGCTAATCTTTAGTTTGCATTTGTGAAAAGATCGTGGAGATCAACTTTTGACGAACAAGTGTACTACAATATCTCAATGTATTTCTACAGATCAAAATTTGAGAAATAAATTTTCATGACAACTTATACATAAAGTTTACAATTGAAGTTTGAAATTCTATTTAGAGATAGCTAGTTGTGTTAGATATTTTTAATGCGTTATGGATAGATAGATGTAATGCACAGCCATCGAGTTTACTAATTTCAATAAAAATAATTTTCTTAATCTCGATTTGAAAATCAAAGATCGGTGCAAGATCGCTGTTCTATAATTCAGCATTTCAGTAAAATACGCGGGGGAAAAATATGCATTTATATGAAAAACAAATAAAATCTTCCATCAATAATTCACGTATGTATTTCGTACGTTTAAATACATACAAAACAATTTTTTGTATCATCACAATTAAAAGAGATACTTTTCATTGATGACATTCGCCGCCCTATCAAAATAGATTTTACAAAATTTGTTCACATCTTCAAAAACAACAAAGATGCGATCGTGTCACGTGATACACCCTGTACGAACAAATTGTTGCGCAAACATCCACTATAATTTAATAACGACAGAACCATATTGCGTTCAGTATATCTTAAATAACTCATAATTAATTATAACTCATAATTTTCATAAAACTTTATTTGAATTGTCTGCATCCCGCGAGTTTTATTCGTCGCGACAATACCACGCGGAAAATGCTATTCCGGGCAAATTCGATGCGGCGGCAAAAAAAATTGAAAAATAAAAGAAACGGAAGAGGAGAAAGTAGCAAATCGAACAGAACGGGGCGCAGAAATTGATGGGCATTTCGCGAGAGCGGAGTACGGCGGCCGCGTACATATTCGTAACGAAAAACGGTCACCGTTTCCATATGACGGGCCGTCAATGACAGTAGCCTGTAATCAATAACCGCATCAAGCTTACACACATTGCTCCACACGTTTCTCCCGGAACGCAGAGCCATTTCGCGTCCTCCACCCCCCGATGGCTGCGATCTTCTTTCGTTTCGTTCCCCTATCGCCGTATTTAATATGCAATACCCCATTTACCCCATTGAATGCCCCGACGGATCCACTCGAGGGATGCTTTTCGACCCACATTTCTCCGTTCCTACTCGCCTCCACCCTTTCCTCGTCTAGTCTCGCGTACGAACTTTGGGATAAGATTCCTAATCCGGGGAGAAATTAGGGATAGGACGCATGAAATAACTTGTGATCGTCTTGTTCCATTAATTATGGTACGACGATTAATTATGGTATGAGTTTGGTTGGTAAAATCGAGCTTGTAAAAGTTAAACAACGAAGCAACCCCTTCCCTTCAGCGAGTTTTGAGATCTCCAATCCGAGAAAAATTGCGGGTGATTAATTTTGATTTTCTCGTCTAGTTAGTTAGTTACATAAAATTTTTACAATTTTCGAAAATTGAGGAAGCGAGACTTCACACTTTCCTTGTTTAATCTCCGTATAAACATTGAATTGATAAAGTAAGATTTTTAATTCAGGAGAAGTTAGCAACAGGACAGATGAAATATACCTTCGTAGATCAACTGCAATAAAACAAATGTTGCATTAGTAAGATGAAATTTCGAACAGTGGAAACGAAAAATTCTCCGACCACCCAGCAGTAGAAATAAATTGACAATTTGAATATCAATCGTCTTTCCGCCAAATTATCGCGGAAATCACAAACGTAGCAATAAATAAAGAAATCGGATAACCAAGAAATCGCCGAAATACTCTCGATCTCTTAATCCGTTCGTCCAAAGCGAACCTCTCGCGCGGAAACACCGGCTAAACTGAATTATACAAGTCATTGCAATTAATTAGCCTTAATAAAAATTATACGAAGAATCGTAATTATAAGAGGCCGTTAGCCGTGCCGACCACCCGGGGGTGAGTTCGCGTTTATCTCCCTCCACGAAAGAAAGAAACAGACGAGACATCGCTTGATTCCACAGGACGAGAGAGAGAGAGAGGCTTGATTCCATGGGAAAAAGGCAGGCAGGCAGGCAGTTTGTGGGTAACCCAGAGAGAGGAGCAGCCGCCGCTGGAGCAAGCCACGGCGAGGCAAAACGCTCGCAACGAGGGTGGAAGCCAGAAGCGCGGTGGAGAAAACGAGAAGGAAGGAGGATGAGAGTCCAGTCGCCGGCGCTGGCGTGGAAGAAAAGAGAGTCACGAGATGCCGGAGCTGCCCTCCGAATGGTGGGGAAGAAGGGGGTGAATCAGAGAAACAGAAGGGTGGTGGTCGGGATGAAACCGGGAAATCGTGGGTGGTGGGCCATGGAACGAAGAATCATGGAACGAGAAACCATAGAACCGATGGACAAAACGAGGCTAGAAGCGGTTCTTACGGTGAAACAGAGATGGAAAGAAGGGAAAGAAGGGTACAAGGAGCGGAGTGGCTGGCTCTAGAACGGAAAAAGGGGAGGTTGGCCGGCGATATTGATGGCGAGAGGAGGGGTGAGAAGAGGTGCCGAGAGGGGTGCCGGCACGCGGATCCTCCCGGAGCACCGCGCAATCCCGGGGGCCGCTTTAAATGAGTCAGCGTTTTTATGCCTCGCGATGTTGTCAAAGTGCAAACAGCACCCGATAATATATCATCCGTTGCGCAAGCAACCCCCTTCAACCCCCGAGACACGGCTATGCGGTTCTACGCGCGGTTGAAAGCGTTCACGGGGAACTAGGAACTCGATGGACGCAAAGAGGAGTCCTGCACAGGGACTGTTATGTTTGTACAACCTGTAATAATGAAGTTTGATAAGGGTTGCAGCGGAGAGATGGGATGGGAGAGGGGGGGGGGGGGGAAGGGAAGGATAGGCGCGCCAAGTGCAGCCAGGTGACTGTGATACGCGAATCTGCCCGCGAATGAAATACGACGGCACCGACGCTGGTTGAATGGTTGACATGATAATATGCGAGCACCGGGTCAGAAAACCCGTAAAGGAGTCGCGATTAAGAGAACGCTTTTTGGATTCGAGATAAATTAAATGTATAAGGATGTCAAAATTAAACTGACGGTGACTTTATTTTTTATTTTTTTACAGTTAGGTATTAAATGTATACGTACGGAATATATTTATGTAGCCCTAATTATTGTAAATGACATTGACACAGCATTTACATATTAACCGATTAGATCCAGACTGATTAAAAGTTAAATCATTCAATGATTAAGTAAATAAATACTTTGACATCGTGCTTCATTTTAAGACAAGAATAGAAACATGAATCATAAACCATCGCAATACAACGAGAGAGCTGCTTTTCAAAGATTTTGTTTCGTCATCCTATCGTCATACTGTATTATATTTCCCTTCTTAATCTTAGAAAGAAACAATATAATTCGTTTTTGAGAAGGCTGTCTTCAAGACTTTTTTTTTTTTTTCAATTTCATAATTTTGATTTTTTGCTTCCTTTCCACCCTTCAAGTACTCGGATGAAAAATTATTGCTCTTATTGTTAGGGATTTCTAAGTTTTGTATTTGCTCCTACAATCCACGTGTGTCAATCGAAAAATGGGAGGAGGATTGTAACGGCCTATGATTCCTCGACTACGAGTTTCGAACACTGATCAGCACAAGTCGCAAGTGCGCACCTAGCATGTCCAGGTCCTACCGATCTCCGACGTTAAGCAAGCAGCGTGCAGAACCCCGCTAGGATGGGGGGGATGACCTGGGCCAGCCTAGTTACAATAACAAGTAGTTACAATAACAAGTGTCTGGGGTAAGGAATCGCTGCCATCAATCCCCATTAATGAGGGATTGACTCTAGACAATGACTTCGAGACGAAACGCATTTGCCTTTATTCTCTTGCCTAAATTCCCAGTTTGACTTTAAGACAGCTTATTTTCACTTCGCTATATCAATAACAATAAATTTAATATTTCGCTATATCCATAACAATAAATTTCCTGTATTAAGTTTCCTTACAAGTTCTAGAATTTCTCGAAAATGCAATTTCACCTTAATAAATCAAACCTTTATAATTTACATACCTGTGTCCTTTTTTTATGGGTCTCCTAATTACACATCCTAATCGTTTGACTGTGTAATACAACGACTTTTTTTAATTTTTACGAATTTTTCAACTTTTATTTATATTAATAATTAATAATTTTTCATATTTTATAATAATTGCATTGCGAGACAGATAATATTCAGGACATGACACTCATTCATAATATTAAATTATAGATTGATATTGATATCGAAGACGAGTATCGAAGATGAAGTATTACATGAATGAACGAATGAATATAAATAGTTAACGCTTTTTCTTTCCGTTTTATGGAAATTTTACTCATCGAGTTTCAGTTTTTATCGTTGAAATAAAGCTGATCTCGTCTCGTTGGTGCAAGGTACAAAGAGGTTTGTCGAAGAATTTACGCGGAGGAATCGTGGACGGTGCCTCGTTGACGGCGTCGAGTCCGTTCCATTAAAATACGATACAAGTTGCCCGTGAAGAGCGACAGCCCACTGATTTTGTATTCAGCCAACTTCCGTTATAAAATTGCGAACTTTTTTGCAGGACGCTGAGACACGGGACAAGAAAGAAGCGAGAGGTGGGAAAGAAAAATGGTCGCGCGCGGACGACAAAAATTCTACGAATGCAAAACTTTCGGTTCCGTGAACACGTTTCTTCCTGTAGAGATGCAACGAGGAGAAATTAAAAAAAAAAGAAAAAAACAGGAAAAAATGGAATAGCATAAAAAGAACCATTGAAAAATGAGAAAAATTATCGTTAAAGAAGACACATGGTAAGATATGCATTAAGATATGTATAAGATATATATTAAGATCGTACATGAAAGAGAAAATTCCCAGTTATAAAATGATACATGAAATCAAATTTATGTCGAATCTGTCGAATACAATAGAATATATATATATGTGTGTGTGTGTAAAATAATGTAAAATACAGAATAGTAACAATATTTTTAAAAAATTTTTTTAAAATTAAAACAAAAATGTCATACGAATCCTGTCCTACATCATTAGATTTGTTTAAATTTCACATAAATGTCTGATTATCACACGTGACACAATTCTATCTACTCTCTGTAAAAAATTTCTACTACGTACATCTTGTAAGAAAAACGTAAAAATTAATTCTTTGAAACAATAAATGAAGGAACAATTATTCTCTAAATAATGTCCTATCAAATCCTTTTTTCCAGAAAGGTCGATTCCCAAGAATTCGCCACGCGCTCCCAGCTTCGAATAAATATCCGGCAAGCGGGAGTTTTCGAAACTTCCTTAAAAGGAGTCCTGTAACTGGGAAAACTCGGGAAAGTCGATCGAAGGATGACAGAACGGTGAGAATCTCAGGAAAGGGAGGACGAACGAACGTGAAGGTGGAGGAGGACGAGGAGGCGAATGGAAGATCGACGGGACGAGGGTGACTATGACGCGAGACGTCAACCGAGCTGACGGGGTAGCTTTCCCCGCGTGAAAACAGCCGGCGACGACGAGGACGGAGGGAAAGTCGGAATAACTTGGTAAACTTTAACCTCCAGAGTATAAAAGTGGGATGCCTTCTTTTCTATCTGCTCGCAAGGATCTCGGTATCCGGCCACGACGTTGACGGCTCGCTCTGATCTCGCCTTTGCCCTGCTGATAAAAGAAAAGAAAAGAAAAGAAAAAAAAAAAGAAACACGCGTCATATCCGCGATCGCTTCTTGCGTTCAGTCTCGAGATCTTCGCAAACGATCGGCTCCTCCGCGTTAACAGAAACGAAATGGCGAAAGCTATTCTTCTCTGTTTCGTCACGGTTGATACCGAATCGTTCTTCGTTAAAATCATCACTACGAATTGCATTTTTTTTCTTTCTTTTTTATTATTATCTCCAAACTGACGGAAATGGAAGCTTTACCATTTTCTTCATATTTTGTGTAGCGGCCTATGATTCCTACGAGTTCTGAATGCTGACAAGCACAAACCGCAAGCGAGGTCTTACCGATCTTCGATGTTAAGCAAGCAGAACGTGCAGACTCGCTAGGATAGTGGTTTAGTGACCAGCAAGGCCAGTCTTAGCAGGTAGTTAAAAGATCATTGCCACCAAACCCAACTTAATGAGAGGTCTTAGTCAGCGATCTCCGAAACGAAATGATTTTCTCTTTTTCATTTACCTTTCCTTCCTTGCACATTACTTAGATACTTTACTACCCTTATACTTGCTGTACAAATAATCCCATTATCCAAAATGACAAACATACAAAATATTTAACACATTTTGTATGTTTGTAACCTGTTTGTAACTTGTTTAGATATAACGATGACACGAAAAAAGGAGGAAGTGTCCGTCATTAGAATCTGGCCAGTGGAAGGGAAGGAGCTCGCGCACAGGTATAGAGAATTGTACATGGCCACGAGCGAAAGAGAAGAGGAAGGAGAACGGACAAGGATGTAAAGAGGGGGAAGAGGACGCACGAGGTTTGGTCGAGGTACTAGAGGGGGTTGAGCTCACCCTTAGCAACGCTCTCGCAACGCGCTATCCTGGCGGATAACATCAGCGGCTTCAGGCCAGGAAATGAAAATCGCGCCGACACTGTTTAATTTAGATAAAAGCATATGTTACACGACGAGCCAAGCGCTCGAGAAAGGGGGCTGAGGTGGTCGCCTGCTCTGACCAGGCAGACCTTGCGAGAAAGTCGCATTCCCCAAGAACGAATTTCCCTGACTCGCGATGGAAATAATTCCAAGTATATAACAAGTTTATTCCATGAACGTTTGTGATGTTGTACAATTTTTCGAAAAAAAAAAAAAAATTTCTAATCACGCATGTAAATTAGAATATGCAAAGCAAACTTTTGGGAAATGTTCTGATAAGAATTCTCATAAAATAGACTTTAATAATATTCGTTAATTCAAGCATTCGTCAAACCAACGCGATGAATTATCTAACGAAATAACGTAACGTCTGCGAAAATGGTCCGTGTCAAGAAACAGCGAGATATGTACAGATACATTCATGAGACTGTGTATATTCTAGAAAAAACACTTCGTTAGATAAATTGACAAAAAGAATACTTTAAAAATATTTTAATTTCATTCCACTCTCTTGTAGATAGAAATATTCGTTGATGATCGCTATTTGAACCAAAAGAAATGCAACAAAATGGCAATTTTCCAGTGCTGGAAATAAGAATGAAACAAAGCCGATGCCAACTCAATTGTCATTGTTAATGTATATAAAAATACATATTTATTAATATGTATAAAAATAATCCCATTGTTAGTAATAATCACATTATTTACATATGTACATACTCTTTGGCAACATTTTTTGCATCCCTGTGTCCTTGATTTCCGTCAAACCTTGTCAAACTTTTAGATTACGTTATACAAAAGACTCGTAAAGACTAGTAACGTCTTGAAATTCGCTCATCGGGAATATTCAATATTCAAATCCGAGCAGTAATACATGTTAGAACGATTAGAAAATTATGCGAACAAATATACGCAAGCGGAAGCTCAAACTTTCATCCGTGTATTTTATAAAAAATCTTCAAGTACACGCTGCACTTTTATGTTTGTTAGTTGTATACTCGATAAAACGGGACATTCTTCCATTTCCAGTCGTAAAAGGTTACTCGGTATCGGTTCATCTACCACGTCATATTTCATGAATGCCAATGCACAAAGATTATCTAATGGAAACAAAGCTCGATAAGAATCAATCAGTTACATTTTCAAACTTCGGAAAAGTATTCTCTGCTTTTCGTCAAGCAGTAGCGAGCAAGTCATACGCCTAACTCTTCCAGTTGCTTCCGGTTGCTTAAATAACTCGCAAACTTCGTAGAATTCCTTTATTTAAAACAGGCCTGAATATTTCTATCCTATAAATTTGCAGAACTATATATATATCCATAGAATCTTTCTCTTGCGATGCGTTTAGATCGCAAACGATACGCATATAAGGGACAAATTTAGATCGATGTAGACGTAGATCGAAGTAGATGGGTAACAAGCGTTCGTTCGTTTCTTGTGAATGCACCTTTAGGTCAACCCAATGTTTTTAATCATATTTTATAAAATAAGAGAAAGCCGATCCAATCGTTCGACCGAGGGTGGCACACCGCTGGCTCAACGTTAGCCGACGTTTTATGTAAATTGGCATAATCGCATTCCGATCGGCACGATATTTCGAATTCCGGAATTTTCCATGGAAATCTACGGAAAGGGAGTTCCGCGCGAAAACTGTCTATGAATGACCTGACCAATCAGCGACGACGACGGGGTCGCTCTCTGGGGTAACGGGGGTGGCTCCTTAAACAAGTCTTCCAGGATCTCCCCCTTCCAGGAGACATAACTGTAATTCCTACTTACACAGTATATACCCCAATCACAAAATAATATCGTTCCTTCCAGGAATTGTTTCAGAATGTCTCTGTTACTAAAACACTTTTAATCATCAATTCTAAATTTCCAATCATTAATCATAAATAATTATGCATCATTGTTTAATTAGACCCGTTGTGCATAACGAGGTCGAATTAAATTATAGCATCGACGCGCGAATAAATTCAACTAAATATCAATATTCGAAAAATCGTATTAATATTCGAAAACTCGGAAAATCGAAGAAAATAGAACAAGATTCCAGCGATCAATTATTCCAAGCTTTTGAACGTGATAAAGCTACGCATATGTAATGAAGCCATTACGGTCAGCTTCCACTACGATCAGATTAACAGCGACCGAGCAATTTATACCGTATCGATTAAATACGATATGAACTTATAATATCTTTGTGATAGAATATTTAAAATAATCATAAACGAACAGTTGTTTAAATTTTTGAAATGAAAAAAATTTTTATAAAAATTGATAATTTTGAACGGAACTGTACGTAAAGTCGTGTTAGTACGGTACCCATTCGCACATTTATATTATTGCCGAGGATCAGAACACGTGGCCATTTTATAATCCTGTAAACAAGGAAGCTATAGAAATTGGAAGCCATGGGTCTTATTCTTAAGAAAATGGACGAAAAGATTTGTAGTGGGGGGTAAATGGTTTGTCCCTACACCTTCTGATTCGAGGCTTCAAAAATATTGAAAATAGAAATGTTCGTTAGTCTTGTGCTACTCTCCAGACGGTGAACATCGTAGTACAAGTTTGTGTTATAAGTGATAGTTTGTGTTATAAGTGATAGTTTGTGTCTTAAGACGGAAAATGTTTCCTAACGGCATACCGTACATGAGTATCGGAAGTGATATACGTTTAAATAACGGAAATATGCATAATAATGATTTACCTCTTACACCAGAGAGCATGTCGTCAAGTAGCATATCTCCTCCGAATTATGTCGCGTACGGTCAAGTACCTCAACATGATCTGTTGAGAAGAAATTCTACAAATCCGTTAAATCGGATGCAATCTAACGAACAACCACAAGCAGATTTCAGAACATATCTTGAACAGGCGGAAGCTCCTGCTCCGGGAAGAAAGAGGCAGTCACATGTTCGAGGTATTTATCTATATCTTTATTTATTCAGATCTAATTTCGGTCGTCAAATGATTTTTATTCTTACAAATTGAAATTGATACAACGACTTGAGAAGCGAGAATAACGTTTCGTTGAATTTTTGAAGATATTTGAATAGATTGATAAATTACCGGAAAATTAATAGATCGTTAGATTGACAAAATAGTAATTTATTAGAATTAAATATTCATTAAATTAAGACGTGTAGCTTGTTAAAATGTAAGATTAAGATTAAGAGCTTTTATTTTCTGAAAACGTTGAGAAACTTTTCCTCTCGGCTGAAAATTTTTCACTTTGCAAAAGTTGAGGTCTCTTATTTTACAACAATCTCTTGCAACTTGCTGTACGATTTTTGCTTCCGCCATTTTGTTGAACGTTAGAATTAGACAGAGAAATGTTAATCAATTTGCAAATGAATCTTTTGTCGTTCAACTTTAACAAGATCACGGTGGATCTAGTTTCACGAACAAATTTTTAAGTGTTTCGAGAAACGTTTGGATCTTGGCAATTTTCGAGAATAGAGGATACGTAAGTGAGAGGGTTTATTAAGAATTGTTTAATAGATATTATTCTTTTTAAATAAAATTGTGCTCGTTTAATAATAAAGTTTCGTTATTTATACGCGGCGAAATTAGTAAAGGTTCGGAATTGGCCCGTTACAAAGGAGAAAAGGAACACGTGAACGTTTTTCTTATTTGATAGCTAAAATTACACGGCAACGTTAAACAAGAACGTTCGCCGTCGTCGCGGATTCTAGGCAAATAGACGTTCCCGTAGACATTATTGAATCAAGCTTGATTAACGAGCTGCCCATTTAGGAGACTTTAGTCTCGCGGGATTATAAAACGGCGCCCTCGTCCCGCTTGCTCGTCGATGCTCTACATAGGTTTACATAAAACAGAGTCACCAGATGATGGACTGCTATCCTTGGGTCAGTGGTGACGCGTTTATTGGTTGTGAAATACACGCTCGATCGTCTCGATATCATCGCATAAGAGACGGGGAGAAAATTCCTCATTTCGAGAATTTCTCGTTTCAAAAACTTTTCGCCGCTTTCAAAAAAAATCTGTGTAGCTAACGGGAGGATAAATTTTTTAAAATACTTTCCAAACCCTCTTCGCGTCTAGAGTTTCAAGAATTTTAATGAAATTAACTTATCAACGGGGTCGATGAACAGATAAAGCGCTCGTTTTCGTTTTCGTCACGAGTTCCACAGTCCTTCGTCATATGTTCTTTCTGTCTCCGTAGTTCGATCAAACTGTGAAAATCGGGCTCCCCATCTTCGACGATAACGTTTCCTCGAACGTTTCTTCTTTTCCTCGGGGCATTGATATGTTCCGAAATATTTGAGCAATCACGCAGTTCGCATCGCGTGTCGCAATAGGCTGTTGACTTATCAATAGGTAAATGGAGAGAAAAAAAAAAAAAAATACGTAGACACGTGTCTGGTCACGTAGAAATTCCTGTACTTTCGAAAATTAATGTCAGATAAACCAGTTACTGTTTCATACGTTATAGGTCGCAAAATTTTAGTGATAGGGTAAAATTCGGAGAGAAAAAGATATTTGATTCATGGTGAAGAGAATTTAGGGGGAAGTAGAGTAAAACCGGGTTGCCTAGTGTATTTAGCTTCGGATGACAAAAAGAAATTCGCACAAATCTCTTGATTGGACTTTATAAAATAAGAAAATAACCAAACTTTTTCGGTTGGCGGGAAAACAAAATTTTCTGGGGGTATGCAAGAACTCGGTTTTTTCTCAAAGGGAAAGGGAAAACTAGATACCTATTAAAAAGACGGATAAAATGCAATGTAGTTATAAAATTTTTACTTTTGTTAGTTAAAAGATAGTAAAAAAAAAAATTTTTTTGACAATTTTAATAGATATGAAGGTGTTCTATTATTTCGGTCTGTCTTATAAAAAATTATGTTAATTACTAGTTACTAGGGACTCTTTAGTTCTAATTACTAGGAACTTTTACAATATTTATAAAAAATTTAAACTATTTTGACATGTAAATGTTATTAACATCTTAATTAACAAACATCGCGAATGAAATCTTCAACACTTGTACATATAAGATATGCCCATCCATAACACATAGTGCATTGAATTCAATGTTCTTTGGATTTGGAATGGATCAAAATACTGAAGAGAGTCAAAGTACTCTGTAAGGACTTTATATTTCACAGTCTTCGTCTGAAAGAGTTAAAT
>KQ435720.1:277340-289189 GCA_001276565.1 Melipona quadrifasciata | reverse complement strand
TGCCGCGTTTTTCAGCTTCCTATCGTCCACTTTCGCGCTTTAACCTCAAACAGCATCGCTGAATCACAAATTGCACGGCTAGTAATTTAATCTCAGGATACTAAAGTTTTGGGTATTTAATTTTAATTGTGCTTTACAGAGGTTGGCAGGGAAACGAAACAATTAAGCAAGGCAAAGAATTGCCTTACCAGTAAAAAAAAAAGGTATAGACATAGATTTAGAGTAATTCTTAATCTCTTGCGCTGGCAACTGATTGCGGACCATAACGAGTGACCAAACCGTACACAATAATTTGTCTTCTTTTTGAATTCATCGGTATATCGCTGCATAGAAATTACTAAGACGTGATAAATTTATTATTCCTTTTTCCCGGGTTACACTTCAATATACTAAAAACTGAGAAAATATTGCAATTTCGGGCCAAATAATTTCGACGTGCGTGACACGTCATTCCAGCGCAACATGTTAAAGATACGAATGATCTTTCCATCTCTACGAATTCTTTTAAAAATAAACACAATTTAAAACTTTCTACCAAGAAAGGGAAATGAAATAAAAAATAAAAACTGGAGAAGACTCCTCTTCGAGTTGTCTTTCGTTTAATTAATGGAGCAATCTAGAAGCGACGTTTTGGTTGAAGGAAAGCTTCTAAAGCCGGCGGAGAAACGAAAACAGGGCTGGAAACGTCCGTGGCAACGGCGATAAGGATCACGAGGCAATTTAGCCGGTGTTCCGAGGCGCGATGGCCGCTCGCGAAAAAGAAATCGGTCCTTTCCGCAACAGCGGTGTGTTTCTGGGCGAAATAACAAAGCGGGGGAACACCGGTGCACACGCATGTTCAGCGGCGTGTTAGCAGATAAGAACGGCGGCCTCGCGTTCCATTAAATGGGTTTAGACGGAAATTAGGTTTGTTAACGTGCATCCCCGAGTGGAACGACCGCTGTTCAAACATGAAGGATACAATTAGCGCGCTAATTAGAGTGAAGTGCGCAACGACGCGTTCTGCTTGCCTATTTTCCCCGATCTCGATCGTTCTCGATCCTCACTTTCTGAACGAACGAACGGACCGAGCCCGCGCGGTTATTCGATGGAAAACTCGCGTGAAGAATCCGATTCGAAACACTTTCTTGCGTCCACCGGGAAAAAATGTTTTTCATTTTGATGTAAAAATAGAACGAAGTGGAAATAGTTCGGCTTCTGGAAGAGCTTCGAATATTTTTTATTTTTAATTGGTATCTTAATTGGCCATTAGAAACTATGAATTGAAAAGTTGGAATTTTTTAATTCAACTGGATTCTGATTGTTAAGCTGTTTCCGTCGTGGAGGAAATGTAAAATACAAAGTAAAATTAAATATCTTAAATTTTAGTAATCCAGCGTGACTCAAATAAGTACAATTTGTGATCAAATGATTCAAAAGTTAACGACTTTGGATGTTTATAATGTAAAAAGATTCTTGATCCATGAAACTTTGGAAACTTTGTTCGTCATGTGAATTCTTGGACTTGAGAATTGGCTCGGGAAAATTCACGGTGTAGCAATTTTTAATTATTAAAATACTTTATTCTGTATGGAGCATTGGACAAACCTGCAACTTTGATCTTGTTACTAACAGGAAACGCTTGAGAAACAAAATTAAGATCAAAGAAAGATAATCATTTCTTCATTCTGAGAAAAAAAATAATGCACTCGTTCAAATTAATAACTCGTAAAAGGATTGTACATTTAGAATCAGAACTTGGTACAATGTATGCTCAGAATCTCGCCAGTCATTAAATATTCCATAAATTGGTTCGTGAATGAGTTCGATCGAACTCCGAAACGTATGCATATCTAGACCAACTTTCTTCTCATCGCTCACGCATCGTTTCCAATTACGAGAGTGTAAATACTTTAGCAATTTCACGAATTAAAGAAATGGAACCTAAAGAAAAATTTGTTTCGACTATTAGACATTACAATAGGTATCTGTGCTATTAATTAGTGGAATATTTATGCATTTATAAAGAAGAATAACGAATCTTATTTTATTTGCTAAATATTATAATGAATTATAATACATTCATAATGCATTTTTATATACTTTTGAATTTCTCACAAGTGGGCAAACATCCGCAGCTTATTAATCGCAAGTTCGAATTTGAAACCAACAAAACCTTCCCCCGAACAAAAAAATCCATCTCCCACGATTGAAATCGAGTCATCCCGCGGAAATAAATCCCGCGCCTAAGCGACGCGGACTCTTCGATTCGCAGAAAATCAATAACCAGCGGCCATTATTCACATTCAACGACGCTCACTTATCCCTACTTATCCCCCGGGAGAGTAGAATTTTCCAATTAACCGAGTAAACGTTGCCGTCGACTTCGCAATCGAAATTTCCCAATGACCAACGGTGGCAGCGGCGGGCAATCCCAAGGAATCGCGTAGGAATCGCGCAGTCGCGCGAAATCGCTCGCTTCCTGGCTACGCGCAATTACGTTTCTGCCGTGATTTCAGCCAGGAAACCCGTCCTGGCAGAAAATCTCCGTGAGAAAGAAAACCGCGTCTCTCGTGGAAACTCGCGCGACTTGTCATTACCACCTTTTCCCTTCCTTCGTCTGTTTTTTCCTTTCCTCTTTTTGGCACACATTCTCTCTCTCTCTCTCTTATTTTATTACATTATCTTTATTGTATTATTAATTTTTCACCATTCCTTGCAGTTTCAGTTCTACGATCAGCACTCCGACAAATTGTCAGTAGTTCTAGTAGTGGATTAACTCGAAAATAGTCGAGCGTATAATAATAGTGAAAATCGTGTCAAAATTATCATTACATCACTATCACAAGTATCGTTTAACAACGATTCGAACGTAATTCGTATATTTTGTACAATTACGTTGCAACACTTTGCTTTATCTCGTATCGTGTCGTGTTGGGTTAGAATGATTCAGTGTTGATCGAGCGAAGGTTAATACTCCCCATTTCCTGCTTCGTTCTGAATTCCACGAGATTTTCACGCTCGCGGTCGAGATTAGAATTTTCTGAGACGAGAAACCTGTCCTGGCGGAAAACCTCCGTGAGAAAGAAACCGCGTCTCTCTCTCTCTCTCTGACTCTGACTCTTTGCCTCTTTCTACGGCTTTCTTCCGTGGTCCCTCGATGATTATTAATAATTATGTAACGCAAAGCAGCGGCGTTTCACCATGGAATTTCTAAATACAAAAGCTCGCCACACCGCAGAACAAACACACCGCAGAGAGGAAGAGAAAACGCGAGAGAGAGAGAGAAAGAGAGAGAGAGAGAGAGAGCGTGTGCTCGCCAGCGTGAACGAGGGACGGGGGAAAAGGACGAGAAAAGGAGAGAGTCGGTCGCATTTGCAAGTAGATTATCATTCCGAGAAGAGCCGAGACTTCCTTCTGGCCCGAAAACAACTGGGCAAACGTCTTTGCCGCTGACGTTTGACAAATAAGAAACGGGGTCCAGCCGTATCATTACCCATCCTTCGCGGTGGATTCGTCCCTGGCCGGAGCCGGGGCATCCTCAAAAACTCTTTCGGCGATCTAATAACGTCGAGGACGCGCCGGCTCATTAGTCAAGTCCGAGCTGCTCACCCTCCGGCTCTCTCACCCTATTACAGCTCGGCCGCGTGTAACCGGTACCACGCTACAACCTGTATAACTCGTCGCACGAGCGGATCACTTTGTCTCACTCCCTCCGCCTCTGTGCCAACTCGCTGTGTCCTTGCTGCTCTCTCTCTCTCTCTCTTCCTCTCGCCTTTTTTTCCCTGTCCGTCGAGGAAAGTCCGGCAGATTCTGGACAGAGTGCGTCCGTGTCGTTTGCGCGAAGTTTGATTGAAAACTATAGAATTTTAGAATGGAACGGATCATTTTCCTCTGAACACTTGGGGAAATTATCGTACCGTATTCACTTAATATTAAATATTGGGTACGGAGTTCTAGAGAACACATGTTGTGAAATACAATAAAAATTGAAGATGTAGTGTTTTGTAAGAACATAGGGGTTAAATATTAAAATTTGTAATTGGATATTAAAATTAACATTATGATTCAGACCTTATTAGTCAGCTTGCTAATTATTAATAAGATTGTTTGATCGTATTTTCAATTTTAGTTACATTTCACTACGTCACATCAAACTACGAAATATGCTTCTGCCTTTAGAGAGGAACTTACTTACAAAGAAATATAAACAAAATTATCTCTAGAACCTAACAAAAATCCTCTCCTGACAGATTTGATACCTACACGAAGTATCAATAAGGCAAATATTACTTCTCAATGTTTTCGCAAAAAGAGAAAAGAAACGTTTCAATATTTCACGCAACTCAAACGGCTATGGAAAAATTTTGTAAAAAGGACCGGAGCATCCACGAAACGGAAGGACAACGACCGTCGTGCGAATAGAAAGAAAGAAAAAGCACGGACAAATGCAAGTGGGGTGAGAAGTGTACGCGAGGTAGAAACGGGAATGCAACGACGCAGTAATCCGTAATCATAATTCAAGCCGGCTCCGTGCAACCAGTTCCGTTGTAACCGATGACTGCTGGTCTGGTCCGTCACGTTCCCCCGTCCATCTCCTGAAATCACGGCTCTCGCCGGAATTTTATGTAAAATCCGATGCGGCTGTTAGTTTATGCGGGCAGCATACATTGGCGGCGGTCCCACGAACGTGCCCTACGTACCAAACCTCGCTCTTTTCCTCCCTTTTTCCCCCGTTTCTTCCCTTTCGCCCACCCCCAGCGCTCCACCTTCGTCGACCCTATCGTCGGTTCGAAGCGTCCTTGATATCTCGGGGCCGATTGCGGCCAGATTTAACCACGCTTTCGAGGAACAGGGCATTTCCTCGATGCGTGAAAGCCTTGTATTTATCAATATCCGTTTTCGTCGAGGGTAAATTAGATGAAAGACTCGAGCAGAAATCTGATAACAGAGAGACAGTAGGAAACTCAATCGAGTATCTTTTTCTCGAGCGTCAATTTCTAATTTCTTTCAGAAGCGCGCGAGGTGAGTTTACGATCGAGATTCCGAATGGAAATCTGACGCGCAATTTAGAGAAGAAATTGGAACTGCGAGTAAAGAGATTTAAATTGGAAGTTCTTGGAGATTCAACGAGTGTGAGAAAAGATAACTTCGAGAAGATGCATCGGAGATCAATCAAAATAATATATATAACTTCACTCCGGGAAGTTCAACGAATCGGCTCGGAACATGCCGTTATTCGAAAAACGATTCGAATTAGAAATCACGTCAGAAACAGAATCCTTTCCACGTTGACCGACTTCCAGCGGTCTCGGCGAGCGACGAGACGATCGCGTAATGGAAAAGAGACGGGGAGGGGGGTGAATTTGCATGAAATTGAGGCGCCGGAAAGCAGAAATTACGCGAATCGGTTGCGAATCGGTCACGTAATCGCCGTATTGCAAAAGCAGCGCGTGTGCATTTTAATTGCACGATCGCTTCGAGGCGGTGTCCTCCGACGAACGGGGGAGAGTGGAACAGAGGCGAAGCTCCGTGGAGAAAAAAAGAGGGCAAGGAACGCGGAAACGGGACGAACGGGGCAGACAGGGGAGAGAAGGAACAAAGGGATGAGGGGGAGAGCGTCCCGTTCGCCATGATCTCACCAGCCGGACAGAACGACGGATAGATGGATGTGAATGCAATTGTTTAATTGGGGAAACGGTACGTGGCACGTATAGACGAAACTGTTCGAGCAGAAGCCCATCCATCACCTAGGAATAGCCGCCGCCGTGTACGTCGATGCCCATTCTACGAGGCGTCTTCCGAGCCTCTGCCTCTCCCGGGAAGAAGATCCGAGAGAGTGGTTCGAGTCGAGCGTCAGAGATTGCTCCCTTTGTAGCATTTCACGGAGGTTTTGCCATTACCAGACGGCAGTAAATGTTGGTGCAAAATATAATTACGAGTAACAGGTAACAGTTGTTTCAATTAGTAAATTGAATTAACAGACGCCAGTTGCAGGGAAAGAAGTCAGTAAGCCTTTCCTTTTAATTTTTTAATCGAAGAAGATTAAAAATTAACTCGTCAATTGGAGTTTCGGCATTGCTGGATCCTTTGTATCTTAATGCGTTCAGTTATTTGGAATTGATTCGTTTCTATCCAATTTCAAAATTTCTGAAAAAGTTAAGGCTAAGAACTACATATTTATCCAAGTAGGTACAAGTACATGTTATATGTGTTACGTGAATGTATCGAAACACATTCAGAGAGATAATCCACGTAACAGTTGAGATACTTCGAAATATTCTTTGATATGCAAAAATCGAATGAAGAACAAAAAGGAAAAAAAAAAAAAGAAATAGAGGAGAGGGAGCAAGAAGGGCAAACTTGACGTTTGACGTTGGCCGCCGGCCACTGACAGTACTCCTCTCCCTTTCCAATCGTCTGGCAGAGCGCCGTTGAAAAATGATGCGCCGTCAGTGGCTCGGCTAAAAGCACAAAATAGTTTTTCACTCTCGGAAAAAACACGGCTTTTTGTCGACGTCGACGACCCTGAATCTGCCTCTTCGTTTCTCTTCTGATAATTCGTTATTCTCGAATTTTCGCGGCGAAATTTCATCGCTCGCAGACGAGAGGAGAAAGGAGAGAAAGAGAGAGAGACGAATAAATTCGTTCGAACATCAAGGAAATATCGCTGATAATAAAATAATCAATGGTGATTTGGTAATAACACAGAGCATATCTTCTTGTTTAATTTAAGAAGCCTTCAGTTTGACCAAAAAGTCTCGAGTGAAACAAAGGAAGCAAGCAGGGTGGTTCTCTCTGTTAATGTTTGTCTCGCTGGCGATCCCACGAATCGCACTTGGAAACCGCGGAACCCTTCCGGACAGGCATTTAACTCACTCTCGTTAAATACACGAAATTAATGCGGCGCCTGGACACGGTTCGCCTCGAAAGAAAAGAGATCCCCGCGCAAGCTTTCGCGATGAATCTCCTTCTTGATTACCACGACCGCGACAATGCGAACAAAAGTCTTTAAATTCTGTTTATTAACCCACTAAGGACCAAGCGTCATAATTTATCGCAATATCGCAAATACTTTGATCTTTTGAAATTTTATTTTCCTTCGTATTATGTTAGCTTCGACATTTAAAAAAGTACGATTCGATCAAGTCAAAATAATTAAGAAGAATCGCCAATTAAACATTGATCAATCTTGACAGATCAATTCCAAATTGCGACGATTCCCGTAATCAAATTTTCCTTTGAAAATAGTTTTTTAACTCCACAGAAATCAATAACATTCATTGTCCTGTAATACATTTGTTTCTTAGCAAGCGGAGAAAAAAAATCCTGCGACTAAATAATTCGGTTGATAATTCTCGTCGGAGGGTGGCAAAGGTAGCGGAGGGTGAAGAACGGAAGCAGCCACGGGCCGTGGACAGAAGGGACATGGGGGACAAGGGTAAAGGGAAGGATAGAACGCGATATTTCTTGTCTGGTCCAGGCTGTATGCTCCCTGGTCAAACAGTGTGTCGCCTTCGGTATTTATCGGGTAAGTTCTCACCTCAGGCTCATTTGTCTTTTCGCCACGGGGAGTTGTCCAGGAGGGGTTAAACCGAGAGGTGAGAGTTTCGTGGCAGGAAAGAGAGCACAGGTCTCTCCTCCGTGTGGATCTATTACAAAGCTCCTTACCGTTAGCCTCATCGATACTTTGTTTTTCTAGAACCGTGTTAATTTTTACAGAGTAAACGGAGTATCTAAACAGGGTGAAAAATGTGGAAATCATGCAACATCAAAAATATTCAATCTGGTCTACCTTTCCAGATGAGAATACTTTCCTAACAAATTTTTGTCCTACAACTTCATCAATTTGACAAGCTACTTTGACGTAATGTTCCACGTGTGTAGGAATTTATAATCGAGAGTTATTATATCGTTGTCATATTGCTGTCTACACATGCAGGTGTCTCCACCGAAAATGGATTGTGAAATACACATCAAATAAAATAAAACACCAACTGTTTGTTTAACTTAACAAAAAGTTCAGACAAAGTTGGAATTAATCGCAATCATTCGTCTGCCTCGTAGTCACGAAGAGTAACGTCAATTTCAGACATCAAAAATAGCCAAGTTCCCCGTTGAAATTGTCTACATTTTACAATGTTCAGATAAATATCTCTTGAAGCAATCTACGACAAGGCTAGATAATTATTATTGTACGTTGACTTCAATATCTCTATTCTAAAAATTATCGACAAATTTAAACCTTTAAATTTCTGCACCATTCTGCGCGTAGCGTTGAACAAAGCTTCAAAGAATCAAATATAAAAAAAAAAAAAAAGAAAAACTCCAACGTGTCGCGAAATTTCTACAATGAAGGAAAGAAGTGTGGTACCAAGCAGCGCGCACGCGTTATCACTCGCGTCACCTTGCATCTTATCGTCGCGGCCAGCTCTAGCGCATAAACTCGGCTACTCGCGCGCATGCAAAGCAGTCGGATCTTTTCTTTTCTTCTTTTTTTCTTTCTTTCCTCCCCGCTCCTCTCCCCCCCCCCTCCTGCCAAGGTTTCGCTGCTTAGACGTAGCTCGCGCGCATAATGTACGCTCGGATGCGAAGGAAAAAACAGATTACGCGGCCGTGCCGCGGACGTTATTAATGACACGCGCGCCGGCCGCATAATATTCATTACCACAAATAGTTGATTATGTACGTTGGCTCATATTTTACCAACGGCCGACAAAGGACGTTGCTACGCGGCGGAGGCCATGACGAATTAATCTACTGATTAAAGCAATCCCTCTGACACCACTGACTGCTACCACACATTTAATACGTCACCGGGAATCAAATCTCGTCCGCCCTTTGCCGATTTTTTGCCCCTCTCCAGCGGCTCGCGATGGAGCATCTCGAGAGCCCGTTCCTCCTCGCGAAGATTCCTCCGCTTCGTCGAAGATCGAGCGCCACCGCCACCGGTTCGGTCTCGTTACCTTAGCCACGTTACGTACCACCGCGTTATCGCCATTAACTCGCGCCAATTCCGCTGCGCGCGTATCGCCGGATAGATTTTCCTGGTCGTGGAATGTTGATACGGAGATACGCTGATGGCCACGTCTACTTGCAAGCTTTGATCGGTGGGAGAAGAATGGTGATCGATGACGAGCAAGATGAGTCCGGGATCGCGTCGAGGTTCTTCGCGCGCGATGATCGCATCGTGCGTTTGTTGGCATGACGCATTGGGTTGTTGCAGGTGCGATGACCAAATTCCCGATATAAGTTACAACGTTCGTAACTATTAATTCCTTTCACCGTTGCAGAACAATTATTGCAATGAAAATTTTTAATCGATCGTTGTTCACGATTTGCTTTGATCCATTCTTCGTGTTTGCATTTTCTAATCTGAACTTTTTACGCGAACTCATTAGCTCGAAGAAACATACTTCAATTCGATGATCGTACATCGTTAGCTCTGATACATAATCCACCTTTCTACAATGAAACAATTGGAAAAGTTGAAAAATTCGGAAAGCTCCAAGCTTTAAATCGACGTTTAATAAACATTATTTAATTGGTTGGTTTCATGCACTTGTGAAATATTATATTATTAATTCTCCACTGTTTTTCTTTTTTAATCAAACCAAAATATCCAGCAACCAGACTTTATTATCACTGAAAGTAATTTTAGTGGAGGTAAGAAAATCGGGCCTCTTCAGGTGCAACGCTGATGCAACGAAAATTAGCGATTGGTCGATTTGGGTCACGTGATTCTTGAGGGGACGTGGGGTAGACCTCGAGTAGGAGTGGCGTTGTCTGGTACTGAGCGATCGCGCCTGTAATTTGTTTTCTATCGATTCAAATGTTTCCATATCGTTAAAATTTTGTGGCAAAAAAGTCATCTTCGTTTCCTAGTCAGAACAGTTGCTTCTGGGCCTTTCAGTGAGACGAATCGTACTGGGGTACAAGTCTCTCGTCTATCGTCAACTTGCGACACAATAAAAGTTTGCAAGTTTAGCTTGCAATTCGCAGGACATTCGCATTGGAAACGTAGGAGGCAACGTGAACAAATCGCTTTTAAATGAATCGGCTGACCGGGCCGAGACAGAATCCGCCGGGCGGATCGGCCGCGAAATGTCCGTTTTATTAAGACGCGCAGCGGGATAACTTATTACAATTCACGTAACAGATTCCGTCAATGTTTATAGCCGGCGAGATTTCATCCATCACCATTTTTCAGTATATCTGCGATCATCCATCACGAACGCTCTCCGGAATCCCGGGGTGGGCTTGACGCGCTAGCCTGCCCTTCCGAGCTAACAACTTGTTCCTGTTGACACTATCGAAAGCGTAACCACTTATGGATGATCGTACACGATTTATCTCGCGGCTGATCGCGATTGTCCGCGGCGGAACGGTCAGCCTGCTCTTTGAAAGAAACTCGTCCGAATCGATATCGCGCACAACCGTGATAAAAACCTGCGAGCTCTCTGCCACCGAAAATTCTCGGTGGTGTATCTCTATAGAGTGGAAGATCACGTACCATTTTTTGTTTCACAGTATACGATGATTTTCTTTTTTCTTTTCAATAAGATGACAACGGAGCATGTCAGTTTATTGGTGTTTCTCTTAAAACAGGAAAATTCATTGTATGTCTTCAAATCATGGAAACTTATTAGATTAACAGAACGATACTTTTAAATATTGAAACATGTAATCGAAATCATGACGAAGAAATGAGTTCTTTTCAGTTCGTATGACGTGATAATAATAATTCGAGCTTCAAGAACAAATGAATTCTTTTTTGTCGTGTACAAATTTTAATAGAAAAATATATATTATATCTAATACACATGTATTATAAATAAATACATTACTTTTGTTACAGGAAATGTTACTTCACGCGTACATGTCATTGAAGCAATTTCCTATCTACTTCATCCCCAAATAACCAAATTTCCTCCAGATTCCTCTAATTGTAAATTTCCGTCGAGAACCACCTAATCAAACGTCCTTCATCATTCTCCCAACGTCATTATTCTATCAACTCCGAAACCGAATTAATCACCGTCGTACCGTGCCGGCTGAAAATCAGCCTTCGTTGTCATACTAAATTAAAAGCACCGACGTGAACGAGAGGGTACAGGGTGACACCCATTTGACTATCGAGCCGGAATCGAGGGAAAAATTCGGTCGGTTGGACGATTAGGCGCGATCGTTAACGCCGGCGAACGATATTTCTCGACGATTTCGATGCTGAGAAGGGGGGAGGGAGAAAGAGAAGGTGGAAAAGGCCGGAGTCGGAAGCGGTGTCCTTAAAGCTCCACCGCTTTGGAAAGAAGCGCGTGCACACGCGAACGCGCACTTAGCGTCACGAATTGATATCGAGTCGTGGGTCACGTGACTGGAAACATCAAAGCTGCACACCGTGTACACACTTTGTATCGGGGTTTGCCTCTGAAAGCCGATTGGTCGAGCGGGCGATTCGCGTAGCGTATCACGTGGCACGCCTTCTGGTCACGCGAGTCGTCTTTGTTTCAACTTCGAAAAGGGGGTAAAAAGTTTCGCGCGAGCGAACCTTGCGAGCCCGCAACCCTGCCCTCGCAGGAGTATGCCAGCAACGGCGTGGCCGATCGATTCACCCACCCCGAGTTGGCAATTACTGAATTTCGTAAATTTCCCTCCTTCGTCTATTTTCAACGACACGGTTTTCTACTTACTTGTCACTCTCCGGGATACGTGTCGTTCGACGGGATATATTCGAATTGGTGCTGGAACACGAGCAACTTTAGATCGAACAGTGTGTCCGTCGTTTTACGTGTAGCACGGTGGAATTCCGTTTGCGTGGACTCCATTTATTCGAGTAAAATATCAGATATACCACTAACTGAACTGTTGCT
>KQ435720.1:259645-270875 GCA_001276565.1 Melipona quadrifasciata | reverse complement strand
GTAACCCAGAAAATCGGGCCTCTTCAGGTGCAACGTTAATGCAACGAAAATTAGCGATTGGTTGATTTACGTCACGTGATTCGCGAGGAGGCGTGGGGTAGACCTCGAGTAGGAGTGGCGTTGTCTGGTACTGAGCGATCGCGCCTGTAATTTGTTTCGATTCGAATGTTTGCATATCGATAAAGTTTTATGGCAAAAAAGTCGTCTTCATTTCCTAGTCAGAACAGTCCAAGTCGTGCAGTTTTTCTCAAGCTGCTAGAATATACTGCAATTACTTCAAGCGATCTAATTTTCCACTCTCGACGTTCTCTCTCTGCGAGAGAAATCAACGAATCTTCGCCAGTTTTTACAGGCTGGATCCATTTCAACCCCTTGGCAATGATGCTTTAAAACAATCTACACCTCAAATCGTCGCGTCCGGTCCTATATTCCCTAACTGGAACAGTCGGTGAAGAGTTACTTTCCCCCCCTCCCCCCGGTTTTCCACGACAGACGAAACAGACGAAAGCAGGGCAGAGCAAATTAGTCGCTTAAAGTCCGTTTGCTACAATCGCCCGGAGGGAAAAGTTTCCAGCGTTACATCGATCCCATTGTCGTCGAAAGACGGCCCTCACCGAGAAGAAAAAGACTCCATTGTTCCGGCGCTAATAGTCCGTTAATTCCCGGCGTACATTGTGCGCGCGATATTCCTCCGCGGCTCTGGGGATCGGTTAAATCGAATCATAAAAGAATCATAATTAACCGGTCTTTTGTTGCCGCGGTAGAGACGCCGTTGCGAGAAACCTCTCTCTCTCTTCTCTCTTCTCTTTTTCGCCGACCAAATTGCCACTTCCGACTTTCGCTGGCCCGCTAATTTTGAATAATATCTCTCGCGCGGTCACCGCGCCGGATGTAGATTTATAATCATAAGCGACTGATTTGCAGTTAGACCAGCCAGGAATTGATGGACACCTTACGCGAATCTTTCGATCTACGTTTCGTGTCGATGGGAAATCTTGGAACGATTCTACATTTTTATTTTAGAAGAATTTTGTTTCGTCTGGAATTTTTTGCATGTTCTTGGGAGGAAATTTCAATTGGTGTCACAGAGTTACTCCTACTTCAGTTACAATCGTTTGTTTTCGAAAGATGTATCGAGCAATTCTTTTTTTTTTTTTTTTTTTAAGTAGTGTATTCTCTTCCCAATACGTTGACTGTAATTATGTAACGAAAGATTGACAGATTTCTATTTTCGATTGGTAGTATTTTTAACAATAGGTGCATAAAGTCACTGAAACTCAACATCCAGATTTGCTTTTGTAATATGATGTTTTACCTCACGGAAAAAATGAAATTGAGAAAAGACCAATTTATTCGCAATTATTTCACGCTGCCTTATATTTCTCTAGTTTCTCCAATTAACTATCATCGACAAACTTCCTCCTAAAATTTTAACAAGGAACATCAAAAAGACAACATGAACATCGGAAAAATATTCTCTGCGTGTCCAAAACGGAATGTATATTTCACTATCTCCACGATGGAACGAAGTCGCGTTCAAAATTGCACTCTAAAACCGCGAACGAACAACGAAGAGAAGAGAAAAGAGCGAGAGAGAGAGAGATGAAACGAGGCCGATCGAAATAAATCCGAGGCACGTATCGTTGAACCCGCAGTGTCTGTATTTTAAAACAACTAAAAGAGGAGAGCCGGTCGCGTAGCTCCGGGGCCCATTTAAATCTGTTGAATAGCTCGAAGAAGAGCGGAGCAACCTTCTCTTTCAGCGCGGGGATTCGGCAACAAAGGCGGAGGTTTTACTTTTAAATTTAGTACACGCCTGGCTTCCTCAGCCTCTCCTCGGCCCTCGCTGTTACGCTGCAGTCTTGCCACCGTTCGGTAAGTAAAATAGGGATTTAGATCCCGCTCGAGTTTATTGCTCGAGCTCGGTCTCCATGCTGGATACGATAAATCAGCGTTCGGTAAATCGCCGGCAATGATCCAGACGTGAATCAGGATCAGCCTCGCGAGTGTTTTTAGCCCGAAGATTAACGAATTAAGCGGATCCCCCCCCTTTCGAAGATTGACGTCGTATGCTTCAAAGGGGGATGAATGGAGATTTTTCTTTTTATTTTTTAGTGTTTGTCCATGTTCCTTTCCTCTACACGAAGAAAGGATTAAAATTTCGCGGAATCAGAGTGATTTCACGATGTGAAAATTTGTCAGTGTTTGGAAATGTTGGGTTCTGTCTTGGAGATCCTGACGAGATTTCATTGGTTTACTTTTCAAACTACTTTTCAATCAAGAAACATATACCGTACCGTGAAGAATATTTTTGTGACTATATTTATAAAGTTGTAACATATTGATTACCAAATACATATTTAATAAAAGATTAATAGACGGCATGAATAATCGTCTTAAACATATGAGAAATGTCAAATAATACTAAGGCCTATTGACACAATGGATTGTAGGCGATTGAATGCTTTTGCGACGTTTATAAAATATTTAACTTGCGTACACATTTTAGGAACGATTAGAAATTTTATCAGAACGCGTTATTCCTTGCAGTTCTTTCGTTTCCCTTTTTCTTTTTCGATCACTCTCGAGCTCCATTTTAATCCGCAGATTCCCGCATCGAACGAAAACTGGTCGATTTGACGGAGTAACAACGGCGGCTCGATTAACAGGAGCGTTTCCCATTTTCTAAATAAGTCTCCCAGGGCTGCTTCCTGCGCGGGCGATAAGTTTCGAGCTGTTCTCTCTCGAGCCAACACAGCGGCATGAAGGATCGGGCGTCTCCTTCCGGCACTCCTGCCGCCTCTATCTCGCCTGCTCACCCTTCTCCGCTCGCCCACTCTCATTATTCCAAGGAAATTAAATATGTCACCTGATTCTTAAAGTTAATTGAACTTCGGCCGTGGCTCGAATCGGCCCTGGCCGACTTCTAATTCATTAGGATAATGTATTTGGGGCCGCATTTAGGATAAACTCTCTTCTGTTTCGCTAAAGATAGCGTTGCGTTCTGTTTAACTTAATCTCAGGACCTATCATTGCATCGGGCGACACATTAAAGTCTGCAAACTACCAAGTTGGTATTAGTTTCACGTTTTAATTAACGTTGCGTAACGTTGTGTATAAAATAATGTATTAAAAGTTGTATATGTATAAGACAGAGACATATCGTTGAGCATATCGTAGTACATCAAAAGAACACCGTACATCGGACATGCAGGACAGATTACATTTGCCAATATAATCGTTATTTCGCATTTATGAACGAGTGTCTACAGTTTGAACACTTTGGCGAGCCACTCAAAATTTCATCTCATCGGGCGTGACACCTGAGCCTGAGACATCGTCTTCTCGACATTCCACGATTCCCTACCCACGATATGTGCCGCGAAGAAAAAGACGAAGCATCGCCAGTTAAAACTCCCAGCGGAAAGTCAGCGGGTGTTTTTGCCCCGGATGGAAGTTCGAGTCGCAGAGTTTTTTTGCGGGACGATTAGTCGCGGGAGAGAAGCAACACGGTCGGAACGGCGGGATCCGCTGTCACAGCAGGATTTTGTCAGGAAGCTTTTATCCCTTCGTAAGGAGTAAATCGTGCGGTCGCCGCGTACATCTATTTGTCACTTGGCCCGCCTCGTGGACGTCACGGAACGGGGAAGACGCTGCAAGCGCGGGCCAAACACCACGTAACCTTCGTCCAGGAGGCTCGCCCTCACCCCCTGGGACCACTCCATCTTTCCTCCAACCGAGTTCGATCCTCCACCGGAGAGGAATTGGTAACCTTTCGTTAAAGAGGTAATTTGTGCCAACGTCGATCGACCGTCTTTCCCCGAAACTTTTGTACACCTTCGTCCTGCCTTGTTTCTCGTCCAAGACGTTCCCTCTGGCCAATGAATGAATTAACCCCCTCATCCATTTCCGGATAGTTGCTCGATCGTGTATCAGAGGTATCCATGAGTAATGTTTTTTGATACAAAATTTAAGAATTAATACAGAATTTAAAACTGCACGACTTGTACCCCAGTACGATTCGTCTCACTAAAAGGCCCAGGAGCAACTGTTCCGACTAGGAAACGAAGACGACTTTTTTGCCACAAAATTTTATTGATACGCAAACATTTGAATCGATGCAAAACAAATTACAGGCGCGATCGCTCAACGCCACTCCTACTCGAGGTTTACCCCACGCCCCCTCGCGAATCACGTGACCCAAATCAACCAGTCGCTAATTTTCGTTGCATTAGCGTTGCACCTAAAGAGGACCGATTTTCTGAATTACCCCCACTAAAATCACTTTCAGCAATAATATAATTTAACAATAAGCACGCTAAATATCAATACAGACTAGAATATAGATTAAATTATTGTCATTAGATGGCAATGTTTATCAAATTTGAATGTAATCTAACATTAAGGGTTCTACATGTGTTCGCGTATATTTCAATAAATACAACTAACGAAACAAAACCTGAATTTATTTTATGATCTAAATGTTAAAAGTGTCTACCAGTTTCTATTGGAAAGTAGGTTCTTAGTAGAAAGTAGTTCTCGTTGAGTTTCCACTAAATTAGAGATCAGTTGTAGAACTGTAAATTTGCAAACTGAAAGTTCCTGCTCAAACTTAATATTTTCATTAGGCGTGTTTTAATATTTGTGTTTTCCATTCTCTACAGTTTCCCGAGTTACACGCATTATATGCAGTATATTGTATATTTTGCAGCTTACGTCGTGTGCCCGATGTTTCAATTACAACTAGTCATCAAAAATTATTTCTTTAGCTTTTATTTTCAGTATCGTTGCCGTATCCCCCTCGTTTAAAATCCATTTGCGTCATTTCTCTTCCTTTCTTAATTAAACTCGATTTAATTTCATTAAACTCGCGAATGGAGCAGAAGGGACTGCGTTTCTTCGTGTTGGACGATTTTATTTTCGAAAGCACGGACAAATGAACCCGTGAATCGAGCGGACAACGCGAACGCGTCGACTTGGGGCCGATGTATCGACGCGGATGCCAAGTCACGAGCGTGCAAGTCATCAAGCTCCACGAAGGGATGATGAGACGACTAAAGTTGCACCCGTACCGTTAGGGCCGCGCATGGATAACTTGATACACCTAAACGCGCGAACGCGGATCATGATTGCGCGTGTCTGACAATCGATTTGGGAAATAGCTGCTCGAGGGTGGTCAACCATGACCAAGAAAGAAATCCAACGATTTGAATCTAGGTTGATAAATAACAGTGTCTTTTAAACATGAGGAATTTGTACTCGCATTTATTCAAATTTAGATCCAGTTCCAATCAAGTATCATTCCGGTCGACTCAAAAAGTTTCAGAATCAAATTCTGTCAAGGTTTCGTCACAACTGACTGGTACAAAATACAAAAAATTCGTCTTTGAAGAGTTCAGTTCAAACAACACTCAAAATTCTATACCCCGTATAGAATTTGTTCTATTTGATTTGCGAATCGAGAAAAAAAACATCAACCTGCTACTGATTCGCCAAAGATATCAATTCTTCAAATCGTGAACGATTTGTCGTTGTACAAAATTGTCGAGTACAAAATTGTTGGCCAAAGAACAAAAACAGAGGAGAATACAGTTGGAAAACAGCGGAGGAATAAGGGAATAATTGCGAAAAATAATAAATACAAAACGGCATTGGATCGACGCCATTAATTACCCCCTGCTCATCACCGGCTATCGAGTTCCATTAGCCGGTGCCTGGTCGACGTAATCGCTCCCAATTTATTTAATCGAATAAAGAAGGGTTTCTCGGGCTCTCGAGTTGCCGGAATGCGACACGGTATTCGCATTACGCAACACCAGCCTCCGGTTTCGTTCCTTCGAGCGACAAGTGCGCGGACGTTACGGTTAAGGTGGCCGGTTAAGGACAAAAGGGTTTCGAGGGATTCGGTGACCACTGCCGGAGAACGGGTTGAAAACTCCAACTCCTACCGGGGGTGAGTGCCAGGCGAAAGTTTCTGCAATCTCGCGACAGCGTTTCCTCCCCGATTAAGTTCAGTTTTTCAACCGTTTTTTAATTTTAATTCTCAAGCGGTTAGAGGTTTCCCGGAAACTTGGGAGGGAAACTTTGAGGGAAAATTTGGGAAAGGAAGCTTTTGAAACTTTTTGAAATTTTTGAATCTGAGGAGGGGACAGGGATATCGCGTACTGTTTCTCACTATCTATTCTATTTTCAAAAGTTGCCTTTTCGAAAATTTCGCAACGAGACGATCGAAACGGACGCGTTGGCGAGTTGTTCGAGAACTCATGCAAGCATAGTTCGCAGTCAATTGCAGCTTTGTGTTCGTGATGCGAAGCGGTGTACAGGAGTATGGCAACGTGCCGTTCGGGGCTTGATATTAGGCGAAATCACTCGGTCTATCCACGTTGGTGTTCCCAGATTGCAATATAATGACGTCGTAAGTCGACGAATAATTGCGGAAATTTGTATATTCAGCCCGCGGGACTCGCCGTGGCCTCGATAATCCGCCGTTCCTCGAATCCAATGAATCCTTTATGCCGCGACCGAATCAACCCGCGCCTAGCCTGTACAAATTCTTACGTGAAAATGATTTCGCGTCTCGCGTTTCAGCGACATTGGCCAATTTCGTTCGTGATTGAATGATTGAATGATTTAACTCTGCAGAGAAATTTATAATACGAAAAGAGGATCACAAGGACACGTTTAGATCCAGCGATCCTCGCTCGTTTCTTCAATAAACATTTGTATAAAATTTAAAGATGTAAAGTATAAAATACGTGAAAATGTGTGACATATTCAAAGTGAAACGCTCGTCTGTAATTTTTAACGGGCGAACGAAGTATACATTTACATTCTGCTTCTCTAGTTCGTAAAGACATAAATTCCGCAGTTTCGTGTTATTGCGTTTATCAACTCGAGCGTGCGTTCTTCGAACGTTGATTCCACGTTAATTCTGTAACACGAGTGATTCTACTTCTATATATATGAAAAAAAAAAAAACATGAAACTCTACAGTCTACTTGCCACGTTCTATAAAATCGAAGAAACGTTCCTCGAGCGATTCTCCAATCTCGCTAGTGAAAATGTAAAGTCAGGTAAATGTACATTTACAGACACGCGTTTAACAATCTGATTGTTGAATAATTAACCGAACATGGACAAATTCTCTGGACCTGAATTTTATCAAAAAAACGAGGGTAGATAATTAAAGACGACTATCGAGTACAACCATCGACCCTAGCCCCAAGCTCGAGGAACAAACGTCACTGTAGGAAATTCAACGAAAGGAAGCGAAAATTCCGGAAACGATGTCATCGATGTCTCATCAGCGTGCACGTTGCACTTATGAGGAACTGGCTGGTAGTTGGAAAACGAACGGGGCGACACGCGCGGAAGGGGGAGGGCGGCAGAATACCAAAAAGGTTTCGGGATGTGCGGTGTGTCGAGGGTTTACGAGAGGAACGCGGCCACCGCAACACACGCGGTGGCCGAGAGCAAACCAAACCAAAGATTAATGCACTACACTTACTGGGGCAATTTGCGCCAAGTGTCGGCCCTAGACCTGCTCTGTATACCTCCGGGGTAGATTTGTTCCAGGGTGGCGTTCTCGCGCGGCCAGATCCTTTCTCTCTCTCTCTCTCTCTCTCTCTCTCTCTCTCTCTCTATCTCTCTGTCTTTTGTAACAGTCATCCTTGAGAAGAATCTCCGGCAGACCGATATCCTCCTCGGTCTCCGAGAAACGAGGAAGGAACGACAAGAGTTGCTGAATCGATGGACACGTCGAAGCTGTTGACGTAGCAGTTGTGGGATATTTACGCATTTATGGGAAATTTAGATACTTTTACGAGTCAAGAGCTACGTGTGATAGATTTTCTTCAGTTGCAAAAAATTATGGAATTTAATTGGAGATTCTACACGAGAATGTGCTCACTCCAAAGTGATTTTGGAAAAAAGAGACGGAAGGATATTTCCAACAGCTGACTACTTAAATATTCTAAATCAAATCTGGAATAATCATGTAAACCATGACTATCAATTCATCACCGTCACCGCGTATTTGCTTGAAAGATTTCACTACAGACGACAAAATACTTTCGTACCTAAGAATTTTACGAATGATTCCGAATAAATATATTACAATCGAAACTGAAGTTTTAATACCGTGCTAAAAACCTCAGCAGGCACGATTGTAAACGAGACTTCTCCGTCACTAACCTTCCTCTCAATTTTTTCTCCGAAACCGAGGCTCCGGTGTTCCCGATCGACGCAAGTCTGGCGCGGAAAAGGGAGGAAAACGCGCGGCGGAAAGACGAAGACGGGAAGCAGAAAGACAGAGGTGGGACCCGGTTGAACGGGAGTGGCAGTTCTTGCGATTAGCGAGCGACTAGGGGAAGCTCTGTGCCGGAGTCTGAGGTTTTAATTAAGCATTCACTGCGGATGATATCGCATGCCTCTTTATACTTCATAGCGGCCAGATGTTGCTACGAGGACCTTCCTCGCCTTAGGTCCTCCGTGCCCCGCCGCCGCGCCACGGAAGGAACGTCGCTATTTCGTTTTAATTATGCATGTTTAATTTGCTTATATCCTGGCCGCCGCTGATACGCGCCGCGACCAGACGTTTCTGCCCGAGTTTCGCCACTGTTTCTCCCCCTTGCAGCAAAGATTTCTCTGTGACCTGACGCTTCACGGTGATTGCTCGACGTTGCACCGTGTTTTAGGTTCACTCTGCCAGCAGAATTCTGGTAATATGATTTATTCTCTGCATTGGTATGAATTCACATTGTTACGAGAAAATGGAAGGATGTTCTTTCTTTGATGTTTCAATCGTGATTCAACTATGAGTCTTTCTTTTTCTTATGAAAAATTTGAAAGAAATTCCCGGAATGCGTACGTGCAGACAATTCCTCACGACGTTTAGCGAACGGAACAAGTTATTTTTTACATTCTTTCCATCGTAACCTGCAATCCGCATAGACATTCCAATTTTAGAAACAAACATTGTCAAACATTGTCAAACATTGTCAAAAATTGGATCCCGAATGAAATTGCCCGTGATGAAAATCGGTAAGGTTGAAGGAACGTGAAACGCAATTCTTCCTAGCATCGCACAACGAAGGATTTTATTATAGGCACGCGTAATTAATTGAATGAATATCTTCAAAAAGATCCGCGAACATTTTTAAGAAGTCAGTAATGAAACACTGTTCTTCTTTTCGCCAAAGTTCTCGAAGATTATTCATAAGTTTGCGCACGATAATTAAAACACACTGACGGTGCACCCTCGAACGAAAAGGGATGACAATTCTACGAAGTTTGGACGTAGAGCGACTAGAAACGTTTCTTGGGAGGGAGGGGACGATTTTATTTGGAGTCTTTAACGAGTTCGCTTTTACCTCGGACGTCGAAGAGGAAAAAGTTGGAAAGGATGGCAGGGAGTCGTGTTTCGTGAACGAAGGGCGAAAGTTTCCCTTGCGGAGAGGACGCGTTTCAGTGATCCGGTGATTGACAGATCGAACCCCGGCTCGCAGACCATGCTAAAATGGCGACGAAAGATGGTTTATTTTTAATGGCGGATGTGACCGACGGAGAAAGGCGTCTTTTTCAGTTTGACGACCGTGGTCTCAGCCGATTTAAAACAAAGCTCTAGTTTTCTAAAGGAAAGTCCAGTGTATTAAAAATGACATATTAGAAAAGATAATGGAATTTTTAGTATTATTTAAACTTAGTGAATTTACTAATTGGGGATCTGCATTCCTCAAATTTGTATTATTCGAGCAACGTTCAATAACTCTTGAAATTGTTCAATTAATTCAAATTTCTGGCCAAGGTCTAATTTTATGGTACCGTTAAGATACAGAGTTTCTTTCTTTGAAAGTCAAGAACTGCATTTTCATAAAATATATCCACTAAAAATCATATCGAAAATTTTACAAGCTACATTTGTGCAATCACACGCGCTTCTTTAATCGTTCAAGTGCTCGAACATTTCAACCCGAGATGTTCAAAATCACTTTCGATACGACGTCGAAACATCGTTTTCAGATCGGAGTTAACGAGTGAACGAAGCGAGGGCAAAATTCCGTGCACGCGAGGCAGTTTCAAAGCGCGTGGAGTTTTCGATAGATAAGCCTATTGAAAAGAAAGTGGTTCGAACGTGGTACACGAGTCTCTTTATGCCACTCGATAGCCTATATATTAGGCATCTCGGCGGGAGGGGTGGCGGTGTCAATATATATGCAAACGCCGACATAACGATCTATCGGTACGTAAATATATAAGGGGTGCGAGGGGAGCGCGGGCCGGAGAGCGTCGAGAAAAAGAGGGACGAAGGGGGTGAGCGGGCGCGGCATCGGGAAACGGAGAAAACGAACGGTGAAGAAGCGTGGAAGAAGGAGGAAAGTCGAAGCTTAATATAAAACTTCATTTCGCAATCGGTGGCAGCCGGAGGAAAACGGAGAGAACTGACAGACAGAAATTCCAGTACCGCGTAAAAAGGGGCCTCGCCTGGAATCTCCCATTTTTCTAGTATTAAGCTTGCCCGAGATAAGATAAGCGCGAACGTTCGTGGATTCGAGCACGCGGCGAAGGTGCGAAAAAAGAGGAAATTTCTCGGTCGGAAGAAAACGGAACGGCACCGCGACCGATGAAAATTCCTTTCGATCGATGCTTTCGGAAAACATTGAGAGTAAGATGGATTTTCTCTTCTTTTTCTTTCACTCTTGCTGTAAATTGGAATTACCAACTTATTTTGCTAATGATTTACTAAATCTCCCGCCTTGTAATTTTCTTTCGCCTACGTTCTCCATTATTTATTCGCGCTACTTATTATTTCGTCTATTGTATTATTGATTCGTATTACTATACTGCGATGTTTCGTCCGAAATGGAACGTTGAAACGTTTAACATGATTTATTTTCAGTAACTCAATATTGAACTTTAATACAAGTAGATGTAGTTTCATAGATCGAGGATGTATAATAAAAGATAGACTCAAATTAAAAAATATTGCAGACACACTCGATCGATGCTTGAAAAAAGAATAATTCAAATGCAAGAAACACCACGAGTGTGACACAACGTTGCAACACAAAGGAGTTGAAAACGATACCTACAAATAGAAAGAAGCGCCAAGAACCGCGTAAAAATTGCGGAAGGTATTCCACGAATGTACCATCTCTAAAAACGAGGCCAGGATGTCTAACGCAACAATTCGATGGGAAATATAAAAGTTGGGAAACTGAAGCACCGTTTC
>KQ435720.1:247168-257353 GCA_001276565.1 Melipona quadrifasciata | reverse complement strand
CACCAGGCGAGAGCCTCTCTCTTCTTCGTCTCCGAGAGTCTCCTCTCTCCTCTCCACCTCCTGCTGCACCCCGTGTTTCCGCCACCATCGTGCTCGATCCTCGAACGCTCGATCCCTTCCCACCTTCTCTTCCAACCTCTTTCATCTCTCTCTCTCCCTCTCTCTCTCTCTCTCTCCCTCTCCCTCTCTCTGTTCGTTCTCTCTGTCGTCGTCCGTTTCACTTTGATCGTTTCTCTCTCAACTATAGTTCACATCTCCGGCGTCGCCCTTCTCGTACCACCTCCACCTCCGCCTCCTCCTCCACCACGTCACTCCACGGCAAGTGTACATCGCGATCGCTGGCTCGCCTGCCTAGCCAGCCAGCCAGCCAGCCAGCCAGCTAGCCAGCCTGCTTGCCTGCCTGCCTGGGTTCCGGCCGATCGGAACGCTCCTGGTAGCCGCGGAGTACGTGATCCGGTGCGCGCCACTCTCTCGTGCCGATCTCGCGCCGATCGTCTTCGTCGATCCAACGATCTCCTCTGTGAAAGTGTGCTTCCGCGTTTTCTTGGTGACCCCGTACGGACCGGTTCTGTGATACTCCCGGGATGGTATCTCCGCGGTGCGTTTCCGCGGACCTGCGAGTGTTCTGTGCGACGTCGTGCTTCGATCTCCAGTGAACTAGGCGGATAGATGGCCCGGTGAACGCGCCAAGTGGGAACCAGCTGTCCTCGCGGACGGCTCCTGGTCGAAACCCGGTATACAATTCTCGTGTAATGAGTGAATTCGCGCGATTATGACTCCGCGGTGTATGAAACTGCAGTGCGAGGGATTCGTTCAAGGTGTGGTATCGTTTCTCGTGTTCCCGATGACGGAGCCACAGCTCGATTAAACTCACTTTTCGTTTGAGTGGAAACAAGGACCGTATAGATATATTAATTAGTAAGGGAATCAAACTGAGTTGTCCCCATTTACACAGGCGAGAAAGAATTTGAAAAACGAGTGTGCCGCCGTTCCATGCGCGACAAGCGACAACTGTTGCCGCATCGAGAAGAGGATCGCGAGGATTTCACGCAGCTAGGCGGTCCCGGCAGCGTGCAGCCAGCCGGAAGGCAGCTCGAGGCGTTGGTCCACGCGGGCAAGGAGATCGCGAGCGTGAAGACGAGGCCGACGACACCCGTCCTGGCGAACGACGGAGGGGGTGGCTTCTGGCTGGCCACGGTGGCCGCGGGGGCAAGTGCCCCGGCCGGGCTGCCCCCGCAAGGGACCCATCATCCAGCCATGGACCCGACATGCGGCTCCGCGGAGACAGGCTTCATCAACAGCCAGCCCTCCATGGCGGAGTTCATGACCGCGTTGCCCCAGCTGGCCGGCGACGCTAGCCTTCAGCATTCCCCAGGCACCGGAGGATCCATCAGTCCCGGATCCCATCATCCTGGCTACCACGCCATGATGGATCCTCACGGGGTCGCCGATCCGTCCGTCAACGTGCCCGAATACCCGTGGATGAAGGAGAAGAAGACCACGCGCAAGAGCAACCAGCAAGGTAAGCAAGTGAAAATTGTGAAAAATTTGGAAGGAAATGGTATGAGGTTTACGGAATTCCTTGCGTGAGGAAGAACGAGGACTGTAACTAGGATTGTCGACTAGGATTGTAGGCAGAATAGTAGAAATTAACGAATCGTAAACGAGTGGCTGTGAAATTTTAAATTTAACTGTATGAAAATTGAATATTAGAACAAAACGTGTATTGAAAGTTCAAATGTAGAAATTGTTTCGAACAAGTAATTAAAATGATTCCAAGTGATTGCATTCGACGATGTGAAAAGATAAATGGATCTGAAAGATATCCCGCTTGTAAATCGAGAGACGTGATTAGTCTTTTCCGTGTAAGTTACATTATCAATTAGCAGGACCCCATAGGACGATTCGAGGGATCGTTTGGTTTATGTTTCGCTGCGAGGGTGAATCGACGAACGTCGATTAACACTGGCTCGTGCCAGTCTACGTGGTATTCACCAACGATTGTTATTCTTGCTTCATATGGTTTTACAACCTTTCCACGGTGCTTTAATAGGTGCAAATCCCCCATTCGCGATTCGATCATTTGATCGTTTGATTTTCGCATTTTTTAAACGGGTTACGTTAGAGCAATCGCTGGCTCATATTTTAAAATAATTGGCCAGCGCTAATTAATTTCTAGAAAACAGGTTTTCAGGCAGCGAGGAGTTAATCCACAATTAAACATCCAAGAATTCGATATACGCTATTTAACGTACAGTCTGCTATTTGTAGGATTTAAAATATCCAACCATGTCTCCACATTGCATCGCTATTATCCCATCGCTTGATAAATACTTTTATTCATTTATATGAATATTCGTGCAATTATATTCACGTACGTGCGACGTCCATCACGAAAGTGTTCATTTCCGACCCCCCGTGAAAGCTCGATGAAGCAACGGGACAATGAAACATAAAATCACCCCTTTTACACATTAACAAACACATCATTCTTCGCAAGGAAACGTTCGTCGAAAAAAAAGATCAGCGAGCCGTCATTCATCAACATCTATCAACCTTCTATTCACTTCGGACAGAACGTTTAATCGTCTACAATCGGTGGGGTATAAATCAATTACCGAGGAGAGCTCGTAAACACGAGTGCGAATTGTCCTCCAGATCCTGCGTTTGTTACCCCTGGCGAAACTCCAATCGAAAACCACCCCGTCCGATCGGCGTGTTAAGCTGCGTTTACGTCAGATAAAAGTAACAACGGGCTATCACTATTTTGCACTCCAAATAATTCTTACAACGAATTAAAATAAGGATATCGCTGACAATAGAATTTTCAGTAACGTAAATAAGTAAATAAAAGAACATGCTCTCGTTGCGCTATTTTATCAAAATTACAAATATCCCGGATAAATTAAATGCGTGGCAGTGAATCACAGTGAAAGATTGATCGACTCGTTCGTTCTAAAACTAACTAAAAGTCGCCCGATATAAACTAGGTTTTGCCAACAGCCAGAAAAGCCACGATCACAAAGCCAAATCACGGAATGATTCGTTCGAGCCATTGGCTAAAACGGTGATGAAGCTACCGCGTACTCCGAGTCAATTAACGCCACGGTTCCGTGTATGCGCGCGTTTCTACGTGGATCGTGTGCACGTAGATCGTCTGTCCGGCGACACCACGTTGTGGCTCGCCACGGGGTGCCCGTTGTCCGACGGCTAATGACACCCAGCAGCCACTCCTTTTCCTCGACAGGGTGGCATCTGGACCTCGTCACGTGCGAAAACCGCGCGTTTCCCAAGCATTCGTAAACATTCGCCGGCAAATTATGATGCATCGTCCAGCGGGACGTGAGTTCCCCGCGCGAACAATCGATACACCGATGGCCAACACATGCGGGTCTCCTTGAAAACCCTTTCAATGAAAATGAACTGTCGTCTTCCGACTTCCGGGGACACGAGAACGGTCCACACACAGAACAGCCCGCGGGGAATCCAAAACTGAAAGAAGAATCCCACGTTTTCGACTGGCAATTTTTGGAAATTCGTTCTGCTTTCTATTAGAGAACGTCTCGGTCAACGTCGATTAGTATTTTGGTCAGGTTGTGCTCAACATTTGTGAACGGTTGAAAAGATGATGACATGCGGTGCCATGGTCACGGTTGTTGAATTTTTCCCGAAGTCGGTAGCCTGTTCGTATTATATCGTTTGTTCTCTGATTGGTCGGTGGCTGAGCGGGATCTTTGCTCCAAGGATTTAACAACGGGGAGAAATTGTTATCGAGGAGGTTTGCGTTAACGCAATTTCCTGCGTCGTTGCGAGGCGTCCGTCTTCAAATTGTGCAACCGGAAGTGGTGTAATACCGAAGGATCGCGTTACACATTTTAGTTAATTAATGAAATTGCGAAATGCAGGCGATTGACGTTGCGATTTTGTCATTACGGAATTCCTTCATTTACAGACACTCTCAGATTTACGAGCACCTTAAACGATGATTTATCATAATATTACAAATACATGCGTCAATGTTGTCAAATTTGTGATCAATATGTAAATCGTCGATCAATTTCTACAAATTGCAAAATTGAAGTGAAAGAAATAGCAACTCCGACACGTCAAAACTTGCAAGCAGGGAAGTCATCGGAAAAGTCTTGTATAAACAGAAGTTTATTTTATCAAATTACAAACGATACGTTAGACGTCACTTTTCACAATTCGATTCTTGGGATTCCAAATTGAACAGAACTCAACAGCATTCAAATTAAAAAAAATTCCCCAGTACGATTCGTCTCACTGAAAGGCTCAGAAGTAACTATTCTGATGACTTTTTTGCCATAAAATTTTATTGATATGCAAACATTTGAATCGATAGAAAACAAATTGCAGGCGCGATCGCTCAATACCAGGCAACGCCACTCCCGCTCGAGGTCTACCCCACGCCCCCTCGCGAATCACGTGACCAAATCGACCAATCGCTAATTTTCGTTGCATCAGCGTTGCATCTGAAGAGGCCCAATTTTCTGGATTACCCCTACTAAAATCACTTTCAGTGATAAAATCCTCTGAATGAGTCGTGAGGATGCAAAATTTCGTCCACTTGACGCATTGACTGAAGGCAGGGTAATCGCGATCCATTTTCCAACAACTTGTTGGCTATTGTCGTCCCATCGAGCACCAATAAATCTACGGTGGAGGACCGTGGCGCGGTCGTTGGACGCAAGGTCGCGCGCCGCCGCCACGATCAAAGGGGCGGCCAGTGGTTTATGGGCGAAACCGGGCCAAAACGGGCATCGTGTACTGTTGCCATTTATCCGGAAGGCGGTTGGCACTGTCGTCGGCCTCGGTTATCCGTGGAAAGTCGCGGGCCGATCCGGTCGCGGGACACGTCGGAAGATTAAGTGTTCGGCAGGAAGGTTAACCAGCCGTTGGCCAGGCGGTAACACGCGGAATCATCTGTAAATTGAGCGCAGGGCCAACGGGAGAGAGCGTCGGGACGGCCATAACTCACGTGGCCTGCTCTCTGCCACCGATCCTCTCTTCGTCGTCTCTATCTATCTCTTCTCCCTTTCCCTCTGCCTGTTTGCCTACCCCTTGGCCGCGTTTCGCCTCCCGAACCCTCTCTTACCGTTACCGAGGCTTATCGTTACGCTGGACGACAACCCTTCCCGATGATCCGACGTTTCACGGTGGCAATTTTAAGACGCAGAGTGTGTGAAACACGCAGACGATTGTTACGAGGAGACTGTGCATTTCTACGCGTTTGTGGGGTCCAAAAAGACTGTGAAAAATACTTGCGATATGAAGGAAATATTCAAAAATGTTGAATTAGAATTCCGATTTTTATATATAATATTTTCGTATAGGAAGCTATGCTCACAATATGCAAAAATATAGAAAAGATTGAACATTTAAGTTCCATTTTTTCACAAAGATACTATGTTATTATATTACGAAAATCAACTCTACCCTAAGTTTGCTGGGAAACTTTAGAGAAAAACGCTACTGACAAACAACAAGATCGAAGGGGATGCTGTTTTTGTTACGAGAAATGTCCGCCGTTTGACGCTTTCAGCGAGATTCATTCTACCGTTCACTTTCCCGTTTCTTTTTTCGGAAGACTTTCTCTCGTTAGCGGGTACTATATTATCATCGTACTTCACAGTAGCAAACTTCATAATTAGAGAAGTAAGATCGCGCAAAGATACAAGAAAGTGTGATCCATACTGTCTCCTAACAATCTGGAAGAACAAACGAAAGAATGGTTCCGGATTTCTTCGAGCTGCATTCGTTATTAATCTTCTCCAGAAAAAAATGTTCGTCTCGCGTCTCACTCGAAGAAACAACTGGATTTTCACGCGTTTCTGGGAAACTTGATAATGTACAGGAAAGTGCAGGGTAGTGTGCATAAAAAACATCCAAATTAAAATGAAAGATCGAAGTTTGACTTTCTTCGACTCTGTTCGGAAAAATTTTTGCAAATATATTACATGTATTGTACATCTTTGAATATAGAATTTCGCGAGCCTCCGAATATTACCCAAAATCCGCAGAAAATCTCATACGACTGCCTATCAATCGTCTTCACTTACATTTACAAATTTATAGACAATATTAAATTCTTCGATACGAAACAGCTAACGTATCGTAAATTTAATCGATCATCAACGTTGATATTTAATAATAATTAAATGTAAAATTATACCTACTTGTAATAAAGTAGTGTCTTTACAAATACAAGATGATACATTTACAAATTTATTATTTACAACGTAGACAATATTAAGTTCTTCGACGCTAGCCAAACGTGCACATTCGTGAAACGCCACCCCTTGCAGAATTTCAACAGAAATCCTCTTCGGCTCCCCGTCAAACTCCAGCCAGAAGAGATTGTTCGAAACTGCCGGCCGATCCTCAAATAAGCCGGGGAACAATCGCGCGAACACCGCAAGTATCGCGGCGATATTAATTAGCAGAGGGATGACGACGTAGCAGCGGTGTCCTCGTGCCACGAAGACACCATCAGCGTCGCCGGCAAGGACGAAGATACGGCTCGTGTCTCGTAGCACGGCGGAACATCCTGGCAAGGAGATAGCAAGGAGGATAATGATAATCCAGCTTCTAGCCTAGTGATATCCCGGGGGATGCAGGGATTAATTGACACATCGGCGTTTCGAAGGAGAGAGTCTTCTGGGCTGGCGCCTCCGCTTTGCTAGCCGTGGCGACGTGACTGATGAGACGCCTCGAACAAGCCATCGTGAAAAACACCGTTGGATCCGTGGCGTGGTTTTTTGCCAGCCACGGATCCGGCAAGAATTACCGGAGCAAACCATCATCGGCTCTCTCTCTCTCTCTCTGTCTCTCCCCCGCTCGCGTTCCCCTCTGCGCGGCCCCCCTAGGCGAATAACTCGTCTGTCTAATCAGACGAGTCGTTCGTCCACCCTTCCTATTTTCTTCGAGAAACCCGAAGCGTGGAAACGAACGCGCGCGTCGATGTTACAGATTGGAATTTAATGCGAGTACGGTGACACACACGGGGAGGGGACGGGACAGGGCGGATGACGGGAGGAAACGAGGGTTGTCTTGAGAAAAGGACGTGCTCGAGGAACGCTCCAGACAGCGGGAGGCTGCTAATTGAAATTTTCGGATGAAGACCCGGAGGTGCCTGGAATATTCGGTGCGGGGGCTGTGAGTGGCAGTTGGTGGTGCTACGAAGCGAGATCTTTCTCTTTTTGGGAATTTGGAATCGACAGGAGCCGAGGGAGGACAGGAACAGTTCTAAATTTTCTGTGTGTCTTTTAAAATTTAACATCAAGAAGCGCGACATTTGGAATCGCTACGATCGGTCGCACAGGGACAATTTGAGAACGCGCGAAGAATATTTGAAAGCGAGCGATTAGATTTTGTACACACCGAGTCTTTTAAATCTGTATTGAAAGAAGAAAAGGGTGTTTTACACCGCTACGCTAAATTTCATATGTCAGATCTTCAATCTTGCTTGTATCGAGTTTCTCTCAAATTTCAATCAAAATCAAAAGCGAGAAGCTGTACCCGTTTGAAACCATTGGAATTACAGACATTCTCGCAGTTTAAACTCGACACGCGACGGAGAGGGAAATTTCGTTTTCAAGTTTAAAACCTAAACTGAAACGAAGGATGTTTGGAGAGTAGATTCTGCGGTAACACGCAAGCCAACATCGAAATAAAAAGGAAAATCGGAGGGGACGGAGATCGTCGAAAGGAGGCAGTCGAAGTTTCCAGCCGATTCCGTGATAAAGGTGATTGAACGATTAGGAATCTCGAGGAGAGGAAAGCGCGGTCGGAAGAGAAAGGGGGCATCTAATTTAAAGATTCATTGGAAAGTAAATCCACGGCGAATTAGAGATAACTCTCCTAGGAAATCCCAGCCAGCGAGCTCCTTAGAAGCCGCTACGTTTGCCCGACGAAAGAGAGAAAAGAGGGAAGCGAAGGAGGAGCAGAGGGCTGCTCTTCAGACTGCGGTATCACCGGGAACGTATTTAACCCGAGGGATGAACCGAACGTTTGGAACGGAACGTGAAATTTCTTCGAATGTTGTTGAACGCACAATTTAAACAGACGGACGGGGCTGATTTAACTCAATTCGACAAATTTATGAAAAATCTTTGTTTACGGCGTAGAAGGATTTTTCTAAATTTCGAAAGATCGTGGGTGGCTGAATCGTGGAAAAAAATAGGAGGCCAAGGAAGCTCGTTCGGTCATAAAATCGAATGATGGTTCAATTCTCTGACGTAAATCCAGCGTGAGCTTTTCTTATCAGCTGCTCCACAATGCTGTACAAAGTAGAATCGAAAAGTTTCGGCGACTGCTGTCAGAGGGGAGAATTTTGAAATAGTCGTGTTGCCAAAGATACCCGTTTAAATTCTTTCTTTCCTGAATTAATTCGGTAAAAAAAAAAAAAAAAAAAAAAAAAATCTGCCAATAAAATTACATAGAAATAAAAAAAATTTGACTCAATTTCTTGTACTTATCTATTATCTCTATTCGCTCAGATTTAATTTCTCTTAATATATATGTATGCAAATTGAAATGGATGGACAGTACATACGCGCAGAGAAACATACTCTTGACGCGTGTAAATGTACAATTTTATTGCACCCTTTGCCAACTGGAGGAGCCGTAACAAGACACGTATCACAGTAACGTCGGAACATTCAATTTAATAGTTTATTTTCACACGCGCGCGTTGTCACTGCATTTCTCGTTTTCGAACAAATTACTGTAAAAGAACGGGCTGATGCCGATAAATAAATAAACAGCAGACATTCTACAAAGAGGAAGGGGGCATCCTTAACAAATTTACAACAGTTACTGCTGTTCCAACACTTGGCAAGCGTCCGTAAAAACTGGGAATCGGCATCGCGGGTTTCCGCGTTATAACACGGAACTGCACATCTGCGTGGAACCGGTGCTTGAATAATAAACACGGTATAACAAATTGATAATCCGGAACCCCATAATCGTGCGCATATTTCGACGCGGGGGAATCTGTGGACCGACACTAAAAGAACTTTCCACGCTCGTTGTTGCGCCAAATGGGCCGCTATAAAAGCGTGGGGCGCCCACGCGGCAGCCCTCTTTCCTTCCCGATTCCGTTTCACCCTCCTCGTCTCCGGCTTCCGTCGTCGTCTCGCGCCGCGTTCGCTACGATCGAAGCAACTATAAATCCGTCCAACAAGTTGAGTCGGTAGAAACGAACGAGTGATTGAAACAGAAGCGTATTTACAATCTCCAAACACTTGGGATAGAAACACAGCGAGTAGGTGTAGATCGCCGTGTGTTTTTAATCAATCTTTCTCCCTTTGTTCGTTCCAATTGCTTCATCAGCTACATCTCGACTTAGATCTACCTTTTATCTTCTTATCCCTGTTCACTGTACGTTTTCGCCTTTGAATTCAGGAAATTAAAATTAAAAATTCTGTAAAAATACTATCGGTCTCGTCAGTTGATGTCCCTTGAATCTATCACACGAATCGTTTCGTTTGCCCCTACTGACACCGCCGTAGAATACGACTCGTGTGTGTCGAGTCCCGTTTCGCGTTCCTTCGTTTCATCGATTTCGATATTTCGAACCGAGCGCTGTTCGATAAAAATGTTTCGACAAGCCCTGTCGAAGATTGATGAATCGCGGGAAAGTGCCGGCGGAAATCTGATCAGAAGGGTTCGGTTCTAGTGAGATGTAAATAATAGCTACGCGGATACACCGGTGCGCGAATGGTTTTACAAAAGGAGCCTCGGTCGTCGTTCACAATCGTCGCGACCATATAAACCGGTGGATCTTGCAATATTGCTAGGATTTGTAATCTGATACAGTGAAATTTCGATTATATATTAGAATCATGTTGAAAGTTTGGAGATAATTTGGGAGTAATTTTCATATTTTTGTTAAAACTTGAAAAATTGTCATCCATGATTGAAGAAGTCCTTAAATTCAAAAAAAAAAAAAAACATTCAAAAGTAATTGAGTTTTCAAAGTTCAAGTTGTTTCGATATGACAGATTTGAGGGGTAGCTCAATGCTCGGCTCCGTCTATTTCTCTTTTAATTACACGCTACTATAGTAGTCGCACTTTCACCGGTTTCTACAAGCGGTGTGAATCATGATTTCGCTGCGATGGGAAGTTGCGTACAGTTTTTCGCGCACCTATCTGAAATCTAT
>KQ435720.1:156692-190180 GCA_001276565.1 Melipona quadrifasciata | reverse complement strand
CGCCTAAAACTTTCACGGCGGAATGTGTCATCCTGTCACTGAACCCACATGGGGTACCAGACGTCCCATGGGCCCCCGTCCCTCCGACTCCCTGTACCTTTCTCCCTCTTTCTCTCTCGGTTCCTCCGGGTTCGCCTCCTTGTTCGAGACAAACGCCGCTTCGTACCACCGTTATTACGTAACTTTGTCGAAATTTGCAGTGACGGCAATTATGTTTATTCGTGGCTGCCACGTTGCGACGCGTTAATCCAGCGGCATACACAGTTGTCCACCGAAGCGTGTCACAGAGGTGATTGGTGATTGATACGAATTGTGTCGCAAGAAATTTATAAAATTGGAGAATCCATCGGTGGATGCTTGATATTCACAGCGAGTGTGTGTCGGGAACTTTTAAATTGCAACGAATTAAAAATTAACGAAAATTAGCACAATGAGTTGAAGATTGAAATGCAATTGAAAACTCGCTACGGCGTGTGAGAACTTAGAAATTTTGCGAACGGATCGATAGCTGTCCAGCTGTTTCATTACACGGGAAGAAAACTCACATCAGTGAGCATTCAGTGTGAAAAGGTTAATATACTAATAAATTGAAATCAGTCTCGTTCAAAGTCAAATGCTTTGGTATGAACTCTCCAAGCAACAAAGTAACTAGGAGTCTTAGAGTCCCTAGACTCCCTAGAGTCTCTATCAAGAGCGGGAAATCCAAATCGGATTGGCACGTTAGAAAACGGAGGATCCGAATCCCGCTTAGAAATCGAAGCTCGCTCGCTAGAACCCGGTTAGGACGGTTCTCCGAGCGAGCAACTTTCGCAGTGTAGATCTAGCGGCCCGTAATTAACCCATCAGCCGTCAGGCGTTAATGAAAGTGCAGGAGACGTTGCCGCGTCCTGTCGGGGACAGGTGGGACACGCGTGTGTACACAGAGGAGCGACTGGTCGCGGCAAAGGGAAAAAAGAAAAAGGAAAAAGCCGCAAAAATAAGGAGGGGTGAAGAGGACGAAAAGAGAAACGAAAGGAGCTGGCAGAAGAAGGAAAAAAAAAAAGAGAAAAAGAAAAAGAAAGAAAGGAGGGCGATGCCGGGTCGGCGCTTCGAAGGGTACACGGGCTATCCTGGAAGGTGGGCACCGAGATATAATACTCGACTACCTCTACTCGCCGCGATAAGTGTCAACTGCAGCGTGCCAGATAAAAAGAACGTAGGAAAAATAAAATTTAGCTCGGTGATCCATCATGAGGCTACGGACGCCGGACGCGCAGGCTCGATCGGGATTGGCTGGCTCCGCCCAGAGACATTCACGTGATCAGCGTGAGAGCACGCCCAGTTTCGAGGAGGCAGCACCCTACCTATACTCTGACGTATACCTCGTTTGCCGGCGAACCAAGGGGAAACGACGGAGAGAACGAACGCCAGGGTGAAAGAGAGAGGCGAGAGCTGGACACACCAGACCCCTGTGACTCGCGATCTCACCTGCGTGGCAGCCTTCCACCGTGCCGCCTTCCGCCAGACCAGTCCACCTAGTCAGTCCACTTCAGCGGCCCTCGTCGACCGGATCGACGGTCTGCACGTCCGCTTTTTCTCCGGTTTCTACGTACGCGTAACACGGGCTACGCGGCTCCCGCATTCACTGGCATGCCGCGGGTCTGCCTCGGGATCTCTCGCGTGTCCGCGATTCTCTAGAGGATATATCTCCATCGACGCCATCGATCTGTTAATGTTCGTTGACGTAACAATTACAGCGAGCCTTCCAAGATAAAGAAAGGAATCTACGAATGGAATTGTTCAACGTCGCGAAACCTCGCGTCAAGAGGAACGTCGTACACCTGGACCTTTGACAGAAAAGTGTGTCAAGCTGTGATATCCGTGTTGTTACTTACAACCTCCTCGTCAGAAACTCCTAAGCGAGAAGCTTGCCGTCATTAAACACAATCATCAAGCATCTCGTGACTATAGAAATGTGTAAAATAGTCGTCGATCGCGATGTAAGCTAATTCGTCGGACGATCCTCTCTCACACACACACACATACACACAGACACACATACATACACGCACACACAAACGCACACACACTCACTCTCTCTCTCTCTCTCTTTCTCTCTCTCTCTCCCTGTCCCTTCCTCCGTAAAAGAGTGCGCGCACCGAAGGACACGCTGGTGGCCCGGCAGCAGGTGGCCAATTGATGTATTCGCCTCCGCGCCACGAGGATGATGATGATGGACATGGGCATGTACGGAACTTACGGCAAGCCTGACTCATATCCCAACTATGTGTGCACGGGTCAAGGGAATCATCATCATCATCATCAGCCCGTGTCCGTCGGGGGACACGTGCCTGTCCCAGCCTCGCCGGAACTCGCCCCGGCACACTACTTCCCTCAGACCGCCGTCTCCCCTTACTCGTCTTCTTCCTCGGAGAGTTTCCTGGCGGCCGAGTCCGCCACATCTTCCGGTACGCCTCCGCAGAGCTTCTACTCGCCGTCGGCGGCCGTTCTGCACGAGGATGGTTCCACAACCGCGATCATCTCCTCGGAGAACGGTCTGAGTTACACTAATTTGGACTACGCGTCTTCCACCTCGTCGCCGTATACCAACCAACAGCACCAACACTCGAACGGGTCCCACGGATCGGTGGATCCTCACCAGAGTTACCACGTCCAACAAACACCTTACAGAGACGACCACCACCACCATCATCATCATCATCATTCCGCTTCAACCTCGGGGAACGGTCTTCATCAGGGTTCCATGATGACCGCTGGCCACTCGAGAACCGAGCACGAGCAACAGCTGCACCATCAGTCTTCTAGTCATCACCATCACCACCACCATCACCATCACGAGCCCGACTATCAGCTGCCAGTCGCTGGTACCACCAACTATCTTCATCAGCTGCCTGCCGCCGAGGACTCGCTTCACTACCACTCTCAAATCCGTCAGAACGACTACGCTGGACATTCCGCTGGTCACTACAAGGAGGAAAATCCCGATCCGTCGTGTTACCATGTACTCCAACAGTCGGGACACCATCAACATCCGCACCAACACGGTCACGGACATCATCATCAGCAACAGCAGCAGCATCCCCACGGACATCATCATCCGCAGCAACAACAGCAACAACAGCAGCCGCACGTACCCACTTACAAGTGGATGCAAGTGAAGAGGAACGTTCCTAAACCAGCTGGTACGTATCTGGCTATTTTCATGATTCACGCAGGGAGATTCGACTAGATTGAAGTTGGCGCTCCACGGGAGTGATTTGATAACAGGCTGCTTCTACTCAGCTTCCGTTTATCGGGCGATGACTAGTTTTAAATCTCAATGGGCTAATAGAAGAATCGTGTTTGTCCACTCTCTCTCTCTCTCTCTCTCTCTCTCTCGACTTTCATCCAGGAAATTAATGGTCGATCGGGAAGCCGGTTCGTTCGAGATATCTTTCCATGAAGCGGGGGATCTTCGTATACGTGGCTTTGTTGTAGGCTATTGTCGATTAATGTGGCAGAGAAGGGGATTTGAGCGTCTTTTTGACACTTGAAACACTCGATCTAGACACGTGTTTTGTCGATTTTATCGATTTCGGCAGAAATCCAGATTAGTTTCATTTAGAATTTGTCCTATTAAACACTTTGGATGTTGCAAGTTTCCATATCTGTAGTAGTATTTGTTATCGCATGTACCTACACGTTAACTGTAACAATTAATTCCAACCAGATATATTAAATTTTGTATCACGCTACTTTTAAAATTGAGTGTAGAACTTGAGGAAAAAAGGCGTCTCGTCAGAAACTACGGATTGAGCACAGTAAGTTTTTATATTAAAAGAAAAGAAAATAGGGAAACGATAATTTCCCTTTGCGCAAACTTCTCTGTCGTTCCTCAATATCTCCACGTTGGTCACCCCGACTTCTTGGAAGGACAATTTGTAACGTTTAAGTGTCGCGACACGACCCAATTGTCGCCCATTGACGACACTTTACACAATTTCGTGCATCTCGAATGGCCGTCGCTGCTGAAACCGTGACGCGGTCTACTCGAGGCATCGATGTCGAGAGGTTTTTCGCCTGGGTGGTGAATTCAATTAAGATTGACGGACAACCGAAATGTGACGTACTTGTTGGCCGACGACCTACTGCCTTTGAAACGCAAACTATACGTAACGAGATTAATAAAAAGTGACACGTAATTCCGGTTCAACAGACATCATTAATCTTGCACGTGCTTCTCCGCCAATCGCGAAACCATCCGCGTTCCTGCCCTTGCAAAATTAGCTACCGCTATTACTCCTCCATTTATCATTACGACGAATTAAAATTGGAAAATCCGATGCTTGGTTCGTTTGAGAAGTTTGTAGGATTTCTCCTCTGAATTTTCATCAAATACGGATTGAAATAGTCAGCGAAACTCGTCGATTGCTTTCTGGTAAAATAATCCAATCTAATCTTTACAGACACGCCTATTTATTCGAGAAATTTTGAATCATAGTTGAAATATCTTCCTTGTTCATTGGATGCACCGCATATAACCTCATTTTTATTTGATACAAACTTGTTCGAAAGAAGTAGTTTCTAAAAGACAAGAGATTTCAAATTAAGACACTCGTTAAAATTTTACATTTTATTTAATGACTCGAACGAATTATACGCGACAGATAAGAGAACGGATAATAACGTCGAAATGAAAATCAAAATACCAGCTATTTCAACGATGATTTGCAACATTGTTAAATCTAGATATCGATTTTTGCGTGATAAATTGAGAAACGCCGCTGATAATCAACAGGCTTGTTTTAACCGATAACAACCGTGGAAATTACAAAGGTTCCGATGAAAACAAAAAACGATAAGCTGAGAAAACGTTGACGTTCCAAAGTGTTCAAATAATGTTTCCCGTGGAAAGGAAACACCTACTTAGAAGGACGTTCGTGAGCCACAGGTACAATCAAAATTCGATAGAGCACACGATAAGACAGCTTGCCAAAGATAGAACGGAAATTTATCGGTATTTATACTGTCCTCGGGTGAATTATTTAGCTGCTGTTTACGTTGTCGCCTATGCGACAGTCGTAAACGAGCCTGATAAAATTATGCACACGAAAGCAGCGGAACAGGAGATACACCGAGCTTTTACAGAAATATCCTAGCCCCGCGACCATAAATCAACCGACCGCGAATCGCTTGTCGCCTATCTTCCTCCCCTTTAAACTGTCTCGATGATGATTTCGCTACCACAGATCTCTGACGCTTTGATTCGCGATATCAACGTTTGAAGAATTTGTCAAAGCTGCGTTTAATAGACACAATCGCAAAATACAAGTTTTCTGATGGTCGATTATAGCGAAATATAATGGCTAGAATTCTGATAGTTACCGATACAGATATTTTTTGATATTTGGAGGATTTTGAAGAATTTGTCAAAGCTGCGTTTAATACATAGATACAATGGTAAAACACAAGTTTTCTAATAGTTGATTATAGTAAAATATAATGGCTAGGATTCTGATAGTTATTAATACAGACAATTTTTGATATTTAGAGGATTAGACATTTAGACGATTTTGCAGAATTTGTCAAAGCTGCGTTTAATACATAGATACAATGGTAAAACACAAGTTTTCTAATAGTTGATTATAGTAAAATATAATGGCTAAGATTCTGATAGTTACTGATACAGACAATTTTTGATATTTGGAAGACTAGACATTTAGACAATTTTGAAAAATTTGTCAAAGCTGTGTTTAATAGACACAATGGTAAAACACAAGTTTTCTGATAGTTGATTATAGTAAAATATAATGACTAGAATTCTGATAATTACTGATACAGACAATTTTTGATATTTGGAAAATTAGACGTTTAGATATTGAGACAATTGTGCAGAATTTGTCAAAGCTGTGTTTAATACATACATACAATGGTAAAACGCAAGTTTTCTGATAGTTGATTGTGGTAAAATGTAATGTCTAGGATTCTGATAGTTATTAATACAGACAATTTTTGACATTTGGAGGATTGTCACGTTGCGCGCGATTTCGCTACGACGGTTATGTTTCTAATAGCTAAAGCCTAGAGAAGTATTTAGAAAATTGTCAACGTTCGACCAATTGAGCATTCCGAAAATTGTAGCACAGGTACCATTTTGTATTTCGCGAGTAAAAATTTCGAGTGCTTTTAGAATAAATGAAGGATGATAATTCTGGCAGAGTGCGTAATATTTCAAGAATCATAATTTGGAGGATTTGACATTTGTATAGGGACGTGAATTTTGTAACGGATCGCAGTGATTAATTCCTGCAAGTGCAAATGTTGCGACTGTCTTGTCCCTTTACGCAGGATATCAGATAAATATTAAAAGTTGCGTCTATCGTGTACGAAATTAATTGTTTACGCGCGATGGACGAAAAAAAGATATTCGTGTATGTAAACACGATTTATCAGGCACGTTGGATTCGATATGGTGGCCAGAGGAGATATCGAAAAGCCCCGATAAGATCCGCGGTTAAGAACGAAATTCTTGCACTCGGGTTATCTGATCATTTCGAGAGACACGCCGCGCGATAACGGGTAATCGCGTCTCTGAAACTTTAATTAATAAACGATATATTTTCGTGACGCGTACGTTCGTTTCGAAATAATGAGAAAAACAAATGACAATAATAACAATATTAATCAAAATTACCAAACAGCTTAAGCATTGAAACAGAAGAGAGAGAGAGAGAGAGAGAGGGAGAAGGAAAAGAAAAAAAAGCGGGAGATGAAAAACATAAAATGCTAATAGCACGAAACCGAACGCGATTAGCACGTAAAGATTGCATGAAAGACACGGTAATCACGTACACATTACGCAAAACGGCAATTGAATATGACGGGACGAACAATTTATCACGGACAGATCGAATCAAAAGTACCAGGACGTTAAACGCCCAACGATTTGCATAAGTACGTATAATTATAAACGTGGAAACGAAAGTAGGAGGGACGAGAGTGAAAAAGAAAAAAAAAGAGCAGAAGGTGATTTCATCGAGCATAGAGCGTAGATCAGCGTTGTTGGCAAGTCCAGTTGTCAAACTGTTAAAAACTTCATGAATAAGCAACGCGCAACGCGCCGCGTTATCGAGCAAAGATCAATCGAATTCCGGCGATTTAAAGTCCATTTCCCCGCCCCGTTCAACAGCAGCCGCATACGCATAAAGGCATTTTCCATCAGACGCCGCGCCGGTCATTACGTAAACGCGAATATGGAGCAAGGAATTTCAATTTTAACGACCAGCCAGCCAGCCAATGAACATTGCGGATTGATTTAACATGGCTGGTTCGATTATCTTTTTTTTTTTTTCCATCTTCCTGAAAAAGAACGCGAGAATGCCTGCGAGCGGATAATAACAAGGAGTTAAGGGAATCGAAGGGGAATTTCATTATTTTTAAATTACATGCGCGCTCGATAATGATGTCGTCCCCGATAATTTCGAATGATCAACGCGTATTTTTTCGCTCCCGATCGGGATACTTGCGATTCCTGTTCTATTTCAAAATATCGCGGATAAACAAATTCCATCCGCCTGTACATTATCGCGGAATTTTCAGTCAATAGGCTCTACCGCCGTCGCTATTAGCTCTCAAACATCTAATCAGCTAATTATTGCCTCTCTCGCCTCGCCTCGCGCGTATACACAGTTAGTTATCCTATCAAATTCTACCTCGCTTCTTAGGCGAGGAAAGAAAAAACGCAATAACAAGCTCAATTACTTAATGGATACAAAGTTTTGACAGAATGTTACAATCAACACAGAGCATGAACGCGTCTTGTCCGAGGTATCGATATTTCTTTCTTCTCTGACAAATGACAAATCACCTACTATTACCTACCTCGACATGCTCCGTACGTTCTGGAAAAAATAAACAATTACAACGATCACTCAGTTGCTAGGGCAATTTCTATAGTGTACGTGTATTAATGCTTCTTACAATTAAGAAGCTGCTGGAAAAAAGTTTTATTTTGAATTTATTGAGAGCAGAGTTTTCTTTAAGAGTCGTTGCAATAATTCCTACCTAACGTTGAAAGAAAACTAGGACTTGTATTTCCAGCACAATCTACTGATTCACTGGGAAACCGTTTAATTATTCATCGTTCATCATTCAGAGCAAAAAACAGCTCCGCCAGCCAATCTTAAAATTCTAAAAAACATATACATGCCTGTCGAACATTAATATCAAAAGAAAAGAGAAAAACAGAGTTGACACTTCCAACGCAATTGATTTCATTCGCCAGGAGTCTCCTCGATTATTCATCAAGCGAGGAACCAGCCCCAAAATTCCATTTTAGGTTAGGTTTAGGCTATTTAAGATGGCTATCTTTCCATCCGAAAAGAAGGTCTCAATTATTAATATTAAATGAGAGAAAAAAAAGAAAAATAGAAAGCTGTTCGCCAGAAAGCTCTTTAATGATTCATCGAACAAAAAGAAGGAGAGGCAACCCCGCCAACCACCATTGAGGTTCCAAATCCCTCGTCGAGGAGTTACTTTATCGTGCCTTAAACGAGGGCTTTATCGTTGTGGGAAAGAACGATTTGAAAATTGAAATCGAGGCGTTGTAAAAAAAAAAAGAGAAAGAAAGAAAGAGGCGATAAAAGGACAGTGCAGTGAAAGGCTCGAGGCGTTCCCCTCTTTGATAATTTGCTCAACAGCGGACAGGGTTGGGGGCAATCGCCGGGTTCGAGCAGCTAAGCCTAGCCCGTTGAATGGAGCTTGTCAGGATTACCAGCGTTTCGCTTAATAGCTCATTATAATCGAATTAATAACGCCGGCCGAGAAGTCACCGGGGGTGACGCTTATTACACCGGGACATGCAAACGAAACGGTGAACCGCCCTCGCCGCCTTCTCAACCCTTTTCCCCTTGGCCGCCACGAGCTTCCGGCCCCGCGTTCCTTATCCGCGATTTCCACGCGGCAATAGAATCTAACGATCTCCGGCCAGCGGTTTCAGATTAGAGAAACCGTGACTGCCATCGACGTTATCGATACGTCCTACTTGACACCCGTTCGAAAGCAGAATGCGCCGCCTTTTTATTTTCCACGTTCCGTTTCGTGTGAATTCACGCGTGAAACCGATTGATCTGTAAATCTTCCTAAACGGAATTTCATTTGCTCGCGAGGAAGAGAGATTGTTAATCAATTGACAAGGTAGCCGATTATTGTCGGTGATGATTGGATCATCGGTTAGTGGTATTCACTTGAAATTAAAATCTCTATCCGCGGAAACTGATAATGATTGGAAGCGATTCGTTCGATACTCAATAATTATCAAATCTTTGAACGTATTGCGTAGATATGTAATCTTTGAGTAACGCAATGTTAGAGCTGATTGAAAAAAACTTATGCTAGTTTCTCTAGAAGGAATGTAATGTTAATTAACACATTCACTTGTTGCTTTGTATCTACTTGTCGATTCAGCGATGTATGTATATTTTGGTTTATTTAGTAAAACATAGGTATTTTCTACAATAATCAGTCCTGGAGGAAGATTTCAGCAGACACGTAAAAAAGAGAAGACTAAGTTGTAAGTTAGGATGCTCCTTATCATTCATCAACCTATTTAGTACTGATTATCTTATTGCTCATTTTAAAAGAAGCGTCCAAAACTCTGAAGCGAATAGAAGAGATACTTGAAAATTAGACATATTCCCGTGTAAATAAAATTCACATTAAAAAAAAATATCTCGCGTGTAACAAGGGACAGCAAGTCGGAAGAGAAATCGAAACCAAAGTGATCTTTGTTCTTTACACTCGGGTAGAAATTTTTGTTAAAAACTGTCATCGTTAGTCCGTCGTTTCGTCTAATAAAACTCTCGTCTAACGGAAACAACGCGATCCCGATGGAGAGACAGCCGGAATCGAAATAACGAGATGGGCGGAGCAGAGTGGAGGGGGGATTTGGAGAGATTTTGGTTGGTGAAGTTTTTTGGTTGGCCGGGAGAGCACAATAGCCGTGCTTTTTTTCCCTCGGTGCCTCCATAATGCCGTACCAGGGGGTCCACGGGATCTCTATGGGGACGCCCGGTGCGGACCACCCTTCTTCACGCGAGAAAAGCGAGAGAAAAAGGCCAGCGGAAAAGGGGAGAAGGAGAGAAGGGACAAGCGTCACGAGGCTGTCAGCCCTCCCGATTTATCATACAGCACTCGATTTCTTCTCTCTCGCAATCAATAGCAGGATTGGCCAGCACGTTCGAGGAAAAAAGGGCGGAACAAATAAGCAAGCCCTTGCACGAGACAGTCGTAATTCCGTGGATTCGTGTCACGCTGCTTCGCGACGTAATTCCCTTTTTTCCCCCGTTCTTTCGTACTAGAAATAGCCTGGATAGATGAGGTTATTGCAGTTTTTCTTGAAAGTCGTTGTTTTGTTTCGCGGAAGAAGCTTTTGCGGTAGCTTCATGACATAGGTAACTTTTTCAGATTGACAACTGGCGTAGATTCTGTGTTGAAAGTCACGTTGCAATTCAGCAAGGGTGAACACTCGTGTGAAATTGGTATTTTTCTCGAATCATTAGATTCTTCGAAATTTTTTTCAAAAGCGAAACATAATTTTTTGAATCGCCTCAGTTCATAAAATTTTCCCTCTCTGGACTCTACATTGAACATTTCCTCGCGATCTGTTGGGTTGTCCGGAAAGTTCGTGCCGATTTTGAAGGGAAATTGAAACGCAGAAGATTTGAAATTTATTATACATTTATATTTTATATTTAATATAAATTAATGTAATATATTATTAATTCAGGGAACTGACAAAGCAATAAGAAACTAAAGATACGATTGATTAAACCAAAGTAACCAAATGAGAAATCAATCGTTCTACGAATCCCTTGAACATTTTGAAACAAAGTTCAAGGACGTTGTAAGTCGACTAATTCGGCATAAATCAGGAACCTAGTACAGAAAAACGCAGGAGCTATTCACGATTCGATTATCGTGTTTTCGCCATTTCGCCAGTTTTACTGGCGCATTTCGCGTTACTTGCGAACAGAACGAGCGGTCAGCTCGATTGCACGCTTTCGTTCGTCTACGTCGTTTACGTTCCACCGTGCAAGTACACACGCCAGTAGCTTTCTTGCGCTCCTGTTTTACGACGTCACGTCACGTATCGAGCCGAGCTTTCAAATCAACTTCGTCAATCGCTTTTCATCGCTCTTTTCCAGGACGAGAGTGTGCCAGTGAAAAAGCCTTATCCCGAAAGGATCGGCCGTTCATTGCCAGTGAATTGAATAAGTTTTTAGTAAATTTTGAGAGAAATCGCAGCCGAATCGCAGTCAGGAATTTTGCATTGTTTCAAGGTTGAGACGAGTTTTCTTGTTGAAAGAAACTAGCCAGATGACCGTGGTTACGGAATTATCAAACATTTATTGTTGCGTTTTAATTTATCATTACAGAAAAGAATTGTTGTTAGAGAGTAATTAAATGGAAATTGCATAATTACTTGATAAAGATTGATCTGTATTTGAATATATATTAGAGAAAATCAAATTCAGATAAAATAAAGAACGTTATACTGATTTGATATTAATCGGTGGACAATTAAAGACAGCTGCAAAGACAATTAAATCCAATCATTTTTGATTGGTTTGGTAATTGCACAATCAAGAAATGTACGTTTGATCTTTTCATTCGTGAAAAATTGGAACAAAATGCAACATTCGCGAGTTTAACAGCAAAGTTACAGTTGTCTGGCACAACGCTTGAAAAATATGAGAGAACCAAAAGACTTAACCATTTCAGACAGACTGAAATCTCAAAAGCTTTTGGAAATCTCAGATTTTCTAAAATGATTTTCAAATTGAACAAAATTACAAGGATACGTTTACGACCAGCGAAATCACATAACTGGATAAAGAAACGCGAGAAGTAAGAGTTGAAAAAAGGACGAGAAAGGATGGAACACGGTGCAAATGCGACTGACAACTTCCTCGTCCGCAAAAACCAGATTATCGGGAGCCTAAACGTTCGTAAATAAACCAGAGATTAAATTGAACAGGATGAGAAAGAGAAAAACGGGAAATGCGAGCAGTGTAAGTGGATGCGCAAAATAGAAGGAATGAAACATGCGGGAGCTAATGCCAGAGGGAAGTCTCGAAGACGAACGAGGTGTAATATTACGTGCATGCGTAAGCGAAAGTTCACCGAGAGAAAGAGGATTACAAAAATCTGTGCGAAGTTGCTCGGTGAAATAATGATTTTCAACGACAGAAGAGAAAATGGTGGGACCGGATGAGAAATAAATAAACAAATTGCGTGCGAAAGAAATTCTTTGAATACGTGGAAAGTAAATCTCTTCCTAAAACACACCAATACTTTGAATACGTACTTCTAACAAGATAACGAAATCTGATCGGTAATTTCTCACTTATCCTACATTCTGCTTTTTTGATTTTTATCAACTATCTGCATCTTCTCTGCATAAGCTACTCTCTTCTTCCCTGGCTACGATCCTTTCTTAACCAACTTAACATTTGAGCAAAAATTTTGTTACTAAGATTAAAATGGAATAGCGAATAGCGACCCTTTGCCGAAATTTTGAGAAACGTTTTATAAATAGAAGAAAAAAAAATAGGAAAAAACGGAAAAGAAACGAAGGCGCGTGCAGGGTTAAAGAAGAGGCTCGGAATCCTTCCGCTTGTGTTTCTCTGGTGGCCGGAAAGGCCTGGAGTAGTGCTCGGTAGACGAAGAACGGAAGAAAACAGAACGAAGGAGTCAAGAGGTAGGTCGGTCGGTTTGCGAGCGTAGGTAGAACGGAGCGACCGGCCAAGCAAGCAGGCAAGCAAGCAAGGAAGCAGTCAGGCAGGCAGGGCAGCGTGTTGCGGCGCGGCTGGGGCCGTCGGCGGACGCGTGAGTGAGTGGCCGATATCTCGCGAGGGGATCAGAGGATCGTTCGCGTGTTTCCACCCGGGCTGCCACCCGCCGAACCTGGCAACCCCGGATCCCGCAAGTCCCGCAACAACCCTGCCGGCTGCCTAAGTAACTGACTCTCCCTTGCTCCCTCGTCACTCGCCTCACACGCTCACCCCCGCGTTCCAACCGCGCTGACAATCAACGACCACCCTGTCCACGTGTCTCGCGCAACGGTGATTTTCATTTCCGCGGCACTTCACCGACGATATATCGCAACGACCACGACGACGACGACGACGACGACGAAAAAACAACTCGAGTTTAGCGTTGCAACCACGTCCGCGGTTTGGGGCTGCGAAAATGTATCGCTTTGAGAAGATCGAAGGTACGTGTGTATGGGTAGGAGATTGGAAGCGGTTGACGTTCGAGTATGAAAGAAGGCGAACGAAAGGCATACCAAGCGTGTAAAATTGCACCCGATGTAACACGTGCTTGATTTTATCATTTTGAAAATGCTTTTGGAAAATTTTCGACGGAGTGAGATACGAAAATGAGGTTGGTCGATATCGAAGTGCGAAAGGAGGAAAGAAGAAGGTGAATGTTGAGACGTTTCTCAAATTGAATATTTGGTATAATAAATATGACGAGATTTAAAAAATAAGGAAACTATTTTGCACTTATACGTTTGATTTATGAGCCACATAAGTCAAACAATCCTGATAAGAAACAAGATTCGTGAAATATCATAATCTCGTTATATTTCAATGAATTTTCGAATATTTGAATCAATTTGATCAGTGTAAAGTGACTATCAGATGAATAACAATATCTTAGGCGAGTGTATTAGCCAATGATATACCTTCTTACGACTAAAAGTAGTTTTTTTTATCCATCAGATTATAAACTCTACTTTATTCTGTCAAATTAAAATCATCTAAAAACACATCACTTTATTCTGTCAAGTTGAAAATCATCTAAAAGCATATTGATCATTTTTTAATCTGCTCGAAAGAACTATTTAAAAATGCAACTTACCTACGTAGTATCATTACATTCTTGATACATGCTACATATCTGCATTGCAGAAGGATGTTTGAAAAAAACGAAAAATCTGATTTGATTTAAATTAAACCACGCTCACATAACGTTGAGTATATTCAAAGACACTCGTTATTATTTACGCTAAAATAAAAACTGCGGTGAATTAAATTTGCAGATTGAAAAAAAACTTTCGTTTGACTTCCCACTTGCCCCGTAACTAGATTAATGCTATCTCGAAACGAGATCGCCTAAGTAAAATTAATATTTCATCGATGCGGCGATAAGCAGCATCGTAAGTCGATCCGAGAGGAGCAAGAAAGACCAGGCCAATAAAAATGTAACTCTTGATACGTCAAATCGACTGACCTCGGGGCCATAAATAAAGCTGACTGCACGCAATCGTTCGTCAACCGTGGATCATGCCGAGAAATTCAAATTTCGGCCTTAACTAAAAAGCAAACACTTCTTACCGACGACAAGAAAAAAAAGAAAGCAAAGGCAAAAACGGAATTCATTACCAAGTTGAGACGTTCCTCCTATGAGTGCTTGTATTTTTAATCATGCACGGATAGTTTTCACTCTCTGTATTTGTACAGCATGAAAATTGTTTCGTTCAATTCAGGTCGATGTTAATGAACGATTTTTTTTTAATTGTCGATCGAAATCTTGTTTGCAAAAGCTTGCCGTTTGCAGTGACTCGGGACATTGGCTATCGCGGTGAAATCAAACTAGCCATCGCGACAACCGATGACAGGGGCTCGAAACGGTAAAATCGTTTAGAAGAACCGATCTGATCGATAATTAATTGATTACCGGCCAAAAATTACAATAGTTTCTATACCGTGCAACTTTCTACGAGAGTTCCGCAATGATTTTTGGAAAGCTTGTAAGAAATCTTTGCTCCTGGCGTTCCTTGATTCATTGAGAGTCGAACGATAGTTTGTAAACATAGTATTATAAACACTTTGATTTCTTTAAATTTCATAAAATTGCGGAATCTAGGTGAAGACGCAATGATGAACAAATGTTGGTCCTCGGAATTTCCGAACTGATCGAAAAGAGATAGAATTTGTTAATACGAATTGACTTGATGGATTAGGCTGCGCCACTTTCACCGCGAGAATCGTCAAAAATTGAAGAGAAAGACATTCCAACTATCCATTGTCTATGTTCTGGAGCAACGCGAGTTCTTTTACCGTTCAGTCGTACAATCGTGGGGAAACATTAGCACTATCCTACGTGCATTTATTTATTTATTGTGCAAATGAGTTCTTGTAATTATAATGATACAATTGAAACAATTGTCAATTTCAAAGACACGAGGAAACGACATTTCATTCAGGGAATCCTCGGAATTTGGAAAATATTTCCATGATCGTTAAATAATTAAACACTTCGCGAGGGGAAATAAATGTACCCTCCGTAAATAAATAAAGTTTCGTCGCTGTTTAAGAAATTTTTGCGCGACGACTACTCGAGTGTCCGGAATCGAGGTCCTAGAACGATTGGCGAGTCGGCGAGCGAGCGTCGCAAGCACGCTCGCGAACGTAAAACACGATCGAGCGTTGTTCGAGCAACAATAACGGCTTTACGAGGCTCGTTAAACATCTCGGTATTCCTTACTGCCACTCAACGGCCCTCGTTACAGCCGGCCGAACCCGCAACTCGCGTCCCGCGGGAGGCTACCGCGCGGTAGGCACGATATTTATTGGCAAAACGCAACGTAACTCTGCGAATTCCTCTCGTCGGACGTCGGAAAAATTGAACGGCGACATCTTGTAGCGTCGAATATGGTAAAGGGACAACGCGGCGAGTATAAACGTGGAATATTTAAAGGTGATAAATCAAAGACGTTATTACGGGATGTTAAACAGCAACAAAATGTTGCAAGGATGCGTACCGTTTGATTAATGGCTACTGTACGCTGCCTGTTCCATAATAACAGGTTCTAGTTTCTAATGGTTTTGTTTTTGTTATAAATATCGCAAGGGGTTATTTTTTCAACGACCCGGCTTAAAAAACCATTCGAGGTTTGCGGGGGCTTGAGATTTAACCTTCGCGGAGAAAGATTCAATCGTAGCAGGATATTTGCTCAATGGAAGAAGTTAGGATGGCGTTGTACCGTGTAATCGGATGTGGAAATCGGATAGGTTCAAATACAGCTGGATGGTTTTCGATGGATGGTCTTTTTTTTCTCTGAGTTCACGGTATCCTGTTCAGGTGGCTCAACCGAGATTCGTATGTTGCAGAAGCAGAGGATGTGGTAATGAGGAAATTAATGAAATATGCGGATGGATCGTTGAAAAATGACTAGATACTAATTTTAGGTACAGTGCTAGACCATTATCGGTACAGTTAAAACCCAGATGTTAGGATATTGAAACACGTTACGATAAAAACCTAATAACCCAAGAATTCTACATATATTTATTATAATTACTACATGTACCGCTCAGGCGCCATCATTGTTAAACTCTATAATTTATGACAAATAGAGGAAAACTAGACCATCATTGTTTTTAAATTTCGTTTTACAATTTATCATTATTTATATCGTGTATTCTCTTACGCACTTTTGAGAATCGAATATTAATCGAATGTAGTTAATTTATAATAAAACTAACGAATTAAAGAAGGTCAGGAAGTTGATTAATTTGGTTTCTGAGCAGTAAGCTCCAAGCTAATCAATATCGTTCAAACGATCGGTGTCTGATCAACTGTCATTATCCTCGATCTTCGATGAAAGTTCCTTCGAGAAACAAAGGAAAATCATTCATCGACAACGAAGAAAATCCGAAGAGGAAGGAATCTGGTGCCCTTATCCAGGTCCATCTTTCCGGTAACGTAATACCCCCGTGGTCGCTGGCACGCACACATTTCATCCCCTCTAGATCAGTTTTACGTCATCTGCGCCCTGCCCCCCTGGCTTTTAGCCTTTGAATAATATTTGAATTGCGTAATGTTCGCCTAACAGGGGCACACTCTCCACCGCAAGGCCAGATGATCCCGTGTGATTAGCGGATTAACGTCTTACGATTTTATCGGAACCGTTGAGGAACCTCGTTCCATCTACATCATCATTTTATTTAGTTACGAGAAAAAAGAGAAAATTAGGAATCAGAGACAGTTGGAAATTATAGACTCGATACCTTGTCAATGAGGAAATAATTCTTTCAATCTTCTAAAAAATATTTGTTTAACTTCCAAAGTCAGGAAATAATACTCTCTCTCTCTCTCTCTCTCGACTGTTTATAATCAAAGCTTTTTTTAGCTAATTTAATATTACATTAGCGCAGGATGCGCAGTTCTACAATTATTTGACAAATAAAACCGGCGCTTACATGTTAGAAGGCAATACATTTCCCATACAGAGATGTACGAGATGGCAATTCCGCGATTAATAAACGCATCCTCGAAGAACCGGATCGGGAGTAGTGACTCTAGGCCAGAGTGGCGTGAATGTTTTCGCGAGACTCGATCTCGGCTTATCTTCCCTCTCCTGCTTCGCTTTCGATTCGATTTTCTCCTTTTCAACCTTCTCTCAAAGCAAATTAACGACATTCGTGTAGCTAACACTAATTAGAAATCAGCTTGTAATTAACGCATTTACCGTGGATGCCGAATCGGCGCGTCCTCTTAAAAGGCGTATTTAATATTCACGACGGGAACAAACTAATATTTCTTGCATTACATTTGAGATGGTTACACGCGCTGTAACGTGTATTAATTTTTTGATCAAACTGAACCACTATAATCGCAACAGCGTCTCGCGTACTACAGCGACAATAAAATCAAATACTTTCGCGAGCCACTAAAAATTTACGACACAGCACAGATATCGTATGAAAATTATTTGTTAACGAGGCAATTCGTACGTAACGAAAATCTGATTCCCAACGAACGTGTTAAAGCCATGCAACAACACGACTCTGCGCAAAAATTTGGTAAAACAATTAACTTCTTTTTGCCCTTCTTTGCAAAAGTCGTACGAAAATCTGATACAATTCTTCGTCTCTCTTTTTTTAAATAGTTTCCACCAGGTGGAAAAGAATCTAGTGGGAACAGTCTCTACTCACGAATGGCCGGGGACGTCGGAGGAAAGGTTAAAATAACTGGAATTATGGTTCCATAGACGGTACAAAGATCGTTCACGTGAACGATATTCGGCTGGCGTTTCCCGCACTGTTCCATTTGCTTTTATCCACCGGTATAATCCAACCTCCCTGCTCCTCTCCCTCTCTCTCTCTCTCTCTCTCTCTCTATCTCTCTATCTCTCTCTCTCTTTCTCTTTCTCTCTAATTTCCTCGCCCTCTCGTCGGGTCGCTCGTTTTCACTCGCAGGCGCCACGTAAAATAATAATATTAAGCCAGGTGAGATTTAATCGGGGCCCTTTGAACGAAGCCTGACTGGCATGCATGCTTTGAAACCGCGGCCGCGCCGTTTCCCTGTGTTTCGCCTCGTCCGTACCTGTGTTTCGCATGTGTGACGATAGGCTCGCGCGAGCGTGCGAGAATTACATTCATGTTTGAGCTTAAGTGCACTTGGTCGGCTGACGTTGCGCCACCCGAAGGATATAATAATTCGTCGTTCTTCCAACAAACCTCGCTGAGAAAGCCGCGATCGCGTCGGAAATTACTGCCGAAAGAAATTTGAACGCGAGGAGAAAAAGACGTGGAAAAAAATTTTACGCAAATTGCGACTGATTTAAAGGGAGTTTCTGTCTGAAACACAGACATTTTTCAAATAGGATTTCACGGACATTTCGAGATTTAGAAATATGAACTTGAGTGTTTGAAGAATTTTCTAAAATATCTATATAGCCATATAAATATAAAATATACACCTTTTCCTTTTTTGTAGCAACATTCTTTATGACGACAGTAACCTGAGAATCAAGATTGCAATTTTACTACAAACAGAATTTCATTTTGTAGGAGTTGAAAAAGAAAATAAGTCGCTATCAATGTTCCCGGACTGTAGTTAGGCTACAGTTCTCTATTTGTTTACTTTTTAATCTCTTCTATTGTCCCAATCTTCTTACATTCCCATTTACTTTCAAGACAAAAGAATTATCTTTGAGATCCGCAACGTGCTGTCTCATTGAAAACGCTCAAATATTTGGAAAAGTGCGAGCAATATAAAAAAATGTTTCATGATGTATCGCTACCGACAATGACGTGAGCTTTCGGGTAATGTCAATGTCAACGGCGCATGGAATTTCACATGGAAGTTCATAACTCGATAACGGATGGTTTTCGAAAACATCTGAATATCAGCTACGGGAACACGAATAACAAAGAATAGAGGAATTTTTCTAGATATTCGAACAACTTTAACCAAAGACACTGTGTATAATTGTATACGTTAGTATTTAAAAAGAATCTAATCGAATAACTCCAATAATCTACCAAATTGTAAAAATATCAACTAAATTATACCAACTGTACAACAATATCGGCAAAAATCCAATCTAAACGCAAATCTAGGTTCCCTATCTTCAAACTGTAGCAACTATTTCGCTAATCAGGAAATTAAATGAAAGCATTTCTTAAGAAGGAGAGTCGTTATCGAGGGGAAAAAACAACGAAAAAATATTATTGACGTCGCTGGAAGAAGCAACACGGTCGCAATTAACACGGCCTAAGATTTGCATGCGCCAAACGCTGCTAATAATTTTAATGGGCGCTATTAACGTCGGTCGCAAAGGAAGCAGTAATTACCCGGACATACCGGGAACGCTTAATCGAAAGTGATTCGTTCATTCCGCCTGAGCGAGCGTTTCTCCAGGATTTGTCTTTTCGAGAAATTAAGTCGGACGTGGCTGCCATCGCGGTACAAACCAAACGGTAGACGATGCGTTGCAAGCAAGAGTTTTATTGATTAAGTGCTGGTCACAGAGTAAGACGGACTTCTTGCATCTAGTTTGCAAATTAACTCCTTCTGCAGGATCTCTATTTTTTTCTCTTTCAAAGTTACCCCTGTTTCACATAGAATGTTTCCGTAATCGTGGTGTAACTGTAAAAGCGGCGTAGTACATACGTAGCCAAGTTATTTCTCTTTAAATGCTCCACATTTAAAAATTGTGCGTCATAGTCTTCATTTCACGGTTGTAAAAGTGTGACTGGTGGTCACAAGTCAAAAGTACTCTCTATGTTTTATATAATAAATATAACATATCTATATCTAGTGCTTGAATTTGGTGCAGGTATTTTGCCATAAAAATCACGAAATAAAAATATATTACGGCGTAACGTTGAACTTTTGCGAAATATTACATCTAAAATTTCTCAGTCAATGAAATTATTCGTCACAGCGGCAGTCATCGTGCCAAAGTTTCATTCCACTCCGTTAAATTATATTTTCATGAGAAATCACCTCCTTTTCGTAATCGTGTCGCAACTGAGGAGGCGCACCATGCATTTTATCCATTTAATGTACCTGTTTTATTTTGTTGACTGAAGAGTCCATCCATATATCCCAAATATAGTCCCAAATAACGCGATAAAATTGCGTGATTCCATTGCCGCAAAAATTTCACGTTCCGTAAAAATCAAACTTCTAAGGAAAATCTGAGGAGAATCCCGACGCAGCGCTAATGATCGCTGATGTGTAAAGACGTTAGTCCGTCTGGATAGGAGAAAATCAGCGCACGCTCTGTCCTTCCGTTAAGGCACCAAATTGATGAATGAGTCGCGAAAACGGAAAACATTTCATTGTAGCACGCCGGTCCGTGGACTAATAGAACTTGTCCAACTCGATTATTCGGCTTGAAGATGCGTGAGCTTAATGGCCGCCGGCCAAGTTCCGGACACGGCGTTTAAGTGACTGATGTTTCCAGATTATTTGAAAAATTCGCGAGACAATATCCGTGCGAGATAAATCATTCGGGTTAGATTCGCGCGTTAGCTTTTGATTTAGACGAGATACTCGTAACACTGTGTTGTTATAACGCGAAAATATGGGAAAGAAAACGGAGGCGATACAGGCAAACACGGGTGAAAAGGAAGACGTAGCTCTAAGGCGGTGGCTTGACAGTTTCGTCCACCGCCCGAGGTGCCATTAAGTAAATTGACTTCCACATACCAACAGACTAGATAACAATCTAATTTCCATAATGCGTAAGCGACACCACTTTTTTTCATCGGGACGCATTCCTCCCCCTTACAGCTACAACAAGGTCGGTTGCATTGCTTTACGTTCCAAAGTTCCATGCTGATGAACACGCGCACAGGCAATTTGGAGATTTTCGTATCGAGCTTCATTCACCTCGGTATTGAAAATTGTAAAATTACACTCGGTAAAATTATTATCGCGACAGTCTGTGTTCTACGAAAATTACACGGAACGTGGTTCGTGAAACGATATAGTTGCTTCGTTTGCCTGTCGGTCTAACACGACAGCTGACAACTACAAGCACTCAACGTAACTGTGACTCGCAATCTTAATTACGAAAGTTAATTTCTCTCTGCGGTCATTTACATGTTGTCGAACAAGTTAGTACGAGTAATGTTTTAGACGAATTTAGACCATCTAACGATTATACGTATACATGTCGAGAAGAATATTTAACGGGACCTGAGTCGAGAGTGCTTTTAGACTGGCTATCGTAATCGGTTGACAAATACGGGCTAAATAAAATGACGTAACGACTTACCCTTGACATTCGGCAACAGCTGATGCAATTTGATCCAGATTTAGGGCTTAACCCTATCGGTCTTCGGTAGAGGGTGGACAGGTTCGCTCCTTAGGACACTGACCAGCTGTGTTGGACAACACGAGCGGCTATCGCTCGGTGGACCGGAGTTAGGTTTAATTCCGTGTACATTACCTTTAACCTCTTTCATTGGCGCATCGGTCACGTACGAAGGACATTGATGCTTCTAATTAAGATGAAAAAGAATTTCAGTCGCGTATGTAACCTTGTAGCTCGTACGAGTATATTGACAATGAAACTTTTGCAACTTAATGACTAATGGAGTCTCGTTGTTTCAATTGGTATATGAAGGATATTTCACTTTTCTAAAATCCTACGCTGAAATAATTCTTTTGGCATTGCGGCCAAATTTAAAGCAAAAGATCGAATAACGCTTTTTAATGAATATAGCAAATATAAAGTGAACAGCTTCAAACACAAAATCACACGTTAAGTTTTAAATAAATATTTCCTAAATTTAAAAAAAAAAATTGAAATTTGTTGCAGCAGCAAAGACAAATTTAAATGTGGGGGAGTATGGCGGTAACACAGTCGGAGGCGGAAACGGATCCCCGTATGCAACCACGGCGAACGGTCCTGTAAACTGCCTTACCGGCGGACCCATGGCCGGTATAGCAGGTAGCTTCAACAATACCGGCCGAACTAACTTTACGAACAAGCAACTTACGGAACTCGAAAAAGAATTTCACTTCAACAAGTACCTGACCAGAGCGAGGCGCATTGAAATCGCGTCAGCGTTACAATTAAACGAAACGCAAGTAAAAATTTGGTTCCAAAACAGAAGAATGAAGCAGAAGAAGAGAATGAAGGAAGGCTTAATACCAGCTGATAATACGACTGTAACGCCGCTTAGCGGCGCCAGAAGTTCGAGTAATTCACCGACTAGTTCTTCAAGTCACGAAACTAGTGGTCTTGGATTATCTAATTTTACGAGCGACAATAGTCGGGAGTCTCCACCTTCGTCTTCGAAAGATTGACGCGTTCCTTGCTGCAGCAATGAACGTATCTATGGCCTACGACTTAACAATGATTGGTGAAACTTGAGGAAAAAAGAGACGTTATTTTAAACCTCGTAATTTAAATTTACACGAATTTCCTTGCTGCAGCGGCAACAATAATTAGTATTTCCAATTTCAATAGAACGGAATCATTGTAACGATAAATGATATAGTCGTTCGACGATTTTGAAAAATTATCAAAATTAATCGTATAGAAAGTATAGAAATTGAAACGATGTATGTACCAATTAAGCAAATTATTTATTTTCGTTTGAATCGTGTATTCCGTAAAGGCTACGAGCAGGATTTCCGAAAGGTTACCATATACCTCAGTTTGTGTAAATGGCATAATAATATTTATATATAATTATAAATACCAATGATTGATCGCAACATATTATGTAAAAAAGATTGTGAAAATAATATTCTTGGATGCTAATTAATGGCATCTAGAGATCAATCTTCTTTTTGGTGAGGACAATTATTGTTTGATGTTATCATCTCCATTATACGTATGTATTGATATTATCATAATTACATTTTTTACTCAACTCTTCCCATCCCGTTTATTTCCGAAAATTTAAACATTGATAAATTCCTATACCAACGGATATGATATCTACGAATTATTGTAAAATTGTTATATAAATTACATGCTCAAATAAATTATTAGATATTAATAAAAATGATTAAAATGATCTTCATAAATGTGATGTTATATTTGTAGATTATAATCATTCTACAATTATTCGATAATGATAGCATGATAACAGTAGTTGTGCTCCCAATTTGAATATCTTCTGTATGTATATGTATATAAAATCTAATGCAAATCTTGTGTGAGTAACAATACGTATTGTTATACAGTAAGATATTACCAAAGTATTAATAAAAAGGGACTACAAGAATATCGCATTGACGCTATAATTACTGATTGAAATGTGTAATATAAATATGATACACTAACACACTAAAACATGACACCATAATGAACATATTTTAAAATGGTTGCAAGATTTGCATTGATTCTATTTAACTTAACTTGACCACTTAAAAATTAACAAATTAATATAATCGTATAGTTATATAGATTATATTGTGATCTAATAAAAAGTTCTGTACCTAAATGAATTTGAATATAATAAATTGTAATTATTCTGTAGTGTTACTTAGAATTCTATTAGAAAGAATAAAATATTAATACACTACAAAAGGAAACTTATAAAATCCACTGAAGTTCCGAAATAAAATGATTTACCTAATTATAACATCGTATTTTACGATTTATTCAGCGTCAGAAGCCGATCACAACTTTTTAACACGTTGTTTAACCGCACTAACGACTTTTAACAAATTCTGCGCGCGATCGTGTCTTTCAACGATTCCCAACTAATTTCAAATTCAGGCTGGCTAACTTTTCAAAGTTGTTCTACTCGCGACTGTTCTATATGTCGCATTTAATCACCACTTTGAAAAGTTTACTAACTCGTCAAGTTGGTAACATTGTAATGCATGTGATAAACATAACCTTCAAACATTACATTACAGATTGCAATATAGAGTGAACTTGATATTTTAATATATTTTATAATATCATAAATTTTCCATTTTTCGTTATTATTTTCGTCAAGAATAAAAATGATTAAATAATACTAACAAAAATGGCGGCTATTGACGATCTTGGCAATGCAAAAATAAATACCAATGATTTGCTTGCTTTTCAAAGAGAATTGAAACAAGAAAAGGAACTTCTTCAAAAAGTATTGATAAAAATTGACGATCAATTAAATAGCTTGCAGGTAAATATTTACAATATTTTTTTCATTTGTTTCAATATCAAAAAATATTTCATATAATAAAATATTTAGGTGGAACAACTTCATTTGTTGGGATTAATGAACAAATCGTTAAAAGCTACAAAAATAAAATCTCCGTGTGAATCAACAAATGATAATAAACAAGTCTCAACAAATAAATCATTAGATTTGTCTGTACCTTCAACTTCCAAGTATTACGAGGAAGAAATAGAAGATGAAGATTAAGATAAATAAGTTTTATAATTTAAGAGAATTGTAAACTATTAACATTTTATGTACACTATTGTAGTGATTTAGTTGTTTTTATACCTTATTCTGCTTACAAATAAAGTAATTGAACGTGTCAATTTATTTTATAAATATGCTTCTTATTAATAAATTACTAATATGTTTATGTGGAATTTTTTATCTTATAATACACAACATAACAGTTCAATAAAAGTACAAAAAGAGAATTAAATAAAAACCAAACTATTATTATTTTTTAAATGAAGAAGCTGAATTATCTATACAAATTTGACGTACTGGCAATATGATAGCTTCCAACTACTATCGTTTCAAAGAATATGAAACATTTGTACTTAATTAGTTTAAGTGTAATTTAAAATATATCTAAATATTTATAAGTTTTACGATGGATGACCTGGTCTCAAATGGCTTGGATCTTCAGTAAATGACGGAGGTTTGAACTGTTCTGCAGATAGACGGGTAATAAATATTCCTACACCTTCTATTAAAGCCAACAATACTCCTCCAATAATTGCACTACCAGCCATAGCTGGCAAACCATTTCTTGCTGCTAATATTCCACCTGTGGCTGCACCACTAATAATCGAGTTCCATGGATCTTCTTTCTTCCTGAGATGAACCAATGTGCAATCTATTGTGGAAAACATACCACCCCATAATGCAAAATTTCCAGCAATAATAGGAGACTTCTGCTTAATAGCTGTAAGACTTCCTAGAATCCTTTTATTTATCCCACTGGGTGCATTACGAAAACCTTTGATACTTTGAAATACTGCTCCACCAATGGCACCCATAGTAAACGCACCACCACAGTCATCTATTATACGCCATGGGCATGGTTCTCTTGCGTATTCTTCCATTCCTTAATTGATATTCTATAAAAAAATTTATTTAATTCGTTAGTTTTCTATAGTAACAATTATCAAATAATAATAATAACCTTATTGTATTATTACTGTTATCTTATTACTGTTTTCTACATGTATGATTGTTATTACAGAAACAAAAAGAAAAACTCCAAATATTTAGTATTTCAAAATTGTCTATAAATATTTAATTTGATACGAAATATATCAGACAGACTAAAAGTAACCTTCAGTATTAACTCTTTTGAATTTTCTACTGACAGTAATGTTTCTAGAACATTCTTCTTACACTCAGAGTATCTTTATAAATATATTACGTAAAAATAATATATTTGTGTATACCTAAATAGATCAGAGAAAAGAATATAGAAAAAATTGTACATGCTCTAAGTAAGGTTATGTGACTAGAACTCGTGCATCCTCAATTAACATGCATATAACAATTTGAAAGATTGCAGTACATCAATAAAAAACCATAATCCCATTATAAAAAAAAAAGTTTTTTATGTATTTACCATAAAATTCGTTTCAAATAGTTCCGCTGCCGAGGAATTCGAAAATATATCTCGAGCACGATACTGTGGTGAATGTAACTACGTTAATAAACCTTCATATGAAAAAAAGGGTTTTCCGATTATGTAAGAGTAAAGAGATTAGCAATTTAACACAATAAATAATTTTTCGAAAACAACTCAAATATTTTTTACGATCGTTCTGTCAAATTATTTTCTCTTTACGCTTTTCAATATTATGTTTGAATTCGTTCGAACAAGCGATGCATTAATTCTGATCCACATTGCATAATATTTTTAAATGAAACTACCGTACCAATGTCTTCTCGTATAGATATATTTTGCTCCACAAATAATCGTACAATAATCCAGAACATATAATTCGAACGAATAATCAATGACAAAATTCTGTCATATACTAGGTTTAAATGCAATAGGATTTGCTGGACGCTAGACTAGTACAGGTTTAGGATAGTTTAAAATAGAATCAGCAATGTCCAAAAATACATCATACTTTTCATTAGTTCTGGATATCCAGTCGCTTTTCTCTGACAAGAAGTCCCACACTTAAAGACGCGCTTCATTTTTTAACATATTCTGTTTACCGGTAATTAGTAACATAAATGTTATAATATATTTTACGATCCAAAGCTACGAGCAGCCACTGAAAAACTAAATTTAAGTAGGAAAAATTATAAGTAATATTTAGAATCTTGATCGTTAGCCAAACAATCGATAGAGTGTAAAACTGACAATAAAAAATTATTTTGTGCCTAAAAATAAAAATTATTATTAACGATAATGAATACAGTGAAAATTCATCGATAACAAATTCAGTTTTCTTCTGTTTTGTACAATTCATGTGCAGCATATAAAAGTGACGTTTCTTGCAGATAAAAATGTCAGACAACGAGAGCTTTGAATCAGTCACTGAATCAAACTCTAATCTACCTAAAATAACAAAGTCTGATGAACAAAACAATATAAAAAATATACCAAAAACTGAAATCGAAAATTCGATAACAAAGTCTGATGAACAAAACAATATAAAAAATATACCAAAAATTGAAATCGAAAATCCAATCGGTATAACAGAGACTAAAAATGAACTCCAAGAACTAGAGGACATCGAGTGTAAGGTTTCGCATTGCACAGAAGGTGAAGTCGCAGAATTGCCTACGAAAGAAATAGACGCAGCTATTATTGAAAATGCAAGAATTATCTGCGAAACTGTAAATGAGTCTATAGAAAAGAAAGCGGAGGACAGTACAACAAAGCAGAATGAGCTACCTGTATGTTTAAAGTAATTAACGAAACTTGAAATAATCGGACGTTAATTTTATAAAACTTAAAATTTTCTTTAGCCAAATGTTCCGGTAATTCAGCAAGAGATATCCATAGGTGCTGGAGATACTTGCTTCGTGACAAGACAGGACGGAAATACTGATGCTCAGAAACCGGAAGAACAAGTTGCTATTACTGGCATAATCGATCAGGTTGAACTGGAAAGTGATAAACCAGTGATAGAAAACGATAAAAACGTAACTGAAAATGAACTTGTGATATCAAAGTTAAAGGAAGAAGTTCAGGTAAAATTTTATAGAATAATTGTATACAAAAAAAATTAGTAATAGCTAGCAAATTTTATGAAATTACAAGCAATGAGTAACTATTATAAAGTCGTTCCTATCTTTAGAAAACGATCAATGAACGAGACTCTTATCAAAAGAAACTGGAAAGCGTAGAAAAGAAATTGGCAGAGTTGCAGGCGACATACGATGCTCTGATGAAGGGTGAAGGTAACGAGGTCATGTTACGTCGAATGGTGGACCAATTGAAGGGGAAACTTATTCAAACTTCGTTGCAATTAGAAGATCGAATTCGTACAGTATCCAATCAGGAGAAACAAATTAGCGCGTTGAACAGTCAGGTGACTTCGCTAAAAGAAGTAGAATCCCTTACCAGAAGTCTATTGCAAATTCGTAATATGGAAGTAAAGCATCTGCAGGTAATCAATAGTGTAACATTCTATTAATCAAATAACTATCATATAAAATAATTTTGTTCGATTATGCAAACACCGTAATTAAAAAAAAAAAAAAAAAAAACGCAAAGAAAATTGAGCGAATATTTATGCATTGTTATAGGCAGAGGTCGACGATATGGAAGTTCGAATTTCTGAGGAACGTGAACGATATAACACAATGATTAACAAAATGGATGCTGCGGTGAAATTAAATGCAGACTTGAAGAAAGAATACGAAACACAGCTTTGCCTTTTCCGTGATTTACGAGAAAAGTATGAAGAGAAAGTTTCGCTGTTATCAGAAGAAAAACGTGCACTTGAGGCTAACACACCATCTCCTAAATAAGAATGTTTTGCACTCGTTGAATTGTTTTGTAATTTGTGTAAAATATAAACTCTGTTTAGAAACAATTTATGCTTGCGTACTTTTTAAACAACTCGTTTATTAAGAATGAATGGAGCTCTAGATATCAATATATTTAATAATTTCTTATTATTAATAGAGATCGTAATTAATACAAAAATAGTTAGAATTTTTAAAACACTATGAGATAATGATAAAACTATAAAAACATACTCACCATTGGTTTCCGTGGTGTAGTGGTTATCACATCCGCCTAACACGCGGAAGGTCCCCGGTTCGATCCCGGGCGGAAACATTTATTTTGCTTAAAAATATAATTGAAAATTAGATAACTCATTTGACAAATAAATTTTTGTCACGTAATTTTACTTCAATAGTAAAATACATTAACATCGTTTATTATTGTATGTATAATTTACATTTGTAAAAACAGAAGTTCCGAGAACCGAAAGAGGAAAAGTTTTTTCCTTACTCAGCATTAAAATTTTATGTAATTTCCGGGTAGAATGATCAGTGTATATTTTCATTTACACATACAGAAAACACACATCTAACGCGGTTTAAATAAACAATTAATTATAAATTATAAAACGATATGATTGAAACTATCTCATATATTAAACTTCTTCATCAAATGATTCAATTAAACTTGAATTATATAAGGTAAAACTTCGTTTTTCGACAACCAACAATAAATAAGTCAAAAGAAAATGAAAGAACAGAAAAAAGAACAGAATATATAAATTTGCTTTGACAGCAACACGGTAAATGGAAAACTGACGTAAAAAGAGATTCTTGTTATCATGTATGTTATGAGTAGATGGTGATTCCCAAGTGCCTTGAACTTTTATGTACAAAAATTAGCATGCCTACGGTGTATAAATACAGTGCAATTCGGTGCATTCGACATCAGTATCTCCTTGTTCATAGAATTGATCATTGGTTAATAATCGAAGACAAGATCTAAAGAAGTACAACCATGAAGTTTATCTTCGCCATTCTGGTTGTTACCTTCGCGGTAGCAACATGTCTTGATACAGTAACTCCATCCGAATCTCTGGTAAGATTAAAAAAATATACGTATATATCTATTATAAATTATAAAATAATAAAATTATAAATTATATATCTATTATTAATTATAAAAGTTAATATCATGTGATAAAACGATAACTAAATTAAGTTTACAACGAGTAATAAATCGTTCTTTTTATCTCAGCGCCTTCGTCGTGAGGCCGATCCAGAACCGGAACCTAAGCGACCAAGAATACCACATATTCCACGACCAAGACCACCACAAATTCCACGACCAAGACCACCACATCCTGTAAGTAATTAAATGTAAATAATAAATAATGTAAATAATGTTAATAATTGTTAATATAACAATATTCTATACTAAATTTTGCATTAATTTTTATCCAGCGCCTTCGTCGTGAGGCCGATCCAGAACCGGAACCCGATAACCGACCAGATATCCTGATATATATTCCACCACCAGGACCACCACATACTGTAAGTAATTAAATATCAGTGCATAAAATCGATAATATAATAATATTCTATATTAAAGTTTGCATTAAATTTTATGTAGCGCCTTCGTCGTGAGGCCGATCCAGAACCGGAACCCGATAACCGACCAGATATCCTGATATATATTCCACCACCAGGACCACCACATACTGTAAGTAATTAAATATCAGTGCATAAAATCGATAATATAATAATATTCTATATTAAAGTTTGCATTAAATTTTATGTAGCGCCTTCGTCGTGAGGCCGATCCAGAACCGGAACCCGATAACCGACCAGATATCCTGATATATATTCCACCACCAGGACCACCACATACTGTAAGTAATTAAATATCAGTGCATAAAATCGATAATATAATAATATTCTATATTAAAGTTTGCATTAATAAAAAAAAAAGAAAGTTTTTATTTATTAATCTTTATTTATGTATAAATATTATTCATATATACAAAGTACTACTATACTCGTTTTATTATACATATAAAACTATGTATTTATATACGAAATATATACAATATTATTCTAACGAAACAACAACAGGTGCTTCATCTTCAGTCTCTTCCTGTAAATTAGAAAAATCCCACAAAAATTTTGTAGACAATCGTCCGCTAAATCTGGCTGTATAAGATTTCAAGCGTCCATCTAATTCAGAATTAATTTCAATATTTGCGAACAATTTGCGCAGATTTTGATAAACAAAATTATTATTGGCTACAATATCACAAAGTATATCTTCAGGTACGTGCATCAATTGAATCTCTAATGCTTTCATAAATTCAATGAAAATCGCGCGGCGTTGTGATATTGCACAATCAGCGCCACAGATGAGAGACACAAGTTTCTTCCAATCTTCAAAAGCATCAAGACTTTGTCCAACAAGAAAACAGACAAATGCTAACTGGATTTCTCCAATTATCTCCATAGGACTGAAAAGATATCATTAACAGGAAATTATAAAAATCCGAAGCACACTAATTACTTACAGTGTCAATTGCTGAAGGACAGTATCCAGTGCATAACTTGTATCCAAAGAATGCTTTGTAATCTCAGTTGGTGATGCCCCATCTGGATATTGTTTATCAGGTATTTTCGAAAGTCGAAGTTCTGTACCAGGTTTAGGTTTCATATCAGGAAGAAGCTCATCTTCTTTTTCTTCCACGGTAATTCCACTCCTTCTTTTTTTTGGTTTTGATTCTCCACCTCTTGGTCTTGCAGCATCAGTGCAATATTCTAATTCTAATGCTGACCTTACAAAACTGAGAAATGACAAATTTATTAACAAGAAAATTAACCTAGCAGCAGTAATTATTAATTTATAAAATTTGTTAACATACCCACATATAGGTGAACAACGTTCAACAAGTAGAGGAGTAATATGATTTGTTAACTCCTTCCACTGTTTCCATATATCATAAGGGTAACATCCTAAAAACCTATCTAAATCCTTCAAATTACTCTTCAATCTTTCGACCATTTCTTCTTCTACAACTTTGTATAGAAAATCAGATTCAATTAATAATGAAAATTTTTTAATGTTATTTATGCTACATACTTTCTGAACTCAGATCTTCTTCCTTTGCATCCCAACGTTTTACTAGAAATTCAGATTTTTTAAATGTGTGAAAAAAGCCAATTTTGGGTGTTGCTTCACCAAATTCATCTACGGCACTTTAAGAATATATATATGTAATTATTATATATGAGAATAAAAAGAAAAACTAACTAAAAAAATTACCTATAATGAACATAGTGAAATCCTGGTGGAATCATTTTAACACCTTTAAACCTATCTGCTGTGTTCCATGATTTTAAATCAATTCCAAATTCTGTGCCAACAGGTACATCTAACATAACTAATGTAGCACCTTCAAAGAGAAGCCTCTGGGCTAAACTCTGATCCATTTCTATTCCTTCGCTTCCCATGATTATTTAATAAAATTATAAAATGTGATAAATGTATTTTTTCACATATAGATGGTTCTGAAATTCATATTCTTTTACAATACATATTTTTTATCAATCTCTTACATTTGTATATTATTATGCTATCAAGCATTAACCAAAAAAATTTGAAAATATGTTTATATTTACTTATTTAAATAACATAAAAAATAAGTTATTTATTTGCACAAACCATCAAATTAAATTTACAAATTTCAAATTATTGCAACAAATTTACAATTTCAATAAAAATATTTTCGTAGGTTTAATATACACTATTACTCCATTATGCATGGGCTTTACTGTCTTACTAACTGGTCACCGTTGTCCCCACCATCAAAGTATTTAATACTTTCAACAAACTACATACATAAATCAAACCTATACAGCAGTCGCTGCGCGAATGAAGTAAATCTATATAGTGCATAGCGCGCTGATGAATGGAAATAGAGGGGAGAACAGCATGATAATAGCAAATGAACAAATAGCACATGGTAGTGGAATTACAATGCTTAAGCTACAATAGATTTGTATACAACAATTTTCGAATTTATTAAAAAAAATCATCATTTTGTATCTTGGAAAAAAAAATAAATTAAAATATGTCCAACACGTAATATTGTAATATTTAATATCTACTATTTATATATATATATACTTGTAAGAACACTATGAGAGCATAGGAAATCAGATAAAAATAACTCTTTAAACGAATTCTTATTTAAAATCAATTTTTGAACGGAATATTTCGTACTGGTAATTTCATATTAAATCTATAACCGGAACTGTAAACATCCAAATAAAAGCCGCGTGTTTCTTAGTCGGCGGTTAGAAATATAAACAATTTTGAAACGAGTAATACTAATTGTCATTATAATTAACATGGATAATGATTTTCTAAATTGGATAGAGAATAAAACCACTCAAGTGAGTATGTTTTTCTCATGAGCTTTTACTTTAAATCAAATTCGGTAGTGTCGACTATTTAGGTTAGTTTGAGGTTATGTTACGTGTATATTTGATATTAATAGTTAATAAAAATTCAATCTAAATTCTACAAGTCCAACACGATATTTGTGAATACGACATACATCAAATTATATCGAAGATTATTCACTAAACATTTTATGAAAATAATAAAATTTTCAGTTATTACTGCATTTCCAAATTTTGAAAAATCATAATTATATATTATCATCTATTTTATTTCAGGAGGGTATTTCCCCTACAGATCAGCTGACATCGTATGCGTTGTTGAAAAAGAAAGTTGCAGCGACTCAGTAAGTTAATCGACATATTAATTATGTTTTTATAAATATTGGCCACCATCAATTGTAATATTAACAAAATATTTATTTTTAGCGAATTAATTAAAAAGTACAATGATAAGCTGAAAGAAGGTGAACGGTTAAAACAAGAGTTAGATACATTAAATAAACGAATGAAAGAAGTAACATGTAATTATAATTCTAGTTTAGCAAAAGTTATTAAATTAGAACTTGTAAGTAAAAGTAATACCTATTATTTAAAATATTTATCCTGAAAAGTATTCTT
>KQ435720.1:119750-147912 GCA_001276565.1 Melipona quadrifasciata | reverse complement strand
AAACTCCGTAACGAAGGAGAAAACACGAGGCTCACGGCCGAGCAAAGAAACGAAAGCGTTATTGGGTCATGATCGCGCGATACACGTTACTCGTACACGTTACACAAAAGTACACTAGACGATTCATCTTCTGTTTTCTCAAAGCGTTTGGAAGCTTCTTCATTCCACAGCACAATATCTACAAATGTACAAATCATCATCGAATACAGGATCGATCCTTCCAGAGCGTTTAGATATGACTGGCGAAACAATATATCGTGCTTCTTCGAGAATATTTCAAGATAACGTCGTCGCGGTGACGTTCGACGACGATCGTGTTGTTTCCTCTTGTTTCCCTTCGTGACGCGAAGGAGAGGAGGAACACGCCGCGCGAGCAAAGAACTCTGCCATCCGGCCGACTCGTTGACCGATAAATTTATTTGACAATAGTCAAATAAGTATAGAAGAATGAGAAGAAATCGCTCTTGACAAGCATCGTCATAATTGTAGTTTGTCCGCTACAACGGGCCAATCGCTCGTCGGATAAATTTAACGGTGAATGAGTTGGCTGGTCCTACGTGGATAATTTACTATTTACAAGAAAACAGGCGAGAAACAGAGATCCGCTCCGCGACGTGGTCAATTTCGATGTTGATCAATCGACGAATACGATCGCCGTCGATGCCACCGCGACTCTTCGTGCATTCCTCTTCGAGAATTCAGTCGATTTTTTCCTCATCGACCATCCAACAGAGGCTTAGTTTCTTTTCGCTAGGTTTCAACACCACGTAGAGACCTCATCCTCGAATACCTTTCCTTCTCTTTTCCTTTCTATTCTTAAGGTGTTCACACTCGCCAAGGCCTAACCACATGCGAATTTAAATATTACAAATTTAAATTAAGTTACACATACGTCATTGTGCGGACGAAAAAAATACATACTTAACGAAGACTTCGAATAAATAATTACATCTGTATTGAACGAACATTTTACAGTGAGAGACACACTTATATGACCTTAAAGTTCTGTCCTGACACGCGATTTAACGCTTAAATTATCGTTACGACGCGTAACTTTTATAACTGATTGTGTTGCCGACCCTGGATGAAACAACCTCGAACGACAGAAACTGTTGGAATTTTGCAATATCTTCTTCTCCAGCTCAGTCAGTACAAAAGAGAAAAGATTGTCTGACGTTTAGAACGTGGAATACTTTGCATCCCGTTAACGCTTTCGATAACGTGAATCGTCCTAATTCCGGCGTTTCCGTGGCGTTGATTCATAAGAAGCTTGTGCCGAACTGGAAAGTCGCATCGATGGATCGATCTCGACCTGGGGACACGGGGGGAGAAAACTAAAAGAAGCGAACGAAATCGGACAAACAGAAAAGAGAGTAGGTGGAAAAGAAGAAGAAGAAAAAAGCAATGGTTTCCGGGGCGAAGGGGAAGGGGGAAGCTTATTTCCGCAAAACGTTTCCACGGCAAAATATGTTCTACGACGAGCAACGTTTCTACTTAGCAATGGATTATTCGTCGAAAACTTAACTGGTACGTTTATCTTAACCGATGCTAATAACGTTATGTAATTATTCTCCGGTTATTATTGTCTGCTCTAAACTATCTCGTTTCTCCGATAGGAACAAATTACTTATGCTTCTTCTCCGTTGCGTTTGCGCTAAATGCTTCTTTTCTTTTTTCCTCTCTCTCTCTCTCTCTCTCTATCCCTCTCTTTTTCTCTCTCCTGCTTTTTTCTTTTTATTAAGAGAGTCACCTATTCATCAGCCAGTGGCTTTATTTTTAAGCTTCCCTTCTTTTCTACTTTCTTGTCCTTTGTTCTTCCAGCTGTTCGGGTCCAGCTATTTAAAGTTACCAGCTACGTACTTCCTTTTTTAATCCTACGCTTTTCTAGATCACGTGCGCGGATCCCGAGGATCCTGATTCATGTATCGATTTCTTTCTGACCGTCAACGAGGATCGTCCATTCGATGGTCCACTAACTTCTCGTCTCTTCAACAAGTTCTTCCAATTGCACGGGACTTGGAACTTGGTTGAATCGATCTTCTCTCTTCCTTTTCGAACGATTTCCGATGACGCGAGAAATTTGTCGAGCGGATAATTCAGGCAGGAACGAACGTTAAATAAGGATCAACCTAGGCTCATCGATGTCGCGCACGATCGTCGAGCAATGCGTTCACAACGGATATTTTTTTTTCTCGTTTTTTCTTTTCCTCTTGCTTTTTCTTTCACACGCCACCGCGAGAACATAGTCCATGGACGGAGACAGAAAGCTGCTGGGTGAAAGTGATTCTCTTCCGTCGACGTGATGTCGGTGATCTCTACGTTGGACGCCTCTACGTTCGTGTCGTGGAATTAGATACCGGACTGGCTCTATCATTGATTGGAACGCTTGCCTTCGCTGATGGACGACATTCTCGTTGACTCCGTTTCCGGGCAGTTCCATCCGGGCATTCTCGTCTGCTCTATGGCCGCCTGAGAACAGCGCAAACAAGAGGGTTCTTAATGAACGCGTTTTTACTTTCTCCGAGCAAGTTATACCATCACCGCGTAAAACGAATGGACAATTTTATTTATACGATGGAAAACGTTATCCGCAGTTATTCAATTTTTGATACTTTAAAACACGGCAATTGTCAATGAATCGTGTTCAAAGCACAGCTCTTACTTTATATTCGCAAATAAGTAATTCTGCGGACCATAAGGAAAGACCAGAGGAAAATTTCACGAGACCGTGATTGAAACTTGGTTGAAAGAGTCGTAAATCGACGCGTGAGTATCGACACAGGTGCACACGCGTGCTACACTTACCGAGCTATTAGGATTCTTGGTCATGAAGATCACGAGGGAGCGGCTGCGGTTGCTAAACGGCCTCAACTCCGGATCTCGGCCAGGACCATCCACCGTGTCGACGCAGTTACTGTTGGCATAGAAATAACGTCGAATGTGAAATTCGTGCATTCATCAACCGCGGCGGAAGATTTATGAAACCGGCTAGAATTTGCCATTCAAAATTCTAGTCCAACTATCGACGACGTCCTACGATTATCGTTGTACTTCAATCGTCACTTTCGTACTTCGTTTTTGACGAAGAAGGACAGGAAGAGAAAAATGGAAGAAAAGACGTAGAAACAGGTGTAGGAAAAATTGTTGGCGATAGAGATAAGACACGTACCTCGACCGCAATTCCTTTTGCTTTCGCCTACAGTGGATGTAAGCCGCTATGCAAATGATAAAGACCAGGAATATTGCTATTGTGGCACCGCCGGCGATGCTGGCTGTCTCCAACATTACACGTTGCCGGGAGGCTGTAACAAAAACGTCACTTTCTTAGTCACCAGTCACAGCTTCCTCCTGCCACCTCGTATTAGCCTCGCAGTACGCGTTACAGATTGAACAAGGGAGGTTCGTTGAATTTTACATTGTATCAATTTACATTGTACTCGGCGCTCGTGCACTACTCCAGAATGGAACATATGTACATATGTATTTCGTCACGAGTGGAAGGAATACAGCCAGAGTATCAAGGACGAGATACTTACGTAAATAGGAACCATCTAAATCCTTGAACTCGCATCTCTGCCCGATATAACCGTTGGCGCATCTGCAAGAAATAAAACCTTGGTTAGGTACAATGTTGTACGTCAAGCTGGATAAAAGAGTGGGTAGAACGCGCGCGTCGGGTCTTTGTTGTTCGTACGCGGCACTTCCGCAAAACGCGGCAAGAAATCCAGGAAGCTATAAAACGTACTCTTTAGGCATGAACTGCTTTTAGTATCAGGCATTAATCAGATAGGTACGCCATCGCTCGAACCACCCAATTAGTACGCTTAATTATTAACAGAAAAAAGAAGGAGCGGGAGTAGGGAGAAGAAGACAGAAGCAACGAGATTGCGGCGGATAAGACGAGTGAAAGAACAGATCAAGTAAAACGGCGAAAAGGGAAAAGAGAAAGAAGGGAAAGACAGGGAGGAGGAACGATTGCCTGTAAAAACTTATCGATTCATAAATAACGGGGCAATTAAAAGGATTCTTACGGTCGATTTCATCGAACGGTACCGCAGAATGATGATTCGCCCTTCAAGCGGAATAATTACCCGAATCTTCGTCGGCTCCGTCGAGACTGACCCGAAGAAAAAAAGATTTACCATTAATTGAAACCTGTGATCGCCGAATTAACCAGATCGTCAGAACCGCGTCAGGTCACGCTCAATTGTTTCTCAGACACACTCGCTGATAACGACGCAGGCACGCACGTACGTACACACATGGACGAGAGTGTGCTCGCAAGTGCGGTTGCCATAGTTTTCAGCGAAGCGCACGCTTCTTTTACTTCGCGGAGTACCGAGCACTTGAGCAACGTTTCCGTTACTCCCACGCAACGAAATGTTAATATTACCGATCCTACCGAGACACACTCAGATCCTGTCCCCTTTTTTCTGCCACAGTTTCAGCTGGAAACGCCAGCAAATAGACATTGCGGAAGGCAAACGTAACGCGTCGATACTTCTTCGAGTAGAAGTTGAAGTGTCAAAGCCTCGACACTTCCGCAATAATTGCTTGTTCTCGCAAATTTACACTATCGATCAAAAGTCGAGATACACGTGGTAATATCAGTACATACGTTTCTGTCACTGTGCGATACAACCAAGAAATGTGCGAAAATTCAGCGAGATATTAAATTAATCGTAAGTATGAAATATAGGCATCCAAATTCTTGATCCATACTATACAACGAATTCCAATCAACAAAGTAACAAAGTATCAACTCGTCAAAGTTTCTGACTTGTCGTTCACCATCTGAATTACTCCGATGAGTATCTTTGCGAATCTTTCCTTACACAACCGAAGGAAGAACAAACAAATTACAATTAAATAGCCGCGCATTGCGGGAGCGATATATCGCACGTACCTACGTGGCGCAATGATTTACATCGGTGGCTTACTTTCAGAGCACCGTTTATCGATCTGATCAATGGCCTTCCAGTAGATTTCCCAAGCTGTGTACGCTTAATTATAACCGGTGTCGACCGATGAAAAGAGATTTGCGCGCGTCCGGATCACGTAAATCTGGTTTCCTCCGCGTTTCTCGCGTTTGACGTCATTGTGCGCGCGCGAACTCGCTTGACCGCCACCAACGAGAGTCTCCAACGTTCGTTTGCAAATGGCGCGGAAAATTAATTACGCAAAAGTCCGATTTTTCACGATCTTTTTACTTTCATCTTACGATCGTTTTGCTAATCGGAGAGAAGGGAGAAGATCAACCGACAAAAGGGTGACCGGTGTCGTCCTCGTCTTCGTAACGAGGTGCACACACGCCGCAAGAAAGTGGAAACGCCTATTATCCCCAGCACTTTCCACCGCAGGAATTTTCTCCTGTCCGCCCCGCGGAAATTATGGGAGCGCGAACGAGGAAAAAGTAGCACGCTCGCGAGAGGAATCGGTCGTCGACTCGCTCTCGCGTGTTGTTTTCGGTGTGTTTGCATGAAAAACTGATGAATCGCAGGATGATGCCTTCTACGAGAGTCAACGCCGCGTGAAATAATATTTATTCTCGCGTTGGAAACCTCGTCATTGACGAAGTATGATGTTATCGGAAGATTCTTCGATCATAGTTACGAATAGCTACAACGGAGGATTTTAATTCAGCAAGTTTTTCACGGAATAACACTAACATCCAACAAGAGGCACATGTTCTTTGATAGAGTAAAAACTTGAACGATCCGAAGAAAACTGTAAGTCTTGTTTAATTCCCTCTACAACACCGTGCAAATTACGTGACCATTTACTTTGAACATTTTATTTTGCCATTGTATTTCATCAGTATGCTGTTGCAAAAATATAAAAAAACTGCACGACTTGTACCCCCGTACGATTCGTCTCACTGAAAGGCCCAGAAGCAACTGTTCCGACTAGGAAACGAAGATGACTCTTTTGCCATAAAATTTTATTAATATGCAAACATTTGAATCGATAGAAAACAAATTACAGGCGCGATCGCTCAGTACCAGACAACGCCACTCCTACTCGAGGTCTACTCCACGCCCCCTCGCGAATCACGTGACCCAAGTCAACCAATCGCTAATTTTCGTTGCATCAGCGTTGCATCTGAAGAGGCCCGATTTTCTGGGTTACCGCCACTAAAATCACTTTCAGTAAAAATAAACTGGAGTAAATAGCTCCTCTTGTAAGTAAACGGAATTCTGATTGTAGAGAGGTTTAACGGAAAGCAAAAAAAAAAAAAAAAAAAAAAAAGAAAGTCCTTCAGAACCAACGTCTATTCCCATTCTTTTTCAAAAACCGACTTACCGATTTAGAAACCATTAAGATTTCCCATCTATTCGAAAGTCAAGAAAAGAGATAAGTTGGAGGACGTGTTGGTTTATGATCATCGCGATCGTCACAAAGAAAAAGGGCGGCTCGCATAATCGGCAGTTTCCACGGAATTCCACCGTTGGAATTCCTAGGTACGTGTCATCGGCATGTAACCAGGGATTAACCTTGACGGTGGCGAAAGAGGAACGCAATGATCCCTTTTTCGACCAATTTCCCGCCTTGGATCCGTCGCGATTGTTGTGTCAACGCGATTCTCAACCCTGGAGGGCGTGCGTGAGCAAGTAAAAAGTCGGCTGTCATGTAATGTCCACGGGAATCCGGCGATCCCTTTCATTCAGGGTGGTATACGCGTGGTCGGGCATTCGTCCAGAACATTTCGAGATTCTGGGAATTTGCCCTCTCGGAGAATTTGTCCGTTGGGAAGGAAAACCTTCGAATTGCCTTAAAATATGTTTGAGATCAGTTCTTAGTCACACAGGTGTAAAAAGAGGGAACACCCATCGTGTTCTCTCAGTGAGCAAATTGAAATTTATGCCAGTCGGTTGCAACTGTCTACTCTGAACGATTTCTCTCAACAAGTTTGAAAATTCGTATCAACGAGAATGCTAATTAATTGACACTTTTCACACAGACAAGATTGTACGCCTGAATCGGAAATAGTAGTAAAAATTCATAATCTTTTTTGAATATACCCCCCAAATTAGTCCATTGTGCAACGAACATGATATCTATTATACACAACAACATAATGTATCCGCAATATTAATTGCAATTAATTTCGTCCATGAAAATTTCTAAATGTCCACTTAACGCGCGCAACGTCGTTGAAAAGTATTTCGAAACGACATCGTGCAATCGAGAAATAACTCTGAATTTTCCCTCTTCTCTGGATAATATCGACAGATTCAACAACGATCGCCGAGAGCCGTCGCGTTCAGCCGGTATTTTCGTTTCGATCACACCGACTGGCTGCTATTTACCAAGGGTGTGTCTCGTTACGTAATATTCCAAAGCGTCTTCTCGCCGCTGAAATTCCACGCGTGATACGGCCGTGTCGCAATCCTTCCACCGTGAGATAGTTCTGCTTCCTCTTGGAAAGCGATCGTTCGAGAGGCCCTCTAAATGGGACGTCGATTTCGAACGACGGCGGCTGGCTACACGAGGCCGGATTGTTTGCGAACCGATCCGGCAAGTCGAACGAAATCTTGATCGAACCTTCGCAAAGTGAATTTCTATGTTGTTTATAGAAACCTTCGGGAAAAAGAGAGAAAAAGAGAAAATACACACGGAGCCGAATGATTCGAAGGAGAGTAGAGTAGCAAATGGCGCACTAACGTTACACGGATCGTAAATCATCCCGTGTAGTCGTGTAGTTACTTTGAACGTAAATAATCTCGGAACAAGCAGAGATACCCTGAAACGCGGTGACCGCGTTTGACCACGGGGGTGGACAGGGACAGATCGATGGTTATCGACGAAAAACGAACGGTAAAAGCTGCTCCGAAACGCCGCGTGAGTTTAAAATTCCAACTAAAGTTAGATAGACCCCAGGCTACGATGGTATTAACACGGTGGTCGCAGATAATCAATTATGTCGTTTCCATAATATTCGATATAGAACATAATATTCAGAACATAACACAATATAGATATCAGAACATAATATAAATATAGAATACTAGACGACACTGTTTAGATTAAACATTAAATAAAATTAAATTTAAGTATTTTATTATTTAATGAAGAAAAGAAACTAAAAAATGACTAAATCAACTAAAAATTAAGTATTCCACCCCACGGACAAAATAGATATATAGGCAGTGAACGTATGAATTACAAAACGCGAATTAAGTTACGATAGAATAAACAGCGTTTCAAACTGGCAACGGAACCTGCCATTGGCATCGTTCACGGTAGATGTTGTCTGAGATGAACGGTAACGTCGCTATGGTGGATAGATACGATAGGTAATAATCGGTTAACGGCTGTTCTATCGGACGCGAGTCGAACGAAAACCGTGATTCGAATATTCCGCCAAGTCTCGTTCGCGGAACGACACTCCGGCTGCATTCTCATGCGCGTGTGGTCTCTGATCACGACTGCGTTTCCAGGCTCGAGGATCGTGTGTGGTTCCTTTGAAAAGGTCTCGCAGAACGTTGTAGAACGTGCAGGAGGCTAAGTGGTAGATTTGATGGTGAAAGGTTTGTTAGCACAGCCGTTCTAGACTTGACAGAAATCACGCGGTAGCTCGTACCGGTTGTTAATTGCTAACTGCAGAAGAAAGAAGATCTTGCCGATTGCGATTTTTGTACTAGCTACAGGGTTTGGAGCACTGCATGCTTCGAAGCACTATGCAACAACGTTTGACTCTCGACTCGTTACTCGGGCCACAACGATTCAAGATTAAATCGTTCAATTTTAAAGTTTTTTTATCATCGAAATAAAACGCAGCGCTACAAATTTCGGCGATCTGATGTTGGGAATTAAAGTTGTCGTGCGATTTCGTATTTTTATAAATGTAACTAAAAACCTGAAACCTGAATTGCTTTACCTTTGCCTCGTATATTTTACATATTTTTTTCTACAGGCAAATTATTATTACTCCACGGTCTAATTGCGAAATATCGATACACTTCGAACCCCAATCCTCCGGAAAGGCAAATGCAAGCATTTCCTACAGGCAGAGATAGTAAGAAAAAAATATAAGCGGCAGCGTACTTACAAACAATTGTAAAGGAGGGAATCGACGATTTTGACAGTGAAACATGTAGCACCGTTCAAGCAGTACCATTCCGCATAATCCGGTGGACACGTGTACATGTGGAATGTGATGTTTGGTCGAGGCGTCGGCGTCGGTGGCCGTGGTTTCGGCGTTGACCGTGATGAACAGGCGTCTGTCAACAGAGATCATTCAAAATTAATCTACCGTACCTTCGCAGTCTCCTTGTCCCACCGTGGTGTTCAAACGTCTCTGCTAAATTGCCTCTAAAACTAAAAATATTTGGACGTTGGCCCCTGTCGAAACGTCACGGATCCTATCCTAAGAGAATTTGGCACCCCGAGAGGAGCCATCTGGTTGCCCATTGGAGGGAATCAGGACGGAAACGAATCAATCGATAAAGGCTATCGGCGAGAAAGCTCGTAAGCTTTAAGTCTCTCAAACGGTGAGTTTGCTCGATTAAATTGTGTAACGACCAATGGGTCAAGCATCATTTATCCCATTACCGAGCACAAGGGAGAGGCGAATTGTCGAACGGCTGCTTTAGAAATTCCGACGGCTTCCAGGTTTGCCGAACACAAAGGGCGACCCGGTATTTTAGGGCTGGCCTAAGTGCTCGTGCCTCGGTTCACTCCCTCTCCCAACCCCTGTGCCGCCTAGAAACTTAACTAGAAAACCGTTTTTTTCCGCCGTGTTATCCTACGTCAGTGCGATGTTTCTGACGCAGGATGCCGACTTTGATCATAGGTGATCACTGTAATTAGAGAATTTGTAATTCGTATCTACGAAATTGTTCGTTTCGATCGATTCATCAAAAAGCAATTGCCATGTATTCTCAAGTGATCAGATATTTTCTATTTTCAACATTCAATGCGTATATTCTGTAACGCGATTAACCTCTTGCGCAAGAACGACCGCACGTCGAGAACTTTTTATCCTGATATTGCAATATTTTCTCAATTTTAAGTATATCTAAATATAACTCAGGCAACAAATAACAAATTTATTACTTCTTGGTAATTTCGTACCGACGAGGTCAAAAGAAAGAAAGCGACGAATTGTTATATACGGTTTGGTCACTCGTTATGGTCCGCGAACCACTTGCCAGCGCAAGGGGTTAATAATATATTAATATTGTTTTTCTTTTCTTTCAATTTCTTTAAATTTAGTAGATAGGTGCTTGATCTATCGGTGAAAAGGTGGTTTTTACACGAGACACGATGTCATATCACAAAGACCACAACAAGGATCAAAAAAGGAACGCCAGGCACTCGAGACTCGCCGCGCTACTCCAGCATACCGTCGAACAATTCGAAAGTTGGAAAATATTCGCGCACACGACGCGTGAAGCTCGGTGAAGCCGGGTAACAAGAGAGAGAGAGAGAGAGAAAGAGAGAGAGAGAGAAAGAGAGACGCGCCAGGAGCCACGGAGCTGCGCAACAACACGACGTTCTCGTGTAGAACGGCCGCGCCGCAGGTTGCATCCGCCTGTGCGAGCCACGGGTCTCTATCTGTCACCTGTTATAATTTTGCGACGCGGTGGTTCGAACCGACGCGATCGACGCCAGACGATTCTACGTGTACGTTCTTTCGTTTAAAAACGCGTAAACGTGAAACTCAAAAGACGAACTTGCCTTTCGTCGGGACAAAGGAAGTAGCGTAACTACCTGTACGTGACTTGCATTGTATTTCACTTTATGCTATGCTTTAAAAAGAAAAAAGCTTTCTGGACAGAGTCAAAGATAACTGAATTCAACACGATGGGGCAATGGTCCGTTATTTGGTAAAATGTTTGGTTTCTTGCGGACTCTTGCAATTTATGTTGCAATTTGGTAAAATTACTTTCTTTTCTTGTCGCCGGCTCTCCCCCTTTTGTACGTCGAAGAAGGGCTCGAGGTTCAGGGCCATATGCGTACAAATTCGACGGAATAATTCACGCGATATGCACGTAATTGTGCACGGGTGATCAAGATCTGAGAAAGTGTCGCACGTGTCGCATTCTTGCAATCTGTTGCCGCCACGCATCCACTCGCGGTCATTTTTCGGCCGCGAACGTTGCAATTTGTTAGCATTGTGCCTCTGTGCGGACGTAACGCGGCGATAGCGAGACTCTGCAAGACTGCAATTTCACGCGACACACATGTTCGCTGCTTTTGTAACCCGAGGAGCGTCTTACGTGCTGGTCTCTCGAATTTCAAACGACTTTAGAAAGCAAATTCTAAAAACTAAAATCCGTCGAGCTCTTTTTTAAATCAGTCCGTGCAAGCGCGGATAGGTACGATATACTCTGACAGCTGACTGACTCAACTTGGAAAGCGTCTCACTGATAACCACTTCACTGATTCGTCACTGATATATTTCACTCGAACGTACGACGATAATGAAGTTGAGTCGGTGAAGAAAAGAAAGAGCAAAAGTACACATATATACAGGCAAACGGCAAAGAAAGGCGAAAGAAAAATAAAATTTGCAAAATCACTAACCTGCTATACCGAAGAGGGTGTAAGAGAGGATGAGTAGAGTAGCGAGGTAGGGCGGGATCCAGCATCCTCTCGTCATGGCAGTGACGGTGGCAGGGTTATCGGTGGCGGTGGTACCATCCACGTGACGATCGCTTTCGTCCCGATCGCACGGCGATCTGTCGTCCCGCAGCCGCTGATGGATATGATGCAGATGATGATGGTGGTGGTGGTGATGGTGGTGATGGTGGTGATGATGGTGATGCAAGTGATGGTGATGGTGTTGAAGGTGATGGAGCTCGTGACGGATGTCCCGATGAGGTGGAGCAGCGGTAGCCTGGTCCTGGCACGTAGCCTCATCGTCGGCTTCCTCGTCGACGACGAGCTCGTTGCTGCTAGCCACGCTGTCCCTCCGTTGGTGACATCGATGAGGCTGTAGTTGTTGTTGTTGTTGATGGTGCAGTTGCTGATGTTGTTGTTGCTGTTGCTGGTGACGATGACTATAGCGACGATGTATATGATGCAGGTGATGACGACGGTGGCTGTAGTTGGTGGTGGTACTGCTGTCGCCGCAGCAGACCTCGCCATCCGCCACCGGTGAGCAACTAACCTCTTCGAGCACGCTCGCTCCTACCGCTTCGCATCCTCCCCTTCTTTCGTCCAGGCCGTCCACGTAGCCTCCCACCCCCGCTGCTGCTGCTGCTGCTGCTGCTGCCGCCGCCGCTGCCGCTGCCGCCGCCGCTGCTGCTGCTGCTGCTGTTGCTGTTGCTGTTGCCTCTTCTGTTTCTTCAACGGCACGAGCTCCACCACCTGGCCCGGAGCTCCGGCGCACGTGCCGCCGTCTCCCTGTAACCAAATATCCGACCGGCCGGCCGTTTACAGTGTGTTTTATCTCGGCCTGGCTCCGCTTCATCTAGCCGGCTGATCCACGCACACCCGGGGGTAGTTAAACACGTCGTGCCAACCGGCCACGAATAATATATCCTTGCTCGAGAGGATCGACGCAAGAGTGTGTGTGTACGTGTGTGGTTTTCGTCCGGCTATGTGCAAGCCTCTGTGTGGTTAGTGTGTATATCGAGGGAGGGGGGAGAGACTTCTCGACGTGAAATTTTAATGGTGGAAGGAATCGTAAGAGTTCTAAATTTCTTTTGGAAACAGGAGCTGAATTTTTACAATTAGATCAGAAAATAGTTTCAGATAAGGTGGGAGGCAGGAGTTTTTGAAGCTTTATCGGAAATGATGGTTGTTGGTAGTTGTAAATGAGATTACAAATACGATTTAGTGTGCAACTAAACGCGTTTTACACGGTCCCTTTGTGTCCTACATTTCTCTTATCATGGAAACAACCGCAATTTGCCCTTCGTGACGATCCTAACTCGAGACAGTGATTTACCACTGAATATGCATACTATCGAAATAACGAGACAACGTAACGCTCGCGCCGCACGCGACTGATCTTCGCAAATTTCTCCGACCTCGATACACCGTTTATCTTCAAAGAGTATCTAACCGTTCAATACGTGTATCTCGGAGTGCGGTCGAATAGAAAATGTACTCGAATCTAACATTTCACGTCACTTTGAGGAACGTTCCTCGCGACTGGAAGGACAAACGGAGGGGCAACAGTATATAAATATCCAAGGGTAAATATTTCTCGATAGATAACACGCGGGTGTTTCGAGAGTTGCCATCTCATTGCCAAGGACCAGGGGTGGGTGGTATGTAAACCAGAACGCACGACCATGCGAACGCGATACTTTTGTGAAACGGCCGTTTTCGACACAAACTGCAAAGCTTTTCCTTGTTAAACCCATGAAACCCATTGTGCCGCAGTACGGCCACAGACTGCCATTGTGCCCTGTTTGGAGGTAAAATATTTACCACGACGAGAAATTGTTTTCCACATTGTGGCCTGTTAAAACCATCTGCCACACTCGCGTCGATTATTCTCGACGATTGGATCAGGTTCCAGTCAATCCATCGTTCGTTTCCGTTTCTTCGCGAGATTTTAGGGTGAGCCGTTTCTCGTTCAACGGGCACGCTATGAAACGACAGTACCAAAAAATATTTGTAAAACTATCGGTACTAAATCAAATCTTTGCGACGTGAAAATTAAAATTAAAAACAGCTGTAAATTTCTTTTTCCACAAAAGACCAAAGGAAACTCTAGCTCTTTTAACTAGACTCTCGATGAAATTTAATCAAGTCGCAAAATTGTTTTCACAGATTCATTTTATATAAATAATACAAGTAATAAAAAGAGTGAAAGAAGATTTTTCACGTTATACTCTCTGCAATTTATACAAGCGCGTAACAAATTCGTAATCTAGTAACAAGTAGCAAGCATTTTTTTATACTATTAATTCCACCACTATATTATTAATTCCATCATGTTTTCTTATACTATTAATTCCACCACTCTCTAAAAAAAAATGCTGTTCTTGTGTTACGAGCTGCTCGATTTATTTTCATAAATTGAAAAAAAAGGAAAACATCACTCGTTTCAAATGCACGAGCAATTAAAGAGCAGAAGAACATCTTGTTCAAGCAATGGCATTGCTCTGGAAAAGTGCCACGTCAGTGCTTCTAATCCTTCCTCGTAACGCTTTATCAACCAATCCCTTAAGAGCCTGCATGAACGCGATCTATTGAGTACGAACTCGATCGTATCCGATCCGATCTCAACAGGAATCGTTTTTCAGAAGATATTCCAGATTTCACGACGACCTTGTCCCAGTAACGAAGACGTGTCGTAAGTTAGACGCGATATTGCTCTCTCGCGACAACGAACAGTCCAACTAGTCGATGCAGTGTTTCGAGAAAAAAGTCGCAACCTCGTAACAAAGTTAACTCGTTAATATACGTGGAAAAGTCAGAAGCTCATCAGCGTTCGTTGAAAAACAGTTTGCGCTATTATTGATAAAACTTTATTTTCAATTTTAATTAATTTTTAATTAACATTTATTATTCCCTGGTTAAAAACTGGTTATCTTTATTTTAATTTTCACCACTATAATTATGCAATGACTAAACCTAAATGTTTTGTCAACATTTCTGCTGTAATAAAAAATGGCTTAAACCCCTCGTGTAATATCTTCGTCCGTGGATTTTAAGGTCAGTATACAGTCAAATGAAAGTAACTCGTTCTTCACGATCTTTTCGTTGACTCGTCGTCAGTCCATAATATTTTTTCTCCCCCCAAAGAAACGTTCAGAGCTTCAAAATATGGTTACGAAAAAATCTATACGTTTTTAAAAATATTCTGCTAAGTCGAGAAGGGTACTTTTCGTTCAATTACAAAAATATCGCGCGAAATATGGCTGAAAGTTTGTCAAAGGCGGAGTCGATGGTGATTCGGCAGAGTCGCGCGCCGAGAGATAGCAGCCGGTTAAGTATGTAATCGACGTCGCGTCGTTGTGATTCATCGGATAGACACGCGAACGGGAAATTAGCCACGTTCGAGTATCGCAACGTTTTTTCACGGAACTCGAACGCCTTCGATTCCGTTCGATTAACATGCTGGATGTGACACAGAAAACTGACACCTGCGTCGAGCAACGTGACGTCAATCTGGTTGCTGGAACGCTCGCGACATTTGCCTCCAGCGAACTCGCGATGAAAAATGAAAAAGTACGAGCCCTGAAAAAGGGAATTGTACGGTTTATTTGCATAAAAGACAAGGAACGTCGATTCGCCTTTCAAGCAACCGTTATTCCGGGAAAGGCGAATTCCTTTTGAGTTGCTCTTGCAGGTGGTGACTCTTCCGTGAATCGTGCTTTGTCTCTGCGGGCAGATTTGACATTTCACTTTTCGATCGTCGTACAACCGTCTTTACAACGGCGCGAAACAATGCCACTTTCAACTTCTCGGAGAAGAACTTCGAACGAGAAACGTGAAAACGAAGGAACTCGTCGCGAATCGTTAGGCTGTAAATTTTTATGCAAATTTCGATTTTTTTTCTTTCTTCGCTGACGCAACCGGAGAAACAGAAGTTAAACAAAGAATTGTTCTGCGTGTTGCAAAGAGCGTGTGCTCCACCTCGATGCGTGAACAAAAGGACGCGCGAGTCCTTCAACGAAACAACGCGAGTCGTCATTTGGAAAAAAAAATATTTCACAGCGCAATGGGACGAGCCGTGTGCTCGCCAATTTTTCACAAACCAAAATCTAACGAACCTGACCTCAAATGGACGTTACAAATGATAATTTGCGACGATTTGCACCTTCGAACGTACCCACGAGTGCACGAAAATCCAGACACGGTCCATCGATGAAAGAATTACCTCGCTCCAAACGGATCTCGTCGAGACGATGACAACGAACGAACAATGCGGGGACGAGATATCTCGTCGGTGAATCTTGTCAAAAAAATGGCAAAAGAAGGGAAGAAAAAAGAAAGAAAACAAGGCAGCGAGCGCGTAGAGGAGCGCGGTGCGCGGCACCGCGAGACCGGAAGTTACGGTAAAGTGCGTGCAATTAGAAAATAACCTAAATTCAAGGCGGTTCGCGATCTCGCCGGGAACCGTTTAACGACGCGTCGACGAGGGAAATGATCAATTATCAAGAGCAGACCCACGTGGGCCGCGGTACTTTAAGTCACGTTGCAACTCTCTCTCTCTCTCTCTCTCTTTCTCTCTCTCTTGTGTCACCTAGTTAGGTCAACGCGAATTTCATCTCTACGATCGCGGGCAAAACCATGTTGCCAAAATGTTGCAACACTGTTCGATTGGAATAAAATCGAAGTGGGGTCGCGCACGCCCCGGAGGCGCGAGGAGGCGCGCTGGCAATTAGAGAGACTTGAATGCCCGCAAGGGACGCAGACCAGGCAGGAATCCGTGTCCATCGGCGCGACGTTCGTCTCTCAACGAGATAAAAAGTTGCAAATAACAGTAGATAGTTTCCGTTGCGTTTACAGTGACTCACGAAAGTATTCGAACGTCGCCAATCTACATCGTTAACGATAGTAAAACACGCACGTTTGGTGTTTAAGTTTTCAAAATAAGATACGTACGTAAAGTCACACAGGAGTCTCGAGAATGTGCGAGTAAAATTATGAAAAAAAAAATCTGACGGCACGTACAGGATTTACAGGGCACCGAGTGTAAACAGATACCGATTTCGGACGTCACGAAAGTATTCGAACGCGCAGACAAGAACCGGTATTTCTAAAGAAAGTAAAAAAAAAAGAAAAAAAAAATGTAAACTTTACATTTTAATTCCGAGATTCCGAGACAATGTGCAGTTTAGGTTCGTGCAGATTTTGCAGAGTATAATCTTTCATAATTATTCTGATCGCGAGCACGAAAAAGTCAGAAACCAGTAAATGCGAACGTGAATTGATATTCAAGTTACATAATGAAAATGAATTTTATCTTGAAATTGCTAAATTATTAAGTCGAAGTAAATCTAAAACGATACGTTATACAATGAAAGAGTCAAAAACTGAAGGAAACATTACCAACAGGAAGCGTACGTAACAGGACGTCCAATGAAATTGACGCCCAGAGAGGAGAAAACGTTTACACGTGAAATTAAGAAACGTCCAAGCACATCTGCACCGAAACTCGCAGCGATTGTTAGTTAGATTGTAAGTTACGTCGCAGGATTCCGCGGAGTAACGATTTCCATGGAAGAATATCACGGAAAAAGCCACGTATCGGTAGAATTAATAGAGCGAAAAGACACTAAAAAGAAAAAGTTTGCAAACGTGTACGTTGACGAAGATATTTCATTTTGGAATAAAGTTATTTTCTCGGATGAAAGTAAGTTTAATATTGCAAATGTAAAATGTGATTCCAACTGTGAAACACGGTGGCCCAGTCATGGTATGGGGTATGTGTGGCGGCGAATGGAACGGAAAATCTTGTTTTTATTGACGGAACTTTACGAATAGTACAAATATCTTAACGTTCTAAAAAAACAAATTTGAAACGAAACACCGTTAAATTGAACCTGTTGGACGATTCCTATTTTCAACGGGACAACGATCCTAAACATACAGCTGGAGTTGCAAAGGAATGGATCGTATGTAATACCCCGCATATACTGCAAACTCCTCCGCAGAGCTCTGACATAAATATATCATAGATTTAGACGTTTGCGTGAGCCGAAACTGGAAGAAAACCCAGAAATTACGGCACAACGTCCGAAGGAATGTTAAAAACCAAAATAACAGAAATATGGAAATTTTTCCACTGTAAAAAAGACAACAGAGAAACTTGCATAAAGTGACACGTTGTCGATGCCAAAGGAGGACCAACCAGATATTAACATCGAACAATTCAAGACTTATTCGTACTTATTTGAATACTTCTGAGACGTCCGAAATCGGTCACGTATGTTTACACTCAATGTGTCGTCAGATTTTTTTAAATAATTTTACTTGTACATTCTCGAGACTCCAATGTGACTTTACGTACGATCTTATTTTGAAAATTTAAACCTAAACCGATCGAGTGAAATTTCAGCGTAAATGACTCCCGTTGTATTACAAAAAGGGAATTCGAATTATAATGAAGCATCTGTGTCGATGCAACGTTCGTAGAAACAGAGTCCCTTTGCACAATGTCAGTTTTGCTCGAGCAAATTTATATCATTTAGTATTATTTTAATCTAAATGTACTTGTTAATTAAATATTAATTAAATGTTAATCAACTTAACTGGAAAATTTCGAAAAACTTAACAATCTTTTAAGCGTTAGTAATTGGCAAATAAATTAAACAGTTACAGTTACGTCCTGGCTGTGCGATTTAATTTTTCTTTTTCCTCCTTTTTTCTTTTTTTCTGTAAATGATATCGTCGAGTAATTGTTTCACGAGGTGTTAATTTAGCGCCCGTTTTGTGTCATAGACTCGCAATCTTATCAGAACGAGCGATAATATCTGTCTATTACTGGAACGAATACGCACCGATACAAACAAGTCGCTGGTTTTACAACCTCGGAAATCTGTTTCGACGGAAAAAGAAGTAACTACCGCAGAAACGACCGATGTGGAAAGAATCGGCACCAAGCAGATCATTTTGCAATCTCGTTCAGAGGAAACAGAAATCTGTCTCGACGAAGAAGACGCAGAAACGATCAAGTGAAAGTCTTTGCTTCGTTTTCTTTTTTTTTTTTTTCTTTTTATCGAAACAACAATGTTCCCTTTTTAAGAGGGAACGAACAACGACTGAAACGATCCAACTCCGAAGATCGATCTATCCGGCCTAGCGAGAGGCAGCAACTATGTCAATAAACGCGACAGCTAACCCGTTAGAAGTCTGCGATGCGTTAACGCCTTCGACGGGCGGAGGACAGGTCCGAGTGCGCGTGCACTCGCGCACAGCACGAAAGCTTCCTGCCGCGCGAGTTCTTAATGTTCTCTCACCGCGAGACCCCGCGACGTTTCACGTTTGCGCGTATATAAATAGGATATATATCGGGAGAATATCGATTCGTTCCTACCTCAACGTTGCGTAAACGCATACCTCACCCACGTGACGTGCGACTGCATTTCTTACGAGCGTGTCCTCGCAGCGAAAGAACGTCGCGACAGGATGAGTCCTCTCCCGATGGTCGGACATTTACACAAGCGGAAAATTAAGCGGGAAATTAACGCGACGTATTGTTTGCGGAGCAGCACGCGGCAGTCGTTGCGTAAACGCGTATCCGCTTTCGTCGAACGAAAGGAAAGGTGGACGCGTGTTGCGCGTTCCCGACTTCTCGACGAGAGAAGTTGAAACGGCGATCGCTCTGGGAAATGTAAATCAGTGGCGAACGATCGTGGAAAATCTTGACGGTGCGTCTGAACCAAACGGACGAATGTTGATTGATAAATGTACGTCAGGATGCAGGACGAGATGGATGAGAGATTTTGCCCTTGAAAATTGATAATGAAGATGCACGATTGATATTTTTGAAAATGATGGCTTGCAAATTTCATTTGTAACATTCACTTTGGAATTTCGTCCAAGCGAAGAACAAACGACTACTCGTTCCTTTGATCTAAACTCGACGCTACCAAACACATTGGATCTTGAACCAGACGAGTGTTGTCGATCAATTTCTTCTTCCCAAGAAGAGAAAAAAGCACGCCAGAAGAGAGAGAGAGAGAGAGAGAGAGAGAGAGAGAACAAAAGAGAAGAAAGAAGAAAAAGAAAAGAGAGAAGAGATTTCCTCTCGCACTTTCCGACTCGACGTCCGGTCGCGAGCCCCTAATTTGTTAAGCGATTCACAGCTACGGAGAGGCGCAGCCTTCCCCGAAAGAAGAGACGCGTCAATTCGAAAAGACGGGCCAAACCCCCCGGAGCAGCCGGGATAAATGTATCGAGAGACAGGCAGCGACAAGCAATCCTTGAATCGTACGAGAAATCCTGGGCGTGTCTCTGGTCACGTGTCTCTTAAAAGCTGCTGCTGCTGCTGCATGCAGCTTCCGCGGCAGAGACCAGAGGGGTGAAGCGAGACGATTTTCCAACGCGACGGGAGAGGAAGAGAGAGGACGAGCCCCCTGGTCCTTCCGGGACCGGTCTGGTATCAGCTGCGCCTCGTTTAAACACGGAAATTCATAAGTCCGAGCGTGTTACGCTTGGCCTTGGAAAGAAAAAAACCTCCTGTCAGCAAAGGAAAAGCAAGGGGAGGGGTAGAGAAAGAGAAAGAGAGAGAGAGAGAGAGAGAGAGGAGCTCGCGTCCGGGCTGGTTTCAGACCCCTCCGGTACCGTAATCTCCACCCCCGACAGCCATCAGCTGAACTTCACTCGAGATCGGCGAGCTGGAGCTGCTCTCTTCGAATCATCCCTCCTTTTTCCTTTTTATCCTTTTATTGACGAAGATTAATCGTTGCACATAGTGCTAGAAACATCTAGGATTCTGTTAAACGTCGTAGATACTATTGGGAGTTAAACAGATGGCGGTCAACCGCGATTAACACCAGTTTGTTGGAAATATTGGCTGAACGATCACATCTAGTGTTGAAGATCGTATATAGAGCGAATTCCCTCGTTGTACAATCGATTGGTAAATAATTCAAATTCTGTCTTCCAAAAGTAAATCTTCGAAAGAAAAGAAAAGAGATGATTACGTTCGAGACGTATTTCCGTGAGTTCTCGCTCACTGCGCTACGATTGATATCGGAAACGTTCTCCAGTGGAATAATTCCGTTCGCCGCGGGACACGGCGCGAGAGGGGTAGGGTCAACAATCACCCCGGAGAGATTCCAATTTCGATTGCTTTATATTCACTTTGGGAGGGAATCGATGGAAAGGTGCATACACGCGTGGATCGGAGATGCGACCCCGATGATCTTGGAAGCGCATCGACCGTTGCCACCCCCGCCGCTCTTGGTTGGTTACCAGCTGCCCCGAGAGCAGCTAGGCGCTAAACCAGCAGCGTTTATACAGTCCGGATACAATCTGAGGGAAGGTTGCGTGGTATATGGAAGAAACGCCGTGGACAAGGGGAAAGGATGGAGGGGAGGGGAGGAAAATAAGAAACGGTGAAAAGCTAGAGCAGTGGGAGGCGCGGTTTTCGTCGACGTCCTAGAGCTCGAGACGCGACGATATTGTACGTGGAGAGAGTGTGGTATACGGGCAAGGAACGCGTTATATCGAAAGAAAGAGAGGGTGGAGCAGACAGAAGAGAGGCTCGCGAGGAGAGAGAGAGAGGGGGGGGAGCTACAGGAGTCGCGTATGTATTTTCATAATCTTTCGTAGACGATTTGACGGCGGTGGCTCGAGCCACCGGTTCCACGAGCCATACACGCATATGCCTCCGTAGAAAAGCGTGGATCGCACATGCTCTCGGGGCACGTCCCATTCAGACGGGCGCAGCTGCCGAACTCGTGGGACACGTCGGCAGGCACGCGCCTCTTGCCTCCATAACCTGTTTTCAAAATTCCGCTCCCCTCGGAACCGACCAGCTCACAAGGAGAGAGACCCATTTCTTCCTTCTTTCCTCCCCACCTACTACACGCACGCTGCTCTCCCCGTAATTCCTCCTCTTTCTTTCCTTTCTTTATTTCAACCACCGCTACGGTGGAAATGCATACGCTGCCATGTTGGCAAGTATCGGGACACTTATGTACTATATAGAAACTGAGGCAATCCTTGCAGATTATTAAAAATTGTCGTTTCAATCAAAATTTTAAATCAAAATAGATGGAAACTCGTCTGTGTAACATCTCATGCCCCGTTTATACCACTGTCCAAAAGTTTGAAACGCTCCGTCAGTTTTCGATAAAATCATGTTTCTTTGACAGACGGGATTAAGTTATTTATTGAAGATACTGACATTTATTTATTATCGTCTGACGCATTTCTTCATATTTGATCATTAATTCATACATGCGGGTGAACAGTTGCATTTACTTCTAATTGGTTTCAAATTTTCATTCAAATTTCCACTAAACTTCTCCGTGCTCTGCAATCGATTTCTATCGACTTCCATGAATAATCCCTGAGAATTCTCGAATCTCTGTAGATGCAAATTTCGATCGTTTCTTTGAACCGATTACCACCGCGTCTCGCACAAAATCACGGCCCGTCCCAATACTTGTAAACGACAGCAGCACCTCGTCGTTGTTCGCTCCGTCCGCGTCCTTTGCCGTTTCCTTTTTCGTTTCGCTTGGAAATTGCTTGGAATTTACGAAACGAAACGTTCGTGGCAATTAAAGCCGGCTGGTATCTCGAACTACGGCCGACGATGCGGCACACGATGAGCGAAGAGCGTTTCAAGTGGCACGAGAGAGCACCTCTTTGCCGAAGAGGACTCGCCCCTCAGCTGCGGAGGCCCCGCCGACGCTTAAATACCCTTACGAGTGCCGCTTTTTAATTGCCCACCCTGCCCCAAAGAGACGTCTTCGTCTCTCAAAGCGTTAACCATTGTACGTTTATTCACGGACGCGCAAGGACGAATGGAGCCGCTCCAAGGAGGGAACAGTCGGATGATTTGCATACGTCGCGTCGTCGTCGGGGGTGATCGCCCTGGCAGACGGCAGCTGCCTCCTCCCGAAATCTCATCGACCACCGCCGCCTTTCGTGCTCGATTTTGCTCGACTCTGCATTCTGCTTTCCACCGTTTCGAGCTCGCGTTTCTTATTATTTCAACTTCATCGCGATGAATTACGAAGGACAGCGGCTGACATTTCATTTCAGTTTTATTTCTGGTACTTGCGGAAAAGAAGAAAGGTTCGAGAATGCGTGAAATGCACACGGCGAATTTATTTTAAATCTGTTCAACTTATTTTAAAGTAGTGAGAATTTATATAATAAAGAGAATCGCAAGACAGATGTGACGAGTCATATTTTTCTAGCTCTCTACGCGACGATGGTCCTGTTAAAAAATTCAATCTACGGGGTTCGAAAAACACCGATTTCGAAAGTATCGACTGTCATATTTTAAAAGTTGTCAATTTTTTCAACTATGTTTTTGAAAGAATCAGCTACTCTTTTTTTTTTATAATCTTCACACGTACATGATGTACACAAATACATAAAATATCCAAATTATTACAGTATTGTTCAGATTATATATGGAATAAGGCAAGTTTTATTCGTAAAAATTTGAATTTCTTTCTTTCGTCAAGTAAATTTTACGGATGTTAAAGTCTCTGCATCTCCTAAATTGAGAGACTTTGTTCGCCTTCAAATTTACCAAATTTTGGCGCCAAAGGAAAAAGAAGAGAAAGAAAAAGAAAGGAGGAAAAAATAAATAACGAAATTTTCGAAACGAAAGGGAAATTGACCGGTGCCAACTGCGCATTGCGATTCCTCGTACACGAAAACAGGGAGGAGAACAGCCGGTTCGGCCAGGTGGCGGACGGATCGACGGCACGACGATACGATCGACAGAAATCGATGGCTGGTTTAATCAGCATCGCCGGTTATGATCCTGCTTTTCACACGGCGGCGTAACCTTTCGTCACGTGTGCTCGTAACTCGCGTCTGAAACGATCCGAACGATCGAGATCGTTCGGGAAATGAAACGGAGTTTTATATAGGTATAAACCGATTTTAAGGACCGATCTCTCTGTCGTTGTTTCCACGTGAACCTTCTCGAGGAATCTCGGCAAAGTACCCGAGCAATAAGAGCAATCGATCCTTGGATCGGTGCAATAAAATAACAAGAAGTCAAGACGAACGATCTATTCTGGCGTGAAGTGCGAGAAGTATTTAATTAAACAAAGAATATACAAAAAATATACCTAAAAAAGCACTTTTGACTCTTGGTGATCCATCGATATTAATATTTTGCGCGTATTTGCGTAACGACGTTTAACAAAATATAATAAAAATAATACATGTTGCTAGCGTCTTGTCTTTGACAGGATGAATTGCACAAACAGTACAAAAATTATAATCAATCATCTTTCGCTCGAGATGCAGTTCAACAATTTAGGAAAAAATAAAAGACAAAAGGACCACCAACGAACCGAGATCCTTGGAAATCCTTATCCCCAAGTGCTCGTCTCGACGATGTGGCTCGCCAGAAAACAAGAACAAAGTGTCCGACAGAGTTATGATAGAAAATCTAATGAGAAATTTTCGGAATTACATTACCAATTGAAAATTGATCGTACGATTAATTGTACAATATGAATATCGACTTGACGATTAGATCTTAACGACAAGATGATCTCGATATATCACGCAAGATTATCCTCAAGAGAGATACTTTACACGCCTCTTCACTGGAGGAGGAAGATCAACGAGGTGGCCCACTAGAGAGAGATATAAAGAAGAAAAAGGGACGCGTCGAAAGAGGGTTGAAGAAGGGTTCGTGCCACGACGGTATAAAAAAACCAGCGCGGCCAACGAACCGCCAGGGGTATTTATCCTCCTATTAAGATCTGTTTCTGTTTTCCCTTTGCACTAACACCCCTGTTCCATCCCAGCGTCTACTACATTCAATGAAACACACGCTGGAAGGCAGTCCCAACAACTTTTGAATCTCTTTACGAAAAAAATCCGTTTTAATTATTACAGCATTTACGCACTAATTAATCGGCCTCAGAAAAAGAATTCAAATTTACTACACTACGCTGCTTGCCAAAAAAAAAAAAAAAAAAAAAAAAAAAAAAAAAAAAAGAAAAGAATCGCAAAATCCTATAAAGAAAGTTGCACGATCTTTCGATCGAAAAAAATAATCTTCGAGCTTCGCAGTCAAACGATTAATAAAAAAAGTCGTGGAAATTTATTTTCCGATCAAACTTTAACAGTCCAAATTCCCGGGTGTATACTTCGAAAAATAAAATCTACTAAAATCTAGCGAAGAAAGGAAAGAGAAAATACTACTCGTCGAAACGCTTTTCCGCGGCCGCTAACGCGTTATTTTTTCTACCGCTGAAATGCTTCGACAAGAGAAGCGGAATCCGTGGAAACGGGCCAACGAACGGCGCGTAATTGAAGCGTGTCCGCGGCGAATGAAATTAAACGAGAAACCCAACGGCGCGCTGGTATACGAAAGTTTCCGTGCGCGCGCCGCGCACAAAAGCAGGAAACATTATACGGCTCTCGAGCAGACGAAGATCCAGCTCGCCAGCAGGGATGAAGGGTCGCGCAAACGCGCGCCACCAACCCATTGAGCGAGATGGAGGCACAAACGAACAACGATCGACTAACCGCTATATCGAAGAAGAGAAGGAGAGAGAGAGAGAGAGAGAGAAAGAGAGAGAGAGAGGTGCGGGGACATGGTGTCCAGGCGTAGATCGATCGATGAAGATAAAAAGAGAGAGAGAGAGAGAGAGAGAGAGCATACAACGCAGCTCTCGATAACGTATAATACATCGGGGCCGGATAGGCGAGCAGGACGTATCTTTTCCACTTGATAGGGCTCGAGGAGGCCTACGAGCGCGCCAGCCATCGTCGGCTATCGGTGGGCCATCGTGTGTGCGGGCATGGGTCCAAAAGAAGACATGGGCTCGCACATGTTCTTCACCTCGTGCAGGGTATTCATGCCCGGTATTCATGGCGTGCAGCTGCCGAATGCACTTCAACGCCATTACCTGTTCTTCGCAACGCTCGCTCGTTTGCGCCTGGGCACGCGCCCGCCGCCGCTACGAAACGTACCCCGAAATCGAGGCTCTCTCTCTCTCTCTCTCTCTCTCTCTCTCTCTCTCTCTCTCTTACTCTCTCGCTCACTCGTTCTCTATTTTCTCGTTCTTACTCGAAGCGAGAGCCTTCGCGGTTTTCGTCTCTCTCGTCGATGGAATAATAAGGCTTCCGGGTGTTCGTGCCTTTGGCCATCTTTTTGCACAAAGCCTAATCTCTGATTTCGACAATTTCGTTGCAGTCGATCGAAGACCGGCTTTTGCCGATCGACAGACCGAGCAGATCGAGGATGTTGGGTGAGAATGTGAATTTGGGGATGAATCCAGCTTTCAAGAGGGTGTTTCGTCGTGTATATATATATATGTGTGTGTGTGTGTGTGTATATCTAAGCATGATGGGAACGTTTAGGTTTTATTTGGTGTTTGCAGGCAAGAGGAGTCGAAATTCCGAGTAGGTTTGAATAATTCTTCACGAATAACGGACAACGTCGGTGTCCCGTGAAACAGAAACGAGACTAATGCGTGCATGGCCGTTCTCGAGTTTAAGGGTGGCAATAAGGCTTCCAGGCGTACAGCGATGCCTCGGATGAGAGTAAAAAAAAAAGGCAAAAAAGGACTCGTTATGACGGAGCAATTGTGCTGCCACGCGGAGAAAGAAAATAATAGGTGGCAAAAAAATCGTTGCGCTCGTAAATTCTTCAATTTTTTTAATTGAAATTTGGCGATAACGCGAGAATAACTAATAATTGCCACAGCTATCTAAATTCACTGCAAGGGAAATTTGATTAAAGAATCGAAAGAGAATTTCGATGTTCGTTCGTGCCCTTTTCTCTTTTCTCGACTTCGGAAAAGCCATTTTTTAAAAAAAAAAAAAAAAAAAAAAAAGAAAAGAATTCATTTTAATACAAAATAGTCGATAGCTTCAGTGTGAAAATAATCAACGATATGTTGAATTTGAAAATACACAATTATCTTCTCGCTGTAGTAAGATTCAACCACCAGGGACTCGTTTGATCCACCAAGACGCGAAACTAAAATTTCATTCGACCAAATCAACACCAACATAAACGAATTTCTCCAACTGCGACTGCACCCAGGGAAAACGTGGCGCAACAGAAACCGATGACACACAAAAACGTCTGTTTTTCCCTAGGAAATAACGGCGTCAGCTCACGAAAATAGCGACTGTTACAAAACCTGACGGCCGATCGTCTTCCGCCGCGGGGAAAGTAGGGCGACAAAACGCGTTTCTCGCATTGTTCGTCAACTTCTAAACCGCCATTTTGCCATTAAACCTCCCCCCTCCTCTGCCGGATACCGAGGATATCCTTAACGAGTCCATCCAGCGTGCTGCACACCTCGACCGATCGCTATATACGATGAAAACGACGAAAAGAAGAAGAAGAAGAAGAAGAAGAAAAAGAAGAAGAAGAAGGAAAAGAAGAAGGAGAAAAAAGTCGCGGTTATTGTCCGTGAATAGATGGAAACGTAATGAATAGCACGCGCGGATTCCTGCTCGACAATGAGTTTCTGAAAAACCGAAAGATTTCTTCTTCGCGCGGCCACGGGAACAATGGCGACGACAACGATTGTATGCGTTCTCTTCTCCCTCCCTCTCTCTCTCTCTCTCTCATCCCCTTCACACGCCGTATTAATTTCTCTCGGGTGGCCTCTTTCGAAATTGCGACATAATAAACGGCTAGAAACGAACGGAACAGCCGATATCGGCGGTTTTACAGCGTTCGTTCGCCTTTTGAAAGGGAGCTTCGGTCCGATCCGAGATAAAACGTACGTTTAGCTGCGCGAGTGATCTATCGTTGCGAACAGGTGGCAATTTCCGCGTCTCACCTCTTCGTCGAGTCTTACGTAACGTACGTACGTTTCTCTTACGCGAGTTTGATAACGTTGAAATCCACCTTGACGCCACGAGTCTTGCGAGGTTCTACGTGTTATTAAAAGACATTATTCACTTATCATCGGTTGAATTCCTCGTGTACGTATTACGCGAAACATTTCGAAGTCACGCGAGAAACGATCAATATTGGTAAAATTTGAAGTGTTGACATCTCTTTTTTACTCGGTAAAAAGCTGACAGCGTGAAGTATCGAGTATCGAGGCACGTCGAGTATCAAAGTACAATTGGAATGTCTTTTTAACGATCGACTGCGGATCGCGCGAGGTGTCCTTGAAAGAAGCAGTTCGATAACGCGTACAGGTATATCTCTGGCGACGGTTATCTAACAATAAGCGTGAAGATCTAAGAGCGTCCGAAGGTTCGGTTTATTAGCTTCAACGATACGATAATAGAGAAAATTAGTTCCCCGAGATCGGGGAGGTTGGAAACGATCTCGTGTCGAGATCGGATCTCTCACGTTCCATTCCACGGATTCTTCGAATGCCCCACAAATCCTTGACAGAGAACAGGTCGAAAAAGAAGCGACGGCCACTCTCACGATAACCATTGATCCCGGCGACAAGAAAACGTTCGTTCGTCTCGAGTCGGCTTCGTGGCTCCGGCCACAGAGAAACAGCCTCGTAAAAAAGTCCGGACTTATCGCGTTCGGCTCCGATTGACTCATAATTAAGAGTATCATCGCCGAGCCTCGACCCGTGTTCCCGTCTGAAATGTGTGC
>KQ435720.1:96082-119733 GCA_001276565.1 Melipona quadrifasciata | reverse complement strand
AGAATATCGCACGCGCGCTCTCCTCCGCCCGCCCCCCTTCCTTCCTTCCTTCCCCGAGGATCCGATTCGATCCTCTAATTAATGGAGAAAAGATGCAAATGGGTTAATTAGCAGGGATTTACACGGCGAGGCGTATTTTATGCGTATCAGGGTCCCTGCCCCCTCCAACACTCCCCGGGCTACTTGCGCTATCCGTGTTATCTTGTTTGCCGTTTTCTACGCTGTATCCGCCGCGTGAAATCTCGCAGATAGGCTATCGGCTTATCTGCACGCGCTCAAGGATGCGAGGAAAGGCGCCGCCGCCGCCACCTGTCGCGCACACAGCGGCCATTGAAGTCGATCTGGGACAACGGGAACGGTTGTCCCGCGGCAAGAGTTACGATCGAAGGACTACGTAAATCCTGCACGGAGTGGATTTCCGTATGAACCGGAGGCTTGAACAATGGGGCTTGTCGCTGAACGCGCGGAAAGTTTTCTACCTCGGTTTTCTATCATGGCGACAGACTTATTTTGGGACGTATCGCAAGTAGTGGATGGAGTAAATTTTACTTTCTCGGGAGAATTAACTTGTTGGGTACATTTGACACTCGTCATGCACTTCTTATATTTAACACGTGCCGTCCTATTCATTTGAGAGTAGTTGCAACAGAAGAAACAACTCCAGTACACTGCCCCATAATGTCAGAAATAAGGAATATATCTTTTGAAAGTGACAATGAAAGTGACTTGTACCATGAAAATAAGACAAATACTCTTCAAAATTATTCGTAATTTGCTTTATGTTATACCTTGAATTTGTTTCTTTTATTTATTTAATTTTGCCTTGCAAACACCCAAAGTCTTCTCAATACTATGTGCATCGCTGAAATATAAATGAATTCTTACATAAAATCTACATATTTGCCACCAACTATATAATTAAAAATCTCAAAGGGTTAATTGAACTGAATTGATTGTTACACTTTCTTAACTCTGCTGTTCTCTTCCGTAACAGAAACGGGATATTAAGCTTACGATGGATATTGTTGAGATGTATGTAGTTTTGATATTTAATTTTACGATAATGATGCTGACGAAATTATATTTGTAACGGATATTATACTAACTATGAATATTGTTGAAATATACGTAGTTTTTAGGTATTAAATATAATTTTATCGCCTCTTGTATATTTCACCCTTTCTACGAATATAGCACTGAAAATGAAGACGTGTATTTATAACACGACGAAGTAAGGAAAGGATTCAACTTCTTGTGCCTGAGCTACAGTAATCAATTTCGTTTTCTGAGAATCGTCACGATCGCTCGAAAAAACTTTGTCGACTACGTACACGTCCCGATACGAGATCGTGTTATAGACAATTGATTGCAACAAATCCATATTCAATATTCATCATTATAGGCGATAAACTTATTACGCTACGCACGTCGAGAATATTTGGCTCAAAAAATTGCAACATTTTCTCAGTTTCAAGTATATCGAAATATAACCCAGGCAAAATAAACAATAAATTTATTACTTCTTACAGTAATTTAATTTCTTAATCCAGCGATATACCGATGAATTCAAAAAGAAGACGAATTACACGGTTTGGTCACTCGTTATGGTCCGTGAACCAGACACTAGCGCAAGGAGGTTAACAATCGTCGAATTCGAGAAATGCAAAGTCACTCGGAGTATTAAGAAGCAATTTACAACATGATTCATCTCAACGAAGTTGACAACGGTGATCCATTGCAATTAATTGCAATTTAATAAACGGAAGAACACGGGGAACACCTCGACGCGCTCGATTTCGGTTGACGTCGAGTCAGAAGGGGTGAGTCTACGAAACGGATCGTTTTATTTATTTCGAGCTGCAACTCGCAGTCAATATTACATAAAGCGAGAGGCTTAAACAGACCAAAAATGAACGAGGAACGAGCAAAAAATGAAATAGAATTATCGGTAATTTTTCGTCGCGGTTTCGTGCGCGCCGAACTGACCCATTCTACTCGCGCCAGCGCACACGCATACGCGGAGGCATGTATACATTTAGGCACACTCGTATACACGGGGGAGAAAGAGAGAGAGAGAGAGAGAGAGAGAGGGAGAAAGGAGCTAGGTTACGGAGGAGCCCTTGCGTTGGAAGGGTATCGTTGGCAGGCGGCACATGGTCCGCATCATGATTTTCGAAGCCGCAGATGGTTCCTCCTGCGGCACACGATTATGGTTTTTTGTCAAGCATGCCGGGAGCAGGCGGTAGGGCACGTTGTATTTCTCGATCAATTTTCGCCGCAAAATTGACGAACGACTCCGGCCCGAAAGCCGATCGAAAAACGATTCCAGAACGCGTACGCCGCTCTAGGAATTATTCTCGGAAGCGCGATATCTTATTGGGAAGATTAATCCCCTCGCCTCGTGATATCCAGCGACAATCATATCCGCTGTTAAGCGTCATCGTTGGAACTTTACGATTTTTTCGAGAAACGATTGACTTTTGCAATTCTTCGTACGCTCGTACGACTACTCTCATGAACGCTCATTCATCCGTAAGAGGACCTTGGTCTTTCGTGTAGACCATGTTTGAGGATTCATGTTATCGCTTGTTGTTTCATTTTTTCCGATACTTGAAGATAAATTAAAAATTTATTTCTATTTAAAAACAGTCAGATAACTCGATTGCTATGATCATAATTCAAGTTTGACACGGTATTGCAACAATGTTACAACTAATCCTCGCTTAAATTAAAAAAGCACTGTACTCGCGAGATAATAGATTACCGAGAAACTTGCAGATAAGTACAATCGTCGATCGTAATTTCTTTCCGCAGAAACAACACAACAGAATGCAATTCCCAACGACCCGATAAATCGTGCTCCCAACCACCCGATATCACCCCAAAATCAAACAAAACCATCCGTCCTCCGATACGTACCGGATTCATCATCACCGTCCCTCCACGAAGAAAGACGAGCGTTAGTCGAATGAAAAGGCAGAGAGAGAGAGAGAGATAGAGCAGAGGAGTGTGTCGCGACGCGCAGAAAGGCTCGTAAATCACGGCTAGCAAGTGGGTTAAGGGTCGCGAGGCCGGTTTCCGAACGGTTCAAAGCGTCGATAATAATTGGCGCTCCGGAGGCTGGGGCGGCGTTGTTTGTGGCGCGTTTCAATGGCCCGCTGTGGAAGGCACAGGCTAATCACGCGGCCAAGGGAGCCGGACAAACGAAGCGGAGCTGACAAACGACGGCATTATGCTCTGCCATTCCTCTCGTCGCTGGTGGCGGGCCCGGCGACAATGCCGGGCAGAGCCAGCAGGACACACAACTCGAAGAAAAAGGGAGCAGAGGCGAGGGGAGCAGACAGAGACAGAGAAGCAAAATGTAGAAATCGAAGGGAGAAGGAGAAACATATATATATATATATAAAAGAAGAGAGAAGAGAAGAGAGAGAGAAGAAAAAGGGAAGCAATCTTCCTTATTTCTTCCCATCTCATCTCGTTTCGGCGTCTACCCTCCGTTGTCCCCGCCGCCACCCCCTACGGTCCGGCCAATCTTGTTCAGGATGACTGGCCGACCAGCCAATCCTCTTATTCCGTTTCATTTGCCGATCGCAAACCGTCCACTGCGCGCGTACTGCGTTTCGTTATATTATTATTCGGCATTGTGCGCGTAACCCAAATTCAATAGCCTAATCTACTTTCCTTGCTTTTCTCTTGCTAATCGTGGGGACCCCGGGGCCCGATCGCCGTCCACCGATCGACTCTCTCATGCCTCTTTCCTTTCCTTGCCGTTCCTTCCTCCCCATTTCTTCCTTTCTTCTTCTTCTTCTTCTTCTCTCTCTCTCTTTTCTTTTCTTTTTTACTTAAGCTCGTTCTCCTTACCAGTCCTATTCTCCCTTCTCTCCCCTGTGGCCCCAGAATTTAAGACAAGCTCGATCGGTATAATGCAGCGCGAACGCATGGGAAAATTCAAGGAGAATTTCGGTTCCCGCCACTCGAACGGGAGGGTACAGGACTTTGGGAAAAGTAGATTTCCACGATTCTCGTCGGGAGCGAGATCAGGTGCACGGGTAACAAACAACCCGTGATCAGAGGGGGTCACTCTGCTTGTTTTCTTTTTTCTTTTTTAAGGAGGGTTGATCGGTCTCTCTGTTCGATTAATTGAAAAAACGCTCGGAGAAGAAAGGGAGTGTGCACACACAGGCACGTAGATGCATCGTGATTTAAAGCGTAGAGAAAAGGAGCACACGCACACCGGCGGGGCAAGGGGAGGAGGAGGAGTCGTTGAAACGTTCGATCGGTCGGTGTGTATATCCATCCAATCCGCGGCCGATGGATATTACCACGGAGGCAGCCATGCCGGGATAATTGGGACGGCGGGAAAATTAAAGGGAGCCACCACCGCGACTCTTGACTCTTCGGAGCGAGCGGAACGAGGCGGAATAATCTGCCTTGTCTTTAAGAGATTAGGTCCTTAAGGGACCTTACTGTCTTCCCCCTCCCCTTTCTCTCTCTCTCTCTCTTTTTCACTCTCTCGGTTGCACCCTCCCAATCCTGAAACACTTTTCGTACATCTTCTCACAGTCGAAAACCCACCGCGAACGATCTCCTGCGGCCTCGATCAACCACCGGATTCAACGTCAAACGAGAGCAAACGTCGAGTTTCTCCTCCCTTCGAGGCGGAATGGAACAAGACCAAGTAAATTATCGTGGACCGAGATGCTTGGCCCACAAGCACCGGCGGCCGTTTCTCGGAAGTTCAATTAAAAGTACTCTCTACAATGAGAGGGCAACTAGCGCGCGGCCTCCGGACGAAATAATTTTCTGGAATCCTGCGTTTCGCCGCCGTTTACATCCTTCCTCTGTTAGTTTCTCGTTGAGTAAGCTTGATAAAAAAGAAAAAAAAAAAAAAAAGAAACGATTGCAAGAGACTGGAATGCTTGCAATCTAGTTCTTTCGTATCGTTCTCGACTTGTGAAAAGTTCTCCGTTCTTAAAATTTGAGAGATTTTTGTCACTTGTTGTTGTGTGCAATCACTTGGGAACGTACTGTAATACTATTGACGGTTTCTTGGTAAAATTCACATAAAATATCTAGAGAAATACGAAATGATCTCGAGGGTAAAGCGATGACAGTGAAATATCAAGGCTTTTACGAAAAACAGTGTCGTCCAATGGAATTTTTGTGATTATAAGTTAAGAGAAAATTTGGACATCTGAAGTACTGAAAGAAATATTAAAGTAAATAGCCATTGTCCAATTTAAAACTAACTTGAATGAACAACACTCTGACAATATTAATGATAAATTTAAATCAAAATTACGTGTCTCCAGTACAGTATATAAGTCACAGTATAGGTGGATTCGCAAATGAAGATACAAAAAAATGTCATTTCCGAGGGCTCGTGGGAGCAGAGGGGCTTTCAAGCATCTCGTCCAAGTAGACACGTCATTGGGACAAAAACGCGACGGATGTGTCGCATGGTTCCACGGCCGCGTAATCATCGGCGAGGTGAAGCACGAAGCACGGAGGAGTTCACCTCGTCCGGGGAGTTTTTCTCCTTCTTAACGGCACCGTGCGTACACCGTAATTTATGCTAAATTAATGCAAAGGTCTATCTATATCGTATACACGTATCGTATTCCTTCCTCGTTCGGCCACGAGGTCGCGAGAGTTTTCCTCTTACGCGACAGCCAAAAAGCACACGAGGCGAAACCATAATTTCGCCGGCCGTGTTATTAACATTATCGTCCGCGGAGACGACGGTCATCGCGGAGGAATAAGATCTACATCGATAAGGATTCCTCGGCTTATATGCTTTCTCGGGGTTAATATTCATGAGGGCCCCTACCACCACCTCCGTACGGAGCTTAATCTTTGCCCGATCGATGATAAACCGGAGAAGGAGAGTCTTCTTTTTTTTTTTTTTTCGCTCGACCAGACCAAGGGAATATACATACTTGGTATGTCGTAACTGACAATGACTCACCGAGGACGAGCTTGTTAAAATGTCTCTTCTCGGGTACGTGTGTGTCACCGGTTGGTATTAATCAGTCTGGGGAACAATTTTCTCGACGTCGCAGCGAGAGGAATTTCGTCGAATTCCATTTTGCGGAAAATCTCCTAGGCGCTTGTGATAATGGCGGATCTACGATAACGACGACGCGTGACAACGTCGTTCTTCCAACTAATCGCCAGCTCGCGAGAGTTTTTCGCAATATTTCCGGCGATTTACTCATTGTCAGCTGGGTTTTTAATCGTTCGCCGACAATCGCAATCAATTTCAGTTCTCTTAGATTTCTCTCCTTCGATTTCGAGAGTTTGTATACCGCGTACAGACTATTTTACAATAACTGTGACATTGTGTCGAAACACTCTCAACACTCGCAGAAACCAAAAACTCGGAACCAGAAGAAAATCAGAAAAAACTAGAGATTCTCCCAATTTTAACCTTCAAGTCTAAATTCCCTTCTCAATGAAGAAAAAGAAAAAGATCTCTTATCCTAAAGAGAAAAAGAAACCACGTCACTTTCAAAATCAGAGATCAGAAAATCAGAAACTCTCCCTTCAAGTCTAAATTTCAATGAAGAAGAAAAAAAGAAACTACGTTACTTTCTAACAACTCGGTCAGAAGAAACCAACTTGTCCATTCAAAACATTTTTAACAAAGTTCGCAGAACCGAAAACTCAGAAACTCAGGAAACCAGAAAAAATAAACTACACGACTTGTACTCCAGTTCGGAAGCTCAGAAGCAACTGTTCTGACTAGGAAACGAATACGACCATTTTTTGCCATAAGATTTTATCGATATGCAAACATTTGAATCGACAGACAACGCCATTCCTACTCGAGGTCTGCTCCACGCCCCCTCGCGAATCACGTGATCCAAATCCACCAATCGCTAATTTTCGTTGCATCAGCGTTGCACTCGAAAAGGCCCGATTTTCTGAGTTATCCCCACTAAAATCACTTTCAGTGATAAAAAATCAGAAAATCGGAAACTCTCCCAATTCTAACTTTCAAACCCAAATTCCCTTCTCAAAGATCTCTTATCCTAAAAAACAAAACCACGTTACTTTCCAACGACTCAGTCAGAAGAAACTGACTTGTCCATTCGGGAACGAACGCGATCGTACGAAAAACCTGGCAAAACCTCGCTCCATTACGGCTGGGTGGTACATGTCCCCGATCGGTGGAAGGCGCAACATCATAAATCAAAACCGCCATTGACCCAGTTGCGTGGCAATAGGCGCGTGCAATAGGTGTTCCATCTACCTGTCGCGAAACGCCACCGGCTTCGCATCGACGTGTTCCGCCTAATCGTTTTATTTCCTCGTCTCGTCTCGTCGTCCTCTCTCCCTCGTGCGGCGTTTCGTTAATCGGGAATATGGATGACTAATATGAGAGCCGCGTGGCGAACGCGAGCGAGACACGTCTCTCTCGGGAGTCTCGCATCTCGACGTCGCCGAAAGTCTTCTCTGTAAGTCTATAAATGTAACGAGATGAAGGAGGCGGCCGCAGTCTGCCTCGTGGAGCGCACGGTGCGCACGATCGATGCAGTGCCTCGAAATCCCGAGCATTTTTACAGCCAGACGCCGAAAAACGAGTAGCAAGGGAGGACCAAGGTTCGACGCCGCCTATCCGGCGCGAATTCGCGTCACCGTGAATCTGTTCTACCTGAATATCTCGAGAGGAAAATCGAATAAAGGGTATTCGTCGATGGTATCTTTTGCTCGTCGTGGTGTCTCGAGACGCGCCAAGAGACGAGACTGGCATGGAAAATTTGAAAATTTTCAAAACGACCTAAAGCCGCGAACGAGTTTGCGCGAATTTTTCATATTTTTATAACGAACTGAAATGAAATTGATCGATGAATTTCAATGGAACGTAACTGAATGATTTTGAGTATTTTATACATTTTTTTCTTTTTCACGAACGTCTGCAAGTCTCTGATAAATAATTCAACATGTTTTTTATAGAAAAAAAAGGAAAGAATTTACGACGAGAATGAGACTTAAATATTTGTGAAAAAAAAAAAACAAGAGAGAACAACAGATGCAACCAAATAGACCAAAGGAAAGCTATTCGAGGGATCGCCTACGCGAGACGCACAGATTGTCCCTGTATCCCTGAATCTGTACCTGAATTCTCAAAAGAGAGATCGAACCGGTGCGTCAACATCTTTTATTCATACGTTCGGGGAAACGGTTGGGAAAAGTTTGACAAATTTTCAGAAAATATGGGCAATTTGCTCGGAGACGAGAGAACGAAGTGAAGAATTTTCTTCTTGTGTCGACGATTTGATGGTGAATTTGGATGTAGGTGGAAGAGTATATATATAGAGTGGTAGGAACGAAGCAAAGATTGGATTGAAGAGAACGTCTTCTCGCGGGTGAAGACTGTGAGGTTGCATGATTAAACGAGGCTGTATATTCGTTATTATTATTAACACTCGCGGTTAAATTGTTAACCTTAAGTTAACAATTTCCTGGCGAACGTCTAACAGATGTTGCAATTTCTCATGTTTCACGTATATACAGAGAGAGTCCACGTGATTTTTCAGTGTCGAGTGAATGTAATCTCTCTTAATTCAGTTACTTCGAACGTTCGCTGTTTGTTCTCGACGACTTGACGTTGGAAACGTTGCAACGATCCGAGTATTCAAATATCCTAGATTTCGAGCGAAACTCACGTGAACGCGATCGGGATTTTTGCCCCGGGGGGTAAAAGTCGACGTTGCGAGGCAAACGAATTAAAATTAAAAATCGCAAACTCCGGAGGAATTAGAATGGCTTATCTGCCCGTGGCGAGTTTCTTCCACGAGTAAAACTGCAGTCCCGTTCGGTCTTGGCGGACGGACCTGCATTTGAATTCCTCGATAAAAACGCAGTCACGAAGGTCGATTCGTGGAAAGGCGTGGATAGGCAAATGCTTTATCGTCCGATGAAAAATTTAATTCGACGACCGCCTCCCCCCGCTCGAGTCAAAGAGACAATCACCGGATCTGATCTGAACGGTCATAAATCCGGCGCATTCTCATGCTCCGGGGCAAACGACGATGTAATACGCCTTCCTCGTCTAAATTTCGAAATTATCGATCGCCAAAATCTATGAACCCCGTGTCCCTCCGAGCGTCGACGTTCACGCAACCAGCGTTGAAAGCGCCGCTGTGCGTCCACCGTTGCTCACTGTGCATAGTAATGAAAAAGAAAAAACGAAAGAGAGAGAAAAGAAAGAAACGTCTACATTAGCCATTGGCACGACAGATTTTCGCCTGGAGATAAGGGAAATTTACGGACCAACTCTCTCTCTCTCTCTCTCTCTCTCTCTCCCTCTGTTTTTCTCCATCGTTACACGCACACACCGTTATTGATCTTCAACGGAAACGAAATGCCATTACACAGAGTTGTCAGCTAAAAAACGCTCGGTTCTTTTCTTTCTTTTGGCCATGAAAGTTTTTAATTCGAAAATTTGATAAATGGTAGTTTGAATGTGAAACAACACTAGATAAAAACGATCGTGTCGACGTTTCAACGCACGAATTATGGAATTGAGCAATTTTACACTAGGGTAAAAATATGACGCAGAAGGGAAATTTGAGGGAACAATCGTCGGATGCTAATCAGAATTGAAAGTCTCTCGACACAAAGACGAACTCTCTTGCAGGTGTTATATCGCACGAGGCAGTGAGAGAATAATCTTGACGGACATTTTTCGATCATTTCGGGTTAACGAGTGATCGGTAATTCACGTGAAATACAATTCGACTATCTCTTGCCTAGCAGAAATTAGATAATCGTTATCACTTGTGCGTCTAATATTTTATTTCCACGTGATAAAACGAAAAGCAAACTGCGATAACTAAATTCACTTAAAAAATGAAATCGTTCGTACGTGCAATCTGATGTTAACGCACAGACGTAACTTTCACAGTACACAGAAATATTCGCGCCGAATATCAGAATTCAGATCTAATTTCCCTCTACCGACGAAACAACGCGTTGACTGCCTCGCGAAATTTACACGAATCTACGGGGAATATTTGAGTATTTAATTTTCACAAAATATCACGTTCCACAATGTAAATTCTATTAGACAACGAAAGTATTGTCTGGTTGTGTATGATACTTGAAATTTCTTTATCGATAACTCGTCACGACTTAAGTGTTTTAAATATAGAAATGAAACTACTCGGACGGCGGTCAATGTACAATATTAACAAGCATAAACTGCGTGAACATTAACACTACAACTACATGGTCAAAATTCATAATTCACAATTTCTGTTAGATATATTACGGATGTAAAACAAATGTATTTTCAGAGATTTGAAACAACAGCTTGTGTATTTCATTGTATTTTATAGATTTTCCATCATTTTTTCTTTGACCCCCTTAAGCGTTTACGTTGAATATACTCGTAGAAAAAAATTTTGGTAAGAAGAAATTATATATATTTGCAACAAAGTTAAAAATTTCTCAAAGAAAATCTGTCATTTTGTTGTATAATTTAACTCGATCTTACAGCAAGTGCACTTACTGTGTTCTCGTCATCGCCTAGAAACAATTAAGCACGCCACTGGACATTCGCAAAATAAGACAAAACGCTCGAGGAACTTATATCTCTGATGAAAAATCGTTGGTAGTTCGTAACGTCAACAAAGTAAATCCCGTAAATTTTACATCGCAGGCAGCGTAGAAACCAGAAAGTAACAAAATCCACGCGGAGCACGGCAACACGCGGGTGTAACCTCATGCGTACCTACACCCTGGATCGGGCCACGAAGGCCACACGCCAAATATCGATTCTCGCTAAACTCGAAATGGATATGGAAGCCCGAAGAATGTTGGAATTTTCTAGCGGGTTGGCACCGATAGCGTTCCCTGCGGGACCTCGCCTCTTATCTCTCCCGATCTCTGTCATAACTTCTTCCCTGCCTCCCTCCTTTTGCCCCCCCCAAGAAAGAAAAGAGATCGAACCCCTTTCGAATTTCGCGCCGCGTCGACAGACGAAAGAATTCGAAGCCTGGAAATGACCACGTTGCCCACAATTGCACAGTTTGCACGTTTAACAGGAATAGCACCCGGCTGATATTTATACACCCTAGAAACGTTTCTCTGTCTTTTGCCAGCGCCGGCAAAAAGGGAGCAGGCACCGAGTGCGGCGTACAACGCTGGAATTCGCCGGTTCCACGGAAAGTGGAATTACCTCGACGGGGGATCTGAGAGCTAATCGCGATTCGGAATTCGACGATAACGGGCACGAGGTGACTCGTCGATAACGATTAGGTCGACGGAAAACTGCGCGACAGTCGAAGGGAGGTCGCTGCGAAATGGCACATCGCGATCGACGACAGCGATAAGGAAAAAACCGTCCTCGATTCGACGAAGCCGCAACGAACAGGCAGGCAGGTTCCGTCGTATTTCTCCGTTGCAATTTTTCTGTCCGTTCGACGACGAATTATTATTAAATTAAATTCAAGTATTATCATTAAAAATCCGACGAGAAAGGACACTCGACGCGAGATGACGTTTATCCAAAGTTTCTCGTGCCGCGAGAGACAGGGGCTGACGTTTGATGGGAAAAGGCGTCAACTCGAAAGCGCGTGAACGGCTTCTCCCCGTTGCGTGAACGCAATAAAATTTTATCTTCTCGCGCTGGAAACGTTTGATCGAGATTATCACGTGGAGAGAAAGAGACAGAGAGAGAGGACACGATTTCCCTCGATAGCGCACCGTTTTGTTTGACAGGTATATATGTACATATGTAACTCCGGCAGAAGGGTGGCGAAGAGAGAGAGAGAGAGAGAGAGATCCAGCAGAGACGGAAAGAAGAGCAGAGCGGCGGATTTAATCCGCTTACGCGTGTAAGCGACGAACGCGCTCGATAATTGCATTAAACGGCGGTCGTGGAGGCGCGAATCGCCGCCGGGAGACATCAACGCCCGATAAATTGAACGTACCACGCCGGCCCCGAAGAGCCGCCGGGGTCAAGAAGAAATCTCCACCGTAGTATTTTTCCCGAGGAGGTGTCAATTGCCGCGGCCCTAATCGACTCTCCGACTTTGGACAATGACGGTTGCAATGGGTTGCAATGGGTTGCAACCAAGGTGCAATAGGTCGATCGTGAACCGAGATCTGAACGATGAGATCATCGGCGAGCGCTCGGCCAATTGCCGTTCTCGTCATCGAGTAATTTTCGCGGTTGAATTTCAGTGTTCGTTTGGAAACGTAGCAGCGACTAAACACGTTAAAAAAATTCACCCTCTCGAAAGCGGTGGATTTTGGAATGGGGTTTTAAGCTTGGAGCGTTATAATTGTAATGAATATTATAATTTAACAATATTTCGAATGAAATATCTATTTGTTTATGTAATATTATTAATAATCTATTTATATAATATAATTTACATAATATTTATTCACTAACGTGCCAACTAAATTCTTGAGTCATGAAGATCATTTGCACGAGTCATACTGTTTGTTCAAATAATTGCTCGATTTTGGAAAGTGTACAGTGCGCGGTTGACCGAAGCGAGATTATCCACATGTACTTTATATAAAATTTTATATGTACATATCGCTCAATAACTCGAGGTTAAAGAATTCGAGAACAGAACAACAAACACTCGTGTTTGAAAAATTGAACACTCTCGCAATCAAATACTCGACGATCTTATCTCCTTACTTATCTATTTGCGAGTGTCGTCCTATCTATCAATCAGCTAATTAAATCAAGTTTCGAGAACTACACCAACCAGCATAGTAACGGCACACTGTCGGTTCGAGTCGTTACTCAGATTCAAGAGAGGATCGACGAGACGAGAGAGGAAGCTGGACGACGAAGACGACGTCCACGACGACGACAAGAAGAAGAAGACGAAGACGAAGACGAAGACGAAGACGACGACGACGTTAAGGAGGCGGCATGGAAACACACGGATGGCGTCTCTCACGCACGCAGAAACGCAAACCGGAGCACATGGGAGTCCGCCGGTATAATATTACGGGGCTCGAGGCACTAGGACTCTCTACTCCTGGGTGTTCGTTGCTCGTTTCTATACCGGGTGGCTCGGATCGATCGCGCGAGCCGACGTCGCGAGGCGAATATCGATTTCGCCCTCTGTTCGAGCCGTTCGAGCGCGCCGTTCCGCAGCTTCGATCGCCGTTCGAGCTATCCGCTGATCAATAAACCGAGGCAGCCAATGCCTCGACGCAACTGTCGAGCGACACACGAGCAGTCGTTTTCTCCATCGAGTGTTCTGTTCCCTGGTGCGACAGTTATAAAAATATTACACGCTCGTTTAAACAGAGAGGGTCGTTACTTTCGCTTCGGATTCGCTCCGCGGTGGTCAGTCTGAGGCGAGAGCCCCCAGCGAGAATTGCGAAAAATTAGGGAGGGGGAGCTTTTTCGCCTCGAGGCGGTGGTTTTTCAGATCTTGGCTTACAGTCAGGGGCGACAAAAGCCGCGATTTTCAGGATTTCTTCGAGCTTCTCGGAAGGTATCCACCCACCCATCGGCGGCACGAACGCACAGGATTCCCACAGAAACCTCTCACCGGAACCTGGTTTCTACCGCTAGCCCACCGCGATGAAACAGAGGAGGAACTGAAAACATTCCGACTAAAAACTCCGACCACCTAGATCGAAGGTGGCCAAAGACGATAATAAACCTCCACGACGAAAAACAACGACCACTCTACTCTCTCTGTCTCTCTCTTTCTCTCTCTCTCTCTCTCTCTCTCTCTCTGGCCTGTTTACTACTTGGGAATGGCTTCGATTCGCCACGCGACACCCGGTATAACGAGGAGACCAGTCGAAAGTGGAGAGTAAGAGACGGAGAGCACGGGGTGGGAGGTCGCGACAGGGCTCAGGGGAAGAGGGAAATACAGGAGGCGGAAAGAGAAATGGAATTTTAGAAGGAAGGGAAAAGGGTGCGTCGAGGAAGCAGAAGTAGGAGGCAGAGGGAGCGTGCGGTCTCTCTTCGCAAAGAGGGAACGCAGGCAGGGGGTGGTTCTCTTCTATGGTACCCCGTGAAACACCTGGCTCTGGTCTCTCTCTTCCTTTCCCTCTCTATCTTCCCGACTGTTCCCGACTGCTTTCCCGCCTGCCTCATGCTACCGATCTTCGTCATATTATCCTAAACTGCATTGGCATCCCCCCATGGGTCCCTAGAGCTAAGGGCCATCTTTACACGTCAAGCGGCTTGTTATGCGCCGGACAAAATATCTATATCCGACAACCAACGGAGATGGATTGTGGACGGTAGCCGTGGTTGACCCAGGTGCTGCTGAATATCGCTACACAATCGCACCTATCGGCTCCTCCAATCGATTCGCACGCGGAAAGCCTCGACAATCGGAGGCACAAAGGCTGCGAGAGGGTTCGCAAAAATGGCGAAAAGGGATGAACTTGGAGTTTGGAGTTATTAGAGGCTACTTAACGCCAGAACTACCAAAGTGGTCACGGAATGACCAATTTATAATTTTTCGTTTTTTCGACACTTTACAGACGTGGAACGGTGTGTGTGTGTGTTTTCAAAGATTTAAATATATAAATACTCCATTTTATGCTTTAATCAGTAGTTTAGTGTTAAAACCTTTGACACATATATTGATAAATTAACAAGCTACATGTTGAAAACTTCTCTTGTACAATTTTTCAACACTTGCAACGCACAAAATTTACTCTCAACGTACCATTTCGAAGACAATTTATCGTACAATTGCGACTTGTGTAACTTGTGACTCACAGCTTGCGACTTGCAAAATTTACCAATATCTATCAGTTCAGCTGTACAAGAGGATGCTTTATAATCACCATAAATCGCAATCAAGGGAGTTCCTTCGGTTCTCGCGAACGCGCCAACCTTTCGATTCAACCACGGCTGCTCCCGTTTTTGGAAGATAATACGAAACACGCGTAGACGTCGAGTGGATGTAGGTGTCCGAGAAATAGATCGCGACAGACACTACGACTCGGATCACGCCAAGTTTCACCGGACGTAGGTGTCCAACGTCCTGTTCTAGTCGAATCGCAGGGACCCGATGGACGTAGGTGTTCAGGATCGTGCCGGTCTCCGATTAAAATCTAAAAAGACGCCTCGTCTAGGCGTCGAACGTTCCGATTTTCGAGCTGGAAGAGGTATCGATGATCGGCATCGATCGCTAATTACGCTCCGGCTACAGTTTCTCGTGCATCGAGCAACAGACGGAACGTGGGCGTGACTCGCGAACGACAACCACCAACCTATGAGAACATCCGCCAAACGATTCGAACGAGAATCATCTTTCGACAAAGATTTTCAGAGATCGAATCCAGCAACCCGACTCGTGGAGTCGGAGATCGGCGATGACGCTTCCATCGAGGAAAAGAGACGAGAGAAGCTACGGCGGAACTACGTTCCGGTAGTAGCGCGACGGTCCTAAAATAGCGACAGCGACAGGATGATCGCGAGACGCCGTCAAGTTTAAGGTATTGTTCGTCGGAAACGGTACGTGGGTGAGGACAGTCATCGAACGTCTCGAGGAAGCCTTCGTGCTCTCGGCCGGTCATTTGCGATGCAAAATCTCCTCTTCGTGCCCGCTCTAGCCCGATTCTATCGATGTAGGTTATCCTAACGGGATAATCCTAGACAATGAAACAGTTTTTCCAGCCGCTTCGAACGCTTTGTGCACAGTTTGTCATCGAGCGCGAAGAAATTATGAAATCGGCAATAAAGAAAAACTGCACGACTCGTACCCCAGTACGATTCGTCTCACTGAAAGGCCCAGAAGCAACTGTTCCGACTAGGAAATGACTTTTTTGCCACAAAATTTTATCGATATGCAAACATTTGAATCGACAGACAACGCCATTCCTACTCGAGGTCTGCTCCACGCCCCCTCGCGAGTCACGTGACCCAAATCGACCAATCGCTAATTTTCGTTGCATCAGCGTTGCACTCGAAAAGGCCCGATTTTCTGAGTTATCCCCGCTAAAATCACTTTCAGTGATAAAAAATCAGAATATCGTGTTATTGGTTTCACTTCGACACTGATCATTTATTTATTATATATATCATCTGTCATTTGCCGATCGACAGGAGAAAATGACGTGATATTAACCGAGAAGAGCGTTTTAGCAGCTCCACGAACAGCCAGTTTTTGCCGCGTGTAGGCGTGTGTATTAGGATTGCGCAACCGCGCGCAAGGATTAGGATCTGTGCGCGCGAGGCCGGGAGAAAGGGGTAGGTGGGAGGCTTGATTTCCGCAAATTAATTCATAAGAACGTCGTCGGCTGACGTCACTTCCTGGATACGCGCCGGCAAGGCGGGATACGCTCGTAGACGCGAGACGATCGCTGAAGGAGAAAGAAAGAGAAAGAGAGAGAGAGTATCTCTATCTATCTCTCCTCCCTACGTTCGCTTACGCGCGCAGCGTGTCGCGCCTCTCCGTCCTTCTTTTCGCCAGAGTCTACCCGCCTCGTTCATCCTTCTTGTGTTCTTCTCTCACGCGCAGCTCTCACCTATACACGTGCCAACTAAAAACTGCCTGGCTGGGCGTAAATAGAATGCTGCTACTTCAAAACCGCGAAAAATAAGGGCACTGACATTCACCGAGTTCACTGGAACTCGCCCCGGTTCACCGAGAGATCATCTCCAGAAAGCGCATCGATCTCGCTCGTCTTCTCTCCTCTCTATCCTCTATTCTCGATCGTCTATCGACCGAAGTGATACCATTTTCCTGAAAGAAGAGAGTCAACAATGTGGAAACTACTTCTACGAGCTGACATAACCTATGGAGGTGCGTCATCTGTAAAATAGTTGGTTGCCGGTGATGCGTCATTTGCGATTACTTTAATTTTTTTTTAGTATATTTAGTATTCTAATCTTTAGTATAGTATATTTTCTAATCTTTAGAAGCTCTAATAATAATAGAGTTGCCTTCGTTTCTATCCTTATTCTACACTTTTACAAAAAAGTGCCAATCACTCGCGCATGATCATGCGAAAAATGCGCCTGTATAATCACAATGGAACGGATCGATTGCCCGACGAATATATGGAAGAAGATTAATAATATCGTTGTCTTCTAATATCGAAGCAGGTTGAATGAGTGGTATGAATTTAAAAGAAGAAACGAATAACTCGATACAACAGTCCCACTGCACAAGTTTGAATTCGGGTTCTAAATTTAGATTTCAATTTTTTAAATCGAAGAAGATCAGTACGTACAAATTACACCTACGTGTATATGTTTATTACAACAACAAACGTCCGTCTGGAGATTATCGAAAAGAAAACCGTAAGGAGTAAAAGGTCCCTCGATCACCAATCTTCGTTCCATCGTGCAGCGATCGTGAGATTAAACACACAAAGTTCCCTCGCAAGGAGAAATTGCAACTTACTGCTACAACAACTTAATTACCTGATAAATCTTCGATCAAAGATACATCTGTGTACGCTAATCGCCAATCTAATCGTACCTTCCAACTTCGTCGCTATTTCAAGAATAGACTCTACTCGATATACAAGCCGTTTCCCTATAAATCAAGCGTGTCCAACCCGCGGCCCGTGGGTGTAACAAAAAAGGAAAAATAAACATTGGAATGATTAAATGAAATTACAAAGAAAGTACAAAAATTGGAGTAATTGACGGAGAATTTTACTATTTGAATAATTTTAATCACGAATGTTTGTGATGTCTCTTTTAGGGAGTGCTTGTATTTTGTTAAGCAGATTTTCTCCCATACAAAAAACAAAAATAACAACAAACATGTTGAAAATACCCTTCACATTTCTACTACCTGTATCAAACCAGATATTGATGAACTGGTATCTAAAACAAAACATCGTTCAAAATTTCCAAAAACATTTTCTTTTTCATTAATACATTTTTCTAATCAATGCAGCGTCTCGCTATAAATGTTTCAATGTACTCGTAACTGATATAGGCTACACCGAACTGAGAGGAAAATATGAAAACTATGCGCAGCCCTCGACCCAAATTCTTGAGGCCTAAAAAGAACGAACTACAGACCGAAAATAAGCAAGTTTTCACAAAAGATACCGCCACGGGGCAATTATAATCGTCGAAACGGAAAAGACGCGAGCCTGTTTACGAAATCACGCGATGATCGCGAAGATCTCTCGATCTTCCCTCCGGTAATCTCATTAAAACGCGGGGGAAACGTATCGATTAATAAGCTCGGAGCTTATTAACTTCCGCACGAAACGAACGAGACCTGGTTGGTTAGCGACTCATTAAATCCTCCTCCGTGCAGCATTATTACGCCCTTGTCTTTATCATTTTGCCCCGATAATTGCCGCTCGCCCGGTCATCTTCCAGAACGAGCGCGTTTCGGTGTCCGGTCTCGATTATCCTTTGATCTCGTGGCAAGTACTCTTTCAGCGAGAGAGGGAGCCTTTTTTTTCGTGAAAAACCACGAAAAATCGTCGTCTTTATTTGCGAACGGGGTTAAGACGCTTTTCAAGGTGGTTATTTGAGGAGATTTAGAGTCTCGACGGTGCCATTGCGGTCGTCTTAACGCTCCTTTCAGGGATTTTGAGCTACTGACTGGCCGTTTACGGCGATTTGGATTTACGATCTCGGTGAAAAAGATCGCCGTGATCGCTTGGGAAATTTGTTTGCGGAGAAACGAATATTCCAAGTGAATCGTGTTTCTATAGCGATAGTTTGTAATAATAGTACTGCTGTAGTGGTCTTGTGACAGTATTTTTCAATGTACTGAAAGGCAGAAATATCCGGGGAAATATCTAGATGGATGAAAATTACTCATATGCCTAGATTTTTCATACTTTTTACGGTCTCCAGACCTTACAGACCGCAATTTCTGTTCAAGAGTTAATTCTGTGCTCATTTCTCGGACTCGCGTGAATAAACAAGAGAATTTTAATTTCACGATACGATTGATAAGGAAAGCGATCTAAAAAACGATTTTAAAATAGTCGACAATTTAATGAATAAAGAAACGCATGTTTAACTTTAATGACACTTGATGCCAATGTACGAAAGGAAACAACGAATAAATATATATACGAAAGACTCACTGAAAGGCCCAGAAGCAACTGTTCTTACTAGAAAATGAAGACGACCTTTTTGCCATAAAATTTTATCGATGTGCAAACATTTGAATTACAGGCGCGATCGCTCAGTACCAGACAACGCCACTCCTACTGGAGGTCTAGCCCACGCCCCCTCACGAATCACGTGACCCAAACCAACCAATCGCTAATTTTCGTTGCATTAGCGTTGCACCTGAAGCGGCCCAATTTTATACGCATCTGTATAATAAATCTGTAAAACTCGCAAAAAGTGGGATGTGCCTTACATTCCTCGACATATGTATATTATCTTCAAAAACTATATACATAACGTTGCTACACATCATAAAAAGTATGATGTATTTATTTCTTTCGGAACCAGATAACAGGAAAGAACGAATAAACTCGTCAATTAATCTACAAACGATCATCGTTCCCCGCATAATAAACTGTAACAAAAGAGAGCAAATAAATCAGGTGGCGTTCTGCTCGTTACTTCGGTTCCCGGTCCCACGAGGAATCAGGCCCACCGGCCGTGTAACAGATCAGCAACAGAGGGGAATCGGCTAATTGGCCGGTGAAAATCGGGGCCCACGACTTTGTTTGCCGACTTTCCAGGCCGAAATTTCGCCGCCAGGTAAACCACCGACTCATTAGCCGACCACGGTGCAATTAGACCAGCGCCGGCAACAGCTTAATTAGCATAGTTTCGTTGCTTCCAGACGCACCCTCTATAGCGGATGTCCGCGATACGCGGCAAATCCAGCGACGCCTGCGCGAATCTTTTCACACACACACACACACAGGTCCAATTTAATTGGGACCAGGAAACGGAGAAACGTTACTCGATCGCATTATCTGCTGGATAATTTGATTTTAATTGGGGACGGCTCGACTCGAGTGGCGAGTTGGTTGAACATGTTGGTGATAAAGGGGGATCGATTTTAAGAATGTTTGAAAAGTAATAGAGATATAGCTTGTTTATTGTGACTAGACTAGATTCACAAGTCTGATACTTTCCAAAACGTTTCGTTACCAGATTGAACATTTTCATGCGTTTACGAGGAAATTGAGGGAACGTATATTATAACGAATATTATAACTGAAAATTGTGTGTGAAGATCCACAGTATTTATCATTTCACCAAGTTACTCATTATACTTGTATATTTATTTCTTTTCCTTTGAAAACAGTGCTGTTATTCGTATGAAATAACCCAAACTACCATTAGTTACCAAGGCATTAGTATCGTATATAGAACCAACGAAAACCGCCAGCGCCACGCCGCTATTAGCACTGTCTAAATATTCCTCTAGTCAACTTGTCGTTCCAACGCAACGGCGACCGATATATAAGCGCAACGTTATGTCTCCCTTTGCACGTGTGTCACGTGCATTCGTGCACGGTAGCAACAGCGGCAATTTTGGCGCTAAATTTATTTTATTCCCAATGCTGCCGTATCACGAGGGATTCGCGTGATCGGCTCTCTCAACGTACGGCGCACGGCGAAAGAGCTTTCTCATCATCTCGAGGGTAGATCCCTCGGATAAAAAGGGTTGCGAAGTACGAATTTTTTTCTCTTTTCTAAAACTCGCTCGGCCCTTGGATCCCCGTCCCGCAACACACTTTTCATTCGCGTGAACGCGGCAGAAAGCGGTGTTTCTTCCCGCTTAGAGAGAGAGAGAGAGGGAGAGAACATGTTTCGACGCATTTGAAAGGATCGGCACACGAATTCGAGCTGGCCGCAGTGGCGCAGTCTGGCCCTTAAATTACGCCAAATTTTCACGTGCTCAGAGGCATAATTTCCTCGGCGATTTATCACCTCGGTAATGACGGCCGGGACCCACCCCGGAGTCAGAGAGATACGTACGTAAGCCGGAGAACGCTCGATAATGGCGTGGCGCAGAGCGTGCCCGTTCACACACACACACATACACACACACACACACACACACACAAAAGCCTTTCGTGATCGCGAGAGGTAATTTAGCATTAACGGGCCGTTTCGGTGAAAAAAAGTGGCATGCTCCTCACCCCCGTAGCTCCCTACCCTCTTTCGCCGTGTGGCGTGGTCCAATCCAATGGACAATAGAAAGAATCCACCCTGGCATCGAACCAAAGACACACCGACGCTGCGAATTTGCATAACTTCGCGCTGCAGGTGTTCGTATTGCACCTTCGTGCACAGGCACGTACACACTCGTACGTACAGAGCGACACGAAAGTAACGAAAATCACGACTCTTTATGGTCAAAGAACTATAAAGAGCGGGCAACGAACAATGGTAATGGGCATCGTTTTTGGGCTTTCGATCCTCAATCCAGTCGTTTACGGATGGTAATTTTTTGCTTTTCTCGATAATTAAAGAGAAAACAAGTTTCGAGAAGATGGTAAAATTAGCAGAAAAATGAACGATTAAATATATCACAACAGTGTTTTGCGAAACTGCAAGAACATCGAAAGAGAGACACATCAAAAGAAGGTAAAATTTGTCACAATCTTCATTAAACGAGCAATTTAATTAAATTTTGTAATTTCGTATCTGCCAGACACCCGGTGACTTACAAACGGAAGTGTATGTATAGGCATGTGTATAAGAACACGTTGGAAGGGCTGGTGGTAGGAACAGAAGATTTCTTACAGAGAGCGGAACCGTGTATAAAGTCTGGCTCAGAAAACGGTGGTTTTCGTGCCGTGCCGGAATCAGGCCGCGGCGATATATCGCCGCTCCCAACCTCGCCGATGCCCTCCTGCACGAAACTTTATTTCCACCGAGCCACGACTTCCGCAACCACCCGCCGCTTTTATACCCTCGGGGAGTGCCGCAGTGATCGCAGTGCAGCGGCCCACTGCTCCCGATGCAACAAACCAAAAACGGTGCATCGAGAGTTGCAGACCCACCAATTTTATCGACAACAACATCTAACAGGAAGTTACGCAGAAATTCGTAAGACGATTCGCGAAAAAATTCGCATGTAAAATTAAGTGTAACAAGAGGCATACGTATTGCAGAGGTGGCTAACTGGCGGCCCATGCCCCTACTTTTCTAGTCGCTAGCGTTACCCCCTCCACTGCTGAGAGTGCCACGGCCATAATACTCGCATTAAGTACATATGTATACATGTAAATTGTTCTCTTTATTTGTTGCTAAAGCTAAAGAAAGTTTGTAGTTTGCTACGACAAGAATGGAAATTAATAAACAACCAACAAACTGAATGAAAGAGCATCTCCCTGTTCAATGAAGTAGCATCTCTCTTCACACTTGATATTCTGATACTCTGCTACAAACATCTTCCTCAGTCACTTTTGTTACTCAAAATGAAATTTGTATCAAATCTGTTACATCAAAGTATCGCAAAGACTTACCTCGAGGTTTGAAACTTTGACTGTGTTTCAAAATCAATCAAAAGTTTCAAACAATCTTTCCTACGACGAATGATTGGGGTTTGCTGAGTAAAGTTTAATCACGACGAGGGATGATCCATGGAAATGCTCGACAGCGAACAAAAGCGACCGATCGAGGACCGACGCAGAATGCCGCGTAATGCACCGAATAACATTTGTGTCGTGCGCCCGAATAATTGATCGTCCTTTCACGTGCCACACCGGACGTAAATCGAAGAGCCGTGGTAAAATCGTACGTCGAAGAGGATACGTTAATATTCATGATCGAGATAGTTCGGGCTCGTCGGGCTGACGTGCACGATTATATTCTTTCTTGGTCCAACGAGCTACGAAAGACAGAATGCTCCAATTCCTAACAAAATAAATCAGAAATAAATCCAACAGCGCGACACAAATCCCTGAGAAATCCGTCTGCTGACTTGCAAATCTACGAGGACCAGAAGAAAAATATTTGTATAAAACGACAAATGCAAAGTTGCAAAGTTTGAATAATCTTTGCAAGAAACCCATCGGCTCAAATCCCAAATCAACCCTTCAACTTCGTTCAAATGGAAGCTGCTCTCGAAATGGATTACAAATCCTAAAATAACAACGCGAGAAGAACATTCGACAAACTACAAAGGCCGCAAACGCCGCGTTTCTATTCTCGGGGAGAAAAATGTCCCGTGAAATTCATCCGGCGCAAACTTTTCACGGATGTCGTTTCAACCGAATGTGGCTTCCGCTGGATTCTACGAGCCAGCGTTTGACAAGCAGGTAGAGATAGAGTTGCGTACGCCGACGATTTTCACCATCCGAGATCGGACACGATGCGAAACGCGTGCGCGGCTCGCACAGTCACGTCGCAGAGTATCCTCGTTAACGCGAAAATCGCCCTTTCACCGCGTCAATTCCCGGATAATGAAAAACGGTAAATTCCGAAAAAGAGAAAAAAAAAATTGGGGAACAATAGTGTCCGGCTGATGAAACGAACAAAAAGTTCCACGTTCCTGCCATTACGCGAGATCCATTATTACAACACAGTTTGGAATACCGTGACATTCCATTCCATTCACCTAAAACGAATCCATTCTATGTGATCCTAGTAACGCAACTATGTAATTGTTCATTCTGTTTGTTGCATTTGTTAACCCTTTGCGCTCGACGTCTTTCTCGATTGGGCGAAAAACTCGCGACGATTCTAGCTGACATAAAATGATTTTACATTTGCATTTGCGAATTAA
>KQ435720.1:39938-70696 GCA_001276565.1 Melipona quadrifasciata | reverse complement strand
AACGATTCAACTATCTTATTGTAAAATACTCTGTCCAACTATGCGTTTATCACAGATCTATCATACAATTTTTTCCTTTTTCGAGGACATCTTAATTACGTAACTGCGAGAAAACTTAGGTCACTTCAATCTTTCACCAATCATCGACAATTTTCCGATCCGAATGAAAGTTTCTAGTGCAGTAGTTGATAGTAGGATAAGTGCAACTGGTTTCTAGTTTGGTACTCGAAAGTACACGGCTCGAGAAGGACCAGCTTTTTTCCTTTTGCTGCTTTCGATTCAGTTTCTTGAGCTTCGTTTGAGCAAAGGAGGACTTCCGTGAAAAAAAAAAAGAAACAGCTTCGTCACAGACTTGTATCACTGTAGTATTTACGAAGAGATTCGAAGGCAGAGTTTCTGGCAAAAGAACGACTGTCGCGATTTCGCTAACGTGCGCAGTCGATTTGCCTCGTTTCCAGCTTGTACAGAAATAGCGACGACGTTTTCGAGCGCTGTTAGGGGATTGAGAAAGGTCGGCATCTTCCCGGTTTCACGTTCATGGGGTCCCGAGTTTCACGGCGCGTTTGAGAAAATTCACGTAACCGATTACGAAATTTCTCCCTCGCGTTTGCTAACTCGATTTTAGCGCATTCGTCGTCCGATATGTTCCCATTTGATTCCGACAAAAATCTTCTTCGAGTTTCGAGCGACTTGAACTTTTGAAATTTCATTTCGCTAGTCGCTAGTTGAGGCTCGATTGACGCAGTTTCAACGCATCTCGCTGGCCTTGAAGCAATTACGCATTGAACTTTCTCTTGCCGTGAATTCCTAATATATTTCTTTCTTTCTTTCACACAGTTGCAACCTTTAATTTCTTTAGGTTGCACAAGGTGAGAATCTCTCGACACAGAAACGTGTGGATACACGGGACAAAGATTACAGAGAGCGCAAACGAAAGTGAACAGAGTCAAATTGGCAGACGTACAAAATTAGCGAGAAATGAGCAGTTAATTACGACAAATGACCTAAGCGTATTATTCTCGAAAAATGTCGTCCAAGAGGGAAAGATCCAAAGGTGGTTGAGTAAATTTTTGCTAGTAATCTAGAAGAAGGAAAAAGAATCTGAAGAATCTACGAGGAAACATCTTCTTCTCGACTTTTCGCAAAGAACGAACTTTACGATCGCCATTCATGGTATCTCGGAAAGATTCTTCCTAGCGGCGCGTTTATTTAAAGCTTAAAATTGCATAAATACTGGATCCGTAAACAAAGTCCACTGCCAAGATTATTAGAAGCGATAAATTCGTACGAACACGTTGGTTCGAGGCTCGCGTCTTCTCGAAGGATCGCGGGTTCGAGTTAGCCGAAGCTCGACTTAGTTCGATACTTTTTTTCGTTTTTGAACGGCGTGCCGATAAAATTGGCCGAGAATCGGCTCGGGGGACTCGAGTTGGAGTCGAAGATGGCAGTTGGAACGACTTGGGCCTTGCGACGATTCCAAGAAAGAGCTCCTCGACCTATATCTCGTCGTCAAAAAGAAAAGCATTCATCGAGAGATACTGCTCGTTTAAACGAGTTCGACTCGACGTTCAGTCGATTCGATCAGTCAGCCTCGGTCGATCGACGCGACTTTTACGACTCCGATGGAAAAATAGAAATCAGGGTTCCGCAAATCACACGTGTTTTTCGAGCCGTTAAATTTAATTGAGGTCAATTAAAAAATCGATTTCACTTTCAAGACGAGCGGTGTGCATAGACGAGAAGACAAAGATCGAAAGATTCGAGAAATTGGAAATTTCGTCGATCGGGTCAGATTTGGTTACGTAAGGCGGAACGTGCACGATCCGGAAACGAGAAGCTTCGGCCTATTTATAACGGCCACGATCGCGGAAAATCATTGAAAATCATTGTGCGCCGAGGTGTACGACAATTTCCAACTTGGCAGCATTCAATTAACTCGAGCGGAATGAGTTACGAATGACTTTGAACCACTGCGAAAAATTATTTTAAATTTCGAAGACTGACCTGTCTTAAATCTAATTGAAGTTTAGAGATCGAGTAAATTCGGTTGAAATGTTGGGGAAATGACATTTTCCAAAGCGGAAGAAAATATACAAACAAAAGCACGTAAGGGAAAATAGAAAAAGCGAGTCGACGCGTCTCGGAACGAGGGAAGCTCGCGTGTTTATAGTTACCACCCACGACGAGATTCTATATCCACGCGGATGAGTAATCTCGCCAGGCAGCTCGATGAAATAATCGATGCATCGAGACCGTTCGACTACCCCTTGTCTTTGTTTCGTTTCCTCCGCGAGAACTCTTCTCCGTCTCCTCGCGAGATTCGCGTTCCTGATATTTTTGAAAATTATAGATCCACGCCGTGGATACAGCGAGAAGCGCGCGACGCGGTGCTTTTATATCTTAAGATGACGTTAACTTTCCGTTCGAAAATACGAACGCTCGCGTTGGCCACGATTCTTTAGACGCACGCCCACGCTTGGTCCAGTCTTGGATGCCCCGCTTGGAACCGATTCTTGCCGCCATTGCGAGAAAAAGAAAATAACGTCGCTTTGGACGATCGTCTCGGCGACGAAATTTTCGTAGCGGTGTTTAGTACACGTTCACGATCAGAGATTCATCGATTGAGTTTGCAGGAACAGTTTACACGATCGGCCATGAAAGATTCGAGATGCTCTTTCGATAAATATTTCAATCCTAAATTGGTCTTCTAAAAAATTGATTGACGTTCACATTAAGACTTATCGAACTCAAGAATCTTAAGTAGACAGACAACTAAATTTATACTCGTTCTTTTTACCTCTCATCGGTGAGAAGTAAGTTTGTAGATTCTCGACGTCATTGTAACAGAACCAGGATAGTTAACATCCCTCGTGAATCTCAATCTCAGCCAAGTCATTAACGTGACGTGACAATTAAAATGTTTAAAAAATATAGCTGCTCCTTAGAATTTAAAACGAAACAAGGGTCGTGTATTTTCTAGATAAATAGTCTTTAAGTAAATATCTGTGTATTCAACAATACTTAACTGAGACGACACAGGATTCTTAAGCACGAAATTGCACTTGCCACAACTGTTTCAACAATATTGGTCGGGAAATGCACGTATCGTATCCCGAGTTTCGGTATTTGTTATTTTCGACAATGGCGATCGTGTGTTAAATCACGCTGGTCTCTATCCCAGATAGGGGGGAGGAGGGGTTAGAACGTTCGTTCGCGATGGAAATACACACCGACGGGTTTCTAGGTCCACGCCTACGAATCATCCAATTTTGAACGTCTCGGAACCTTGCTCAGCTCTCTCCATCCGATTCCATTCTCGTCTGATCATCTACGCGCGGCTAGGCGCGCCGCATTCTCCTTCCCCCCTATCTGTCACACACTCGCAGGCCGCCCCGTCATCAGGGAAATTCGCAGGTGTGAATGACCCTTCGATCAAGAGGCTACGGGAAAATTGTTCATTGCCACGTGCCGTGCCGGACTGGCCGCCACCCGTGTATTTTTAAACCTTTCGTGTACCCGTCAGCGTCGTGATCTCTCTCTCTCTCTCTCTCTCGATCTGTTCTCCGTCGATCTCGGAAGATTCTCCGCGTCTTCTCGCCGGACTTTGCAATTTGCCAAAGTACTCGATCGACAACCGCTAGGTAGTATTTTGCGGTCGACAGCGTGTAATAAATTATCACGGGACATACACGCGTAACGTGTATTTCTAACGTATATTTCTAGAGGTACCCACGAGTAATGTCGTTTTTTTTTTTTCAAACTTAACACATAAACATTGCCATCTATACAATAATTTATGTAGTTGAATATATTGACAGTTAGCGTGCTTATTGTTAAATTATATTACAGATTAAAACCGTATCAAAAAACTCTTAAATAAAATAAAATCTTGTACACTGTCAAGAAACATTACTTGCGTGTACCCCTAAAATACACGAAAGGAATCATTTTTAAAACCGAACGAAAAGAAAGATTGGTATCGTACCGCAGATCGAATCGTGATAAAAAAAGAAGCTCTAGCTAAAGTTAAAGTTAAAATTAAACGACTAATTTGATTAAAATACATGTTCCAAATCAACGTCAGTTGAGGGTTAACCCCTGTGAAACTATGAAATTTACGTACATATGTACGTCGACGATAGGTTTAATCGAATCAGACCGTGGAGACTCCGTTTTTGCCGGATTATTGCTTTCACCTTCCAAGATAATCATCCCAAGCCTCTTTCCTCCGAGACCATCGAGCTGAGATTACGCTTCTTCAAGGATGATCGAACAACTTGATAAAATCTCTCAGACTCGTTCCTCTTTTGTTCCTTTCTTGTTCATCGTGATCTACGAGATCCAGATGAAACATCGAATCGAGACCGGACATTTTCCACTTCTCCTTTGGACTGGATCTCTTTCGGAGGAGAACAAATCGAATTGCGAATCGGCTCGGACACCTGACGGCGTGCGTTCGTCTCGATGGCGGAGGAGCCGCGACGCGTCGAAGCCCTAAAAATAAAATAATCGAAAGCATTTTGTGCGGCACGGTAACGCGCAGGTCGGCCCGCGCTAAATTTAACTACGCCTCGCGTATCTACCTAAATACACTCGTACAAGCCTGTCGTTGGCTGGGTTCCGAGGATCACGACGACGCACCGCCACCGATCGAGCTTCTCCGAGAAAGTCCCTCCTTTTCGAGGACCACCGCCGATCGCGATCGATCTCGAATCTCTTTTAGAAACGTCTCCCGATATTTCCGCTCTGTTCTTCCGTCGATCGCACGAGCGAAGAACGCAGAGCGACTAACCCTCAACGATCGACGATCGATACAGTTGTGCAAATGGACGCTGATCGAGTCTTGAAGGTCCATGTAAATGTCTAGAAAATGAACGGATCTCGAAGACGGAAATGAGATGACAAATTTGACGAATGGGCAGATGATCGAAGAAACGAGACGCGATAGAAATTGAGAAACTGATGGCCGATCAAGGCTCTGCAGCGATCCTTGAACTCTTGTAATATATCTGGGTGAGTCTCGGCTCATCTATCGGCAAGAGAAATAACTAGCAAAGTAAAGTTGAAAGAAGAAATCCTGCGTGTACGAGACAGATAAAACATCCAGAGACTTTTTACATTATTTATACATAAAATATACAATATGTTAATATATTTTAATATAATAAATAATATAATTAATGGTATAATAAATATCGTTAGTAAAATTTTATAACGATAAAAGAGACTCGATTAGCGTCGAAAGTGACTCAGGAATCGGACAATTGTCCGATGAAACTTAGAACTACTCGACTTCAAACTTTGCTCCGGCGTGTGTTATTTTTCTCGGCCAATCTCGTCCCTCATCCGAAATTCCTCGACGTGGAAACGATCAACGCATTTCCCGAGAAAGTCGTTCCGCTCGAGTTACGATTCCAGTCGTGATAACAATGACGTCATTTGCCTGATTCAATGTTAAAATTAGCCGGGGATCGAACGGGTTCACGGTTGATAGAAGATGGAAGCAGGGTGAAAAAGAATCGAGTGGTCAACTTGTGAATTCTCTATCGTTTGCAGATTCGATTGCTTCAGCAGCGACGATCGTGTAACATTTTTATTAAAACAATTAGGATAAGCGGAAATAGATTCATTTGTTAAATGTCGCAGTGGGTATTTTGCTTCAAATGTTTTATGCATCTCTGCACTTTTAATTTCGTAATTTAACATATTTTAACACAAAGTTTAGCATCAATTTCTAGTACAACTTTAGATGATTAAAGAAGCGAAGCTTAAACATATTTGTGTCACTTACTAATTACAAGTATCTCAGTAATCTAGGTATTTTACATATTTTATGTCTTCGCGTATTCCGAACTCATCGGGAGAAGAAGGCGACACGTGGCAAGCCAAGATAAAAGCGACATCGTGCCATTCTCCAAAATTCTATTATTAAGATTTTCGCGATTGACGAGTTCGCTGGGTCCGACGCTGGTTGCTTTGCGAAACGCGTTTCTATATTTTCCAACCAGACAATTCTTACGTGCGAACGTGCGACAAAATTAGGTTTTGTTTTCGTCAATGGAGAGAGAGCGACGACTTGCTTGGACTCTCTCAGTTAGTTTGAACGAAAGACTATAATTCGAGAATTACATTCCGGAGAAAAGAATCTCTCTCGTTTCGTGTGAATTTGTTAGAACTTTGTACGAATCTTCTTTCGCTAAACAAACGACCCCCTGTCGTCGATTAACGACAGAACTTTCGTAGCTGTTTGACTGCGAAATGTTTCGAAAAGTTCACTCACCCTGTCGAGACAAGATGGACGGCAAAGTCCAAGAAAACTATCAACATCGAGCAGATTAGCTGGTAGTCGATCGCCCCTCGAAAAATAACTGTTGTAAAAATAACGTCTCTTTAAATAGCGAATCGTCATAAGTTACGATTCAGTTTCGTCAGTGAAACGACTGCTGGCCATTTTTCGTGTCACGAACACTTTGCACGTCGTTGAAAACCAACGAACCATTAATAGCCCTATTATCTATAGATTATTTTTCAACGTCCATTGAAGTGTCTTGTAGCAAAATGAATATTACACCCGTGAGTTTAGTGGTATTAAGCATGTATCGATTTTCATCTTCCGTGGCGAACGACTTTTTTGAACATTAACCCAAAATACTCACCAGTAGATAGAACTGGGTTATTAATTATAGAAATAGTATTCAAAGTATTCCGTGCACGCGTAAAGTAAAATATCAATCTATTTAGATTCTATATCACGTTAATAAAAGTGAAAAAAATACTATGTATTAAATTATTTTGAAATTTAATAGAAATCAGTGTAGACTTGTTAGTAATCGTAAGTTGATAGCTTTTCAATCTAGAATATAGAAAGTAGACTTGCTGTTGGCAATCTCAAAAATTTATATATCCTGAATAGTATTTAACCATTTACGATAAAATGTTGCTGAAATTACAAAGATTATTAAATTACAAAATTATATTCATTAAATTGTAAAAATTGAACGTTTTAAAAATATGATACAACAGATTTGCCTTCTTAACGCAAATTTTCGTTTCATTACCGTAATGAAAAGTGTTCCAATTACTATAATACGATCTGACCGAATGAAACAACATTCGAATATCAAGAAGATTGGAAAATAACAGTTCAGATAAACGAGACTCTACTCGCGATGAAAGACTAAGAATATTTTTTCGAATATTTTTGCGGTTCATGAACAACGACAAAGAACACGAATTGAATTGAGAAGAATCGTCGCAGTTTCCGTGAAATAATTAAACGAAGCAACCTTGCTGCGAGCGAAGACTACCTTAAAAGGATTAGGCAATGAAACACGGTCGAGTCATCGAAAGATAAGTTGCGGTCGCGAGAGTACTCGCACATGTATATCCGTGGCTCGCCATTTAGTCGTTCGTTCCTTGATAATTCCAAAAGCAGTTCAGCCGAGCAGATAAATCGGTCAAATAAATCCTCGCGCTCTCGAGTACTCTGCTGCGCACGTGAAAATAGAAAGGTGCTTTGATTCGAGTATTTCAGAGCTCCTTACTTCGCCAGATCACTTGATGCCCTCGGTGGAATCGGCCAGACGGCTGAATTGTCTTCCTCGGTAAAATAAATAAAATTAATGCATTTATTTATTCATAGTGCACACAGTGGCTGTAAATAAGTGTCTGAAAATAAGAGTTGCGTTACAAACTTCGAAGTTTGCTAGAAAGCATTTCAGACAGGGCAGTTTCTTCGAACGAAGGTTCCACTCTTGATTTTTAATCTTTTAAATATTAAAGTAGAAAAAATATAATAAAAATAAACAGAAGTTTGGGTCTATAAAATTGAAAAAAAAAAAGAAAAACAAGTAAAATAGAAATTGTAAAATCGAGAAAAACAAAGGTACACTTTCACAAAATACTTTCATGTTTATAGAAATTTTACAAGAATTACATAAAAATTGAATGACAAAGTTGACTGAAACGATTCAAATGATTAATCTTCGAGCATCCCTTGACAAGCGGAATGCTTGTCTGGCTTGATGTTACTTTGAGTTATGCTCTTGAAAGAGTAATTAGGACACGACCACTAACGCAATGTCAAAGCTGTCGTTTTGACAGTGGGTCTCGGTGCTCGCGAATATCACGCAGCACACGTAGGTGCACCGAAATACCAATAACCGTGCGATGTGACTCAACAGCCTTCGACTGATAACGCGGGAATGCACCCAACTAACGTTACAGGGGAATCTTTCGTCGATATCTCTCTGCGTACATATTTACCACGACGATCGTCTGATTAATTGTCTCCGAAATTTTGTCGCAATTTAGATACGACGATGTTGGAATGAACAAAATTAAATCTTTCTTAGGTACCTATAAATCGTTATACATTGCAATAATAGAACGATTTATCGATCTTCTATCGATTCTAGACAAAAGACAAAAGACAAAAGGAAAAAATTTCTTCGAAAAATGAAAAGAATCTTTCTTGAAAAAATAAATATCTCAAAAATAAGAATCTTTCCTAAAAAAAAAATAAGAAGGATCTTTAGTTTAAAATTTAAATGTTTTCATTTTACGAACGAACGTTCGATAAGTTCTCCAAGGTATCCCAAGTAATTTTTTGTCTTTCCAGTTTCGAGACGAACGATCCAACTTACGTACGTAACGCGAAAAAATTTAAAGTCATTCGTCACGGCTGCTTTTGCCTCTTCCGCGACCTTTTCGTTCCTGACATTGACTTTAATTACGATCCGCGAATTAATCCGCGAGTGTCAATGTCAATCGCCGTTTGAAAACGACTTTTAAATAGTGCTCTCGACCACGTGCGTGTCTCTGGTACTCATCATCTAAATCAAGTCATTACACGTTCAATGAACATGTATCTAATCGCTATTTTATCAACACACGCGTCACGTCTATTCTAATATACATCGTTGTAACTTTATTACCGTGACTTAATTATTAATCGATTTGTATTTTACGCGGCCGATTTCTGTAACCAGCAATTCTACTTGAGCCTCGATTAAAATTGCCTTCGACGTCCCGATATGGTGAAGTTTATGGCTTGCCATTGCTGTGTCTGTTCTCAATGATAGATCTTCCTGTTAGTTTTGGAAATTTCATAAAGTTTCACTGTTACAACAGCAACTTTAAGAATAAATTTTGGCATCGAGCGATTCTTGGACGAACAATCGTGTTTCTTGAAACGGTTGGGGAATATTTTTAATACAAAGCCAGTTGAAAATACTATTTATGTTATGTTCATCGTTTCCGAAATTTTGTCCCTTTGCAATTGCACGAACGTTTTATTAGAAAATTTGCGTGAAAAGAATTTTTATTTCGAAGAATTTATCACGCAAAAGAGACTTCTTGAGATAAAACGCTGTGAAATTACAAAGGGTTGATGCCTTGATAATTACGTCCTCTTAAGCGACTTGTGTCTTTTCCTTTTTCAGGAATTCGGACGGTCTAGTAACAGGTATGTATTTACATACATATATCCACGTTCGACTGAAATAATCTGCAGACTCGAATACTCGTAAAAACCGCTGCGACGAAGAAGATATGCGACGTATGCAAATAACTGCTGTCTCGTGACAATCAGCATACGGAAAGTTCGAGCTGTGCTATTAGATCCTTCGAGGTTTGCGAATTCAGTAAAGAGCATAAGTGTGCTACTAACAATGACAGATCGTCGATATTTTAAACTATTTTTTTGCTTAATTTCGTAAAAAAAGAAATCATATAACAATCGCAGACAACCCTAAGTTCGTTTCTTTCAAACGATATCTTAATCGTAAAAATTCGAAAACTTTCCGGAAACATTGAAAAATTTTTTTTTCGTAACTGTGTCTGTCACGATCTCGAAGACTGAGATTTTTTCTTTACAACGACCCCTTCAAACTTGCTTATTGAAATTAGACAACAACATTATTTAAGATTTCTCAGATTTTCTAACACATAATAAAATTCAATGAAATGGCGAAACAAAATCGTTTCGAGCAAGTTTGTAAAGTGTAGGGTTCGATCTTCAAGATCCAGTCGTGGAAGAAAATTTTCAACATTTTTGGAGACGTTCGAACTTTAACAATGCCTAACTTGAATTCCTAGAAAACCAAGTTGAGAACAGACGCACTCGATTTTTTGAAAACTAAAAAAACATTCCTCTCAGAAAGATTCTTGCGCAACAAAAAGATCACCTTGGTACCACAGAAGCGACAAACATTTGGCAGTTTCCCTTTGTGCGTGCACGAACGACGAATGAATTTTTTCGAGAACGACGGACCGTTCCCATTTTTCCCAGGAGGACAGGCCACGAACCGAAAGTTGAGGAAAAGAAGAAATTTCTCGTTCACCATCGACCGTCGTTACACGATTTTACGATTCACGCGTTGGTCACGGTGAAACTTAATCCCATAAAAAGTCACATTCCAAAGTTCCCGCTTTAAAGAAACTCTCGCCCGTTCTTGCCTTCAGATTCAGCTGTATAAAATACAAGGGAAATTTCCTCCCAACTCACACAAACTTCGTCGTTTTAATCTTTGTGACACGAAGACGATTTTGTTGATACTTTTTATCAGTCGTTTTAACACCGCTGTAAATTTGTTGAGTTTTTGAGAGACGAAGATCAAGTATTGCGACGGTGATAAATGTGCTTCCACGATATAAATAACTTTGTCAATACCTTTTAACATATGAATTATTTTTCAACGTCGTTTATCGTTTATTGTTAAAATTTGCCACGTGTCGGATATTATTTCACACGTCACATTCTCCACAGTGGAAATTCGACTAAATTTAAATTTCTAAAATCAAACAATCTCGATACTGCAAATTCTAACAACAATGTCAGTTAAGAATTTTAATATCTTTAATCCGTCTTTAATTCTCAAAAGACGACGTTAATAAATTTCCCTCTCGTCGATACGCCCCGTTGATATCCTTCAATGCCACTGTTTTCGTCAAATTTTCAAGCTCGAGTTATTAAGAGTCGAGGCTGAGGTTACGACGGTGGTAAATCCGCCGATTAAATCGACCACGGGGTTGCCGGCGAAGCGTACGGGAATGTGTGAATCGATGCGCGCACGTCCCGCATACCTGGCCCCCCTCGTTAGCAATTCCACTAAATCGCTAATCGTTCCAGGACTTTGTCCCGCGCCTCCTCCACCGCCGCCGCCACCTCCAGCGCCTGGTCAAGTACCAGCTATGAGGATCAACACCGTCGAGGTAAGCAAAAGATCGTCTCAGCTTCTAGTGTTTAGTTCTAGTTTGCCGCTCGTTGCGAGCGAATCTCGCCGATTTTTCTGACACTTTCGCGTCGTCATACATGTATATGATTGTAATACTCTACAAAAATATTAATGAAAGTATTTGTTGACACTAGAATAACTGTATCAAAACATTTTATGTATAAATATAATTATAATCATTTAAATTATCATTACACGTTGAAATATAATTTAAATTATATAGATCGATAATATAATTAATATAATGTAAATATAATTTAAATGATGATTAAAATAAATAGATTCATGCAATCGCGCTTCTGTCCAAACAGAAGTTAATATTAACTTCGACATTTGAATGGATAATTGAAAATGGTGAGTGTCAAAGTGAAAGAACCTCTTTCGGTCAAATTGAAGTGTGTAGCTTGTAGAAAGGGAGAAAATACATGTACACACGTACACGTGAGAATTTATGAAAGGGTCCAAAGTCGCAAAAGATGCGTTTAAAAGCGTAGAACGAAAAGACGTTTCGCGAATTAAGAAGTCAGAGAGACGTTGGATCTTTTCTTTGTTTCGCGTTTACTCTGCTCCCCGGTGTTTGTCTTCGATTCACGGACTCGCTTCTCTTTATTCAGGCGTATTTAGAAATAATATGAATACGCGGTAAGAAAGAAAAAGACCTCGGGCAAAGTGTAATATAGAAGTGTAATATAAGTGTAATATAATTTTAGAAAAACGAAAAGAAACCACTTAACGTGGGATAACGACGTATAACGACCAGGAGTAACTTTCACCGGGCAAGTTTTACCAGGAATTAATAAAATTTTGTGAATTTTACCACGTGTAATTACAAATCTGCGAATGCACGAATATAAACAGATATATTTAAATTTACAACGATACACTTTTCAACGCTGCAATAACGTCACAGTCGTTACAACATTGGTGTAAAAAAACCCAGAAATTTGTTTCGACGTAAACAGTATTAATTGACTCAAAGAATTCCAGCCAGTTTTAACTATCAGGATCTTACACTTGGAGTGAACCTTCACTAAAACGCCTAAAATGTCATTGATTATCGTAGAGTTAATTCCAATCACATTCTCCGATCTTGAACAAAAGAACTTGATTATCAAAGCGCGAGAGTTCTGTTTTCGTCGTCGCCATAAAATGAAAAAGTCGAGAATAGAGCAAAGATGTTGAGACAAACGTTGAACCGTAGGCACCAACGACGAAGAGACCGCAGATCCCCATCAACGACGCTTACGAGCCGCCAGCGGCCATTCAGAACGCGATGCTGACCAAGGATAAGAAACCGTTCACGTACACACCGGGAATGGGCGGGAAATTGGACCTGTCTCAGATCCGGAGCCCGCGAATGGCACGCCGAGTGGCGAAAAACGCGAACGACGAGGGAATCGAGGGCCCGCCGAAGTCGGCGCTCGAGCCGAAGCCGACACCGCCGCCGAACACCGGGGCGAGTTTGTTCGTTCAACCCCAAGTAGCGATCCCTGTCTTCCCGACCAATGTTCCGGTTCAACCGTCCGTCAACAGGACGCCGCCTACACCGCCTGCCAACAGGATTCAACCTACCAGTAAGTGTGCTTGACGACAAAAATCTAAACGCAACTTGTGGAGAATATTTTTCTTTTCTATTTTTTTTTTTTTTTCTTTGGAGATTAAACAATTTATAGAATAGAACACTGATGTAAGTGCAGAAATCATTCCGTCATGTCGAGAATTAATTAGCGGATACAAGTGTATTAATGATGAGTATTTTAGTGACATGCACTTTTTGCTAGTCTGAATTAGGGTTCAGATTGGAGAATGCATGTCTGGTGAATATTTGCCAACAAATTCTGGAACACTCTAATCAACACTAACAACATCGTCATCGCCGAGTTGAAAACTGTCAAAAGGAGAGCAGATCTTTTCTTACAATTTCACGAACACGATTAAAGAAAATTTAATTTAGATACTAAATATTTCATCGACTATTCTACGTGTTTTTGTACATTACGTGTAAAGAATCACGATCTATATTCATCAACCAAAGAAATACGTCGTAATTTCCAGCACCAGAGAAACAACAGGAATCGCCGAAGCTCATGGCCAAAGCAGAGGCCAAAGTAACTCCCACGATCACGATTCAACCGAACACGCCCGAGAGTGCTCCGAGCACACCGACTCAAGTGACTCTGGCAAAGGCGCCGACACCGTGGCTACAGAACAAGAACAAACCGCAGGAAGAGTTACCGGAATGGGCGAAACGTTCCAACGTGAACAGGCAGCAGAGTTCATCCTCGTCTTCGCCGGATAGTCCAACGTCGCCGCCGATTTACACATCCTCGATTCAGCAACAGACGCAGCAGCAACAGCCGCCACAAACGTGGCAACAAACGCAGCAGAGGCCGCAGTCACAGCCACCTCAACAGACTCAGCAGAGACCGCAGCAGATCCAACAGCCTCAACTGTATCAATATCAGCAACAGCAGCAGCCCCAGCAGTTCATTCAGCAACAGAAACGTCCGTTCTCTGGTCCCTCCGTAACGCAACAGATTAATGCTCCAGTGCAGCCGCAGGAACGAGTGATACCAATCCGCGTAAGTGTTTATCACATCATCAGACACAAGTGATGTTCAAAAGTAGAAAGAGCTTGCCGACTACTGTAACTTGTTTTCGTTTCAACGATTGGTTGCTAACCAGGTTGTTAAATTTGGACGTTGTCATTTTCGACTGATCGAAGACGATATTGGGTTGTCGAACGAAGATTTGTGTTATTGGTTGGTTTGCAGTCGTTGGAATAGAGGAGCACGTTTGAAGGAGGCAGCTTTAATTTTTTGAATTGACGTTCGTTTGAGAGAAAGAGTGATATTGATTTAACATCTGAGAGTAGAAGAATTTGTTACTGTGAATTCGTAACATGCTGCTTCCTTTAATTCTGAGCTTGCAATTAAAAAGTCACTGGAGAAATATTTAAATGAACAATGGTCCAAAATTCATCGATAAAATTATAATTACGTTGTTCATTGTTGTCAAAGTACGTCGTTACATGCGTTAACTCACGACGATTGTATTCAGATCGAGGACAGACCTTCCGTGTTCGACGTGAAACCAGAGCCTGGTCACCATCAGTTCAAGCAACCGAGTCCGCACCACCAACAACGATGGGGACAGCAGCCTCAAAATCAGATCCAGGTTCAGAATCAAGCCCAGAACCAGATTCAGAATCAGGTGCCTCAACAGTCGTCGGGTGGTGCGTACATTATACCGATCATGATCGAGGGAAGCGACAAGAAGCCAGCTACTGGAGCAGCTACCTCGAACAGCCCGTACTCGCAACCGATCGTCAGGAACAACGTGCCTAACGTTGAGAATCCGAATGTGAAAGTGTAAGTCCGCTTCGAGGTTGCGCTCGTACTCGTCGAACATTCGTGATTCAAGGTAAATTAAGATTTTCGAATCGTCATTAGGGTGACGCAGCGTATTTTACCTGTGCAAATGCAGCAGTCGGATTCCGGTCCGGTTCAATCTCGATCGTTCAGAGTTCTTCAGAAGATCACAGACACGGACTCGTCGAACGACGTGGACACCGAGCAGATGCGTAAACTTCAGTTGTCGGAGGACGACAGGATTCTGATGAACAAATTCAAGGAACAAAGTAAAGACCTCGTTCTAAGTAATCAGCTCTCTTCGCTTCTTCGGTTTGTCATGTGCTCCTTTTTTTTTCTTTTTTTTTGTTTATAGTCGACAACGAATCTTCTCTTCATCACGAGGAAGACCCGAGATATCGCGGCGGAGCTATACCCTCTCGCGCTTTCCGTTTCCTGCAGACTATGACGGAATCTGGCGACGCTCCTGCCCCTGTGAACACGAGTACGTTATTCAGCATAATCAGCACGAAACTGAAATAAAACTGACGTTAGTTTGCATAGAAATTTCGAAATTTATAACAACATTTTTTAGACTCACGCGCACGTTATTTTACATATTGGTTATTTGAATTATTCGTATCTAACACCAACGTGCAAAAACGTACTCTACTTGTGAAACAAACAAGACATATTCTAAAATTGTACGTTACAGCGCAACGACCACCGTCCGCCATAAACAAGAAGCAGAACAGGAATTCGAAGACGTTCGGTAAGTAAAACTGGTAGGTTAAACTTTTCGTCAATTTCAAGCAAGAAACTTTCACGACGTTTGCAGAAGAAACGCAGGCAAATCTACCACCGAGCGAGCAGCAGGTACCAGAGCCAAAGAAATACATGGGCAGCGCGATTCCCTCCAGATCGTTCAGGATATTGCAAGCGATGACGGCACCGGAGAGCGTCGGTGAGTATCGATCGGCGAAATTTTATCGCAAAAAAAAAAAAAAAAAAAAAAAAAAAAAAAAAAAAAAAAAAAAAAAAAAAAAAAAAAAAAAGAAAACAAAAAGAAAGGAAACGCGAACACCCTCATAATTCATGCAGGAACACGCTACTCGTTCATGATGAATTAATCGCAGCAAGCTTCTATTGACCCATTGTACATTAATGTTCAGTGACAAGCGTCTTTACTATTCTAATGGACAATTAAAACACTTGAAGTAACGATTGCGTGCCGTCGCTGGAACATCCCCCGAAATCCTGTGTTCACAGGAACAACGAAAATTCCTTGGTATCGGTTTTTCAGCTCGACAAAAATCCTCTCGACCCTGTTCGTTCGAGTTTCATCGAGAGTAGTTCTATCTCTCTTTCTTTTATTTATTTATTTTTTTTCTTTTCTTTTCTTTTCTCCAAAAACTCATCGCAGTGAAATTCGCGCCGCAAAGGAAATTGTCACGCAGTATAGTACCTATTCCGAACGTTCCTATTGTATTTAACGATTGACACACCGATCTATCGAGCAAACGTCGAACGTATTTGGTTTCGTCAAAAGAAAAAAGAAAAGAAAGTAACTGCTACTGAGAGATGGTCTTTAAACACGAGTAATTTGAAACGTAACGAATACAGTGCATGGTAGGTGATGTTATTCGTCCATTTACCATCGATCGTGTACTAGTAACAGCAATACTCCTCGTAACGTCGTAACGATAAAAGCCAATTTGTCCACGTTGAAGTAATAGTCCGTTCCTCTGTTCGAAATTAATACACGACAAACGTATGGCGAACAACCGACATGGACTTGGGTAAATTAACCGGGAATGTTTGCATGTTATCTTATTAATCGATTTCACGCGTGTTTAATTCTCGCTTTGCGAGATTTTTAATTATACATAATATCTAAACTACAAGTGATCCGACTTGCATGCGAACTACGTACTACGGTCGTTCTGGATCACGTTGACGATCGATCGATCCAGTCCAGAATGTCGTGCGAGCATGTTCTTCCTAATTGGAAAGTAACTGGAATCGCTTGTGTCCCGTCGAAGGTCATCGACGAGCTGGTTTTGCGTTCACAATTTTCGAACGTTTCCTTTGAACACAGGATCATATGTTTAGTTTTTTCTTTCTCTCTTTCTCTCTCCCTCTCTCTCTCTCTCTCTCTCTCTCTCTTTCTCTCTCTTTCTATCTATCTATCTTTCTATCACTCTTTCGTAGCTGTTTCACGTGACTACACTTCGCCGCTTATCCTTGCTCCGTGAAAATCGCTCCGATCTCGCTTGTCCGTCGATTTTTCAGAGCCAAACGGAAAGATCGATCGCGGTAGACATTTATTTCGTTCTCCGACAGCTAACGTATTAACCCTCTGGGCGAGGAAGAATCGAAAGTTTATTTATGTCAATTTCTACCATCTTAAAATAATTAAATTGTTTAAGTTTCCAAACATCGAAATTAGAAATGAAACTGATAATTACGACGTTCGTACGTTCCAGAAGAACGAAGGAAGAAATCTCTGTCGTCTAGAAAGCAAATCATGCTCCAGACTTCGAAAGCACTGGAGTATACTAGAGACATTTTCTAAACAAAATTTTCTTACAACAGAATACATCCTTTTCGGCAAATTAATGGAATTTATCCATTTAGTACAAGTCGCGCATAAACATCTCGTAAACATCGAGATGCGACCCTTGTCTAATCTCTCGTAGTTCTTTATATACGCAAGAGAACGTAAAATAAATGTCTGTCGCTCGTTCTTCCATCGCCCAAAACGAAGCACTCGCGTGTTAAAGTGTCTAAGAAAGAAGCGGGCGAACGATGAGAAGCAGACTAAAAGGCGGAGAAGCAAAATAAAGGAAAAAAAAGGGAGAAACGCAAGACCACACCATACCCCAAATAGGAACAGTTGAACATCTTGTCTGAATGCATTGTGCTGTTTGTTGTAGCCACGCAAGAAAATCGTCAAGCAGATTACCACTGCCAAACAGAGAATAACGTGCCGGGCAATCAGCAGGGTGTCTTCCTCTCTCCCTGTCCGCCTCCATTTTGGACCCCAGACAGCGGCTGGTGGGGCTACTATCCTCTTCCGTATCCCGGTGTCGCCAACGACGCGTCTTACCCTTATCACCCCGACAACACCGCCTACGTGTACTTTCCAATTTACAATCATCGACAAAGTTACCCGCCTTACCCTCAGTACGATCCGACGACGAACGATAAAACGAACGCGTACGCCAGTCTCTATCCACCTTACGTCGTCCCTGCTCCTCCGCAGAGTAACAACAATAACTGTAGCCATAACTGCGAGCAAGTCGGTCGTACTGGCGAAAATCCCGTACTAGCAAAAATTCATCCAACGACGAACGTTACAGATATTCCAGATATTCCGCAGCATAATATTCAGGAGCATAACCTAGGAGGAAACAGAGGACTCGAAAGTAGAATTACAGGGGAGAACGACGACTCGAAGGATCTGCCGCAGTGGGAGAAAGGGAACAGCGTGTCACGAACAGCGAGCAACAGTAGCAAGGACAGCGATTGTACCACCGCGATGAACATCACCGACGAGGAGGAGATACCCGACGAGATCGTCATATCGGAGATAAACGAGGAGGATCAGGCTCCCGACAGGTCGGAGACGAAGTCCACCTGCCCGAACGGAAGTCTCAACGTAAACGTTCCGAACTACACCTACGTCGACACGAGCGACTCCAGCGACTCCAGCGACTCCACCGACTCTGAGTCCGACTCGCAATCCGACAACGAGTCGATCATCGAATCGTTCAAAAGCGATTCCGACGATTCTTCCACGTCTTCCGACAGTGACGACTCCGATTCTTACTTGGCCTATTCCACGCGACCGAATGCTCACGGGGGGTCGGAGAACGACGACGAGAAGAATTCGTCGGGGAACGGGTCGAGCAAAGAGTCCTGCAACGAGGAAGAGAATTCCGTGTCGTCTGACAAGAACAACTCCGATCCGGAAGCGGAAGACGTCGAAGAGCAAGAGCGTGAGTTCGAGAAAACGGAGATCGGCACGTTTCCTCATCAATTGAGCGTGATTTACGAGGACGTCGAACAACCGGAGTGCGAAAGTCCCAGATCTCGAGAGGCTCGAAGTGTCAAAGGTTGGAACGGGACGCCCTTTGAAGCGACCGACGATCCTCCCGACGATTCCGACGCGCCGACGGTCAGCGTGAGCCTGCCATTGAGGTTCAAATTCTCCGTGTCCGAAAACAACGAGGACGTGACCACGGTGATCGTCGGAGACAGCACGATCAAGCCCGAGAGAGGTTTCTACAACAGAGAAGAAAGTAGGAGATCGAAGACTGCCGAAGTTTCTGCGGATTTTGTAGTTAAAAAGGAGGGTGTCAATGCCAAACGAAAACCGAAGGAAACCCTGTCTAACGAAAGGACCAAGGAGGAAACCGTGGAGAACAAGGCGAAAGAGAACGAGGATCCCGTGGTACCTCACGTGAATTTCACTTTGAGAAAGATTCCTACTAGGTTTAGCAAAATCAATTGCGGAGAGACTGTGGAGACAGAGTTCACGATCAGGAGGAAAACGAGCGTGAAGAGGGAGGAGGACAGGGCGACCAACGTCCACGAAGAACGGGCGAATGTGAAAAATAACGACGATTCGGCGAGCAGAGAGAACAAAGGGAGCAATTCCGTTTACGTGGCGAAGGAAAACATCCTGAAGCCGGAAGTGATCGTCTCTGAATGCAATTGGACGGACGAGTCCTCGCAGCGCAACGAAAGACCTTCCGACAAGTTGCAAAACGCGGACACGAAGGTAGAACGAGCGGATGACACGCGAGAGAATAACAGCGACGATTCGAAGAGAAGCAAGAACGAGGAGGACGCCGAGGAAAAGACAGGAAAAGAGGCGAAGCACCTGCTGAGCGTGCAGAATTCTCGAGAAGAGACGGACGACGAAGACAGCGGCGTCACTTCCGACATGAGCCGCATGATCTCCGAGGCAGACACCGATTCGGAATGCACCTCGTCGAAGAACATGAGGAAATATCAGAGAACTCAGACGCACTCGAGACTGTTCAGGCTTCTGAACGACGACTCGATCCTTCCTGAATGTGCCGAGAAGAGCAACGAGTCCTCCACGACGAAGGAATACCTCAGCCTACCTTTGAACAGCAACAACTTCAATTACGACGAGAATTATTGTTCCAATTACTCCAGCGGCGTAACCTCTCCGGAATATTCGCCGATCAGCGAACAACAATCGTGGAAAAGGCTTCACGACGCGGACGGCTCGGCGATACCCGATCAGAATGGCGACGTCTTCCGTCAAGGTCATCCCCTGACGCGACAAGATCGAATTTCTTGCAAAGAGGACCCGTACTATCAGGCTTGGAAAACTTCGCGATCTCCGGCGCAATCGTTGGATCACGATGTCGTGCCATCGTTGGCCTTCAAGGTACTCGAAAGTAGAAGGCCGTTGTGGTCGTACAAGGTGAATGTACTCTGTCCACGGATCAAAAGTACGAAAAGCGTGCCGCAGACGTTGCGAACGAACAAACAGGCCGATTCGACGGTATCATCCTCTTCAAATCCCTTGTCCTTCCAAGTGAACCTAAAAAGCGACCATTGCTGATGGCCCGGGGCAGAATGAGGCCGCGTTTGGCCGCGAGCAACCGGTCCACGGACGAGCCTCGCGCAACTTTTCTCTAGATTCGCAAGACTGGGCTGACTATATGCCCGGGGGGCTACAGGCTACGTGGTTTTTTTTTCTATCGGTACATATCGTTTCCATATATGTATATATATATATATATTTATCTACTCGCATTTTCTTCCTGATTTTTTTTCTTTTTCTATATTTTATTTATTTTACTTCTTTTTTCTCTCTCTCTCTCTCTTTCTCTCTCTCTTTCTCTCTCTCTCTCTCTCTTCTTCTAGTCTATCTTTGAACATTTCTTTTTTTTGTCTTTGTTTCTTCTACTTTTTCTATTTTACTCGTGTCTTTCGTTCGCGTGGCTCTCCAACTGAGCGCTGATCTTGTAACTAATCGATCTTATTTATTTATTTACTTTTTCGTGTCGATTTGTTTCACTCTGCGTAAGGATCGATCCCGTCAGCCGTGACTCAACGTTTTATTCTTTTTTTATTTTCCTTTTTGTTTGCTCTTTGCTCTGAAATTTGTCACTAACCAGCCTCTGACCGAATTCGATGTGAGTCTAGTTTTGTGTTATCTCCTGGATCGATATGCCTTGCTTTTTTTTCTCTTTTTTATCGTTTTTCTTGTTTTTCTTGTATTTTTTGGGGGAGCGGCCTTGTCTTTGTTTCTTTTATAGCCAACGGTATCAATGATCGATAAAGAACGAGACCGATGATAAATCGTTGTTTACAGAGATATTCTCGCAGCATTTTTTCTTAGAAAGAATATTGAGACACACGTACGAAATTTACTACCCATGTTTCATTTCAGAGTCCAAAATTCCCGAAGTGAAGACGATGTAATTCACGTTGATGAAACTTCGTAGAGCGTGATTTTGCGCAGGGTTGTTGTCTCACGATTCGTTCCACAGTCGAATATGTTATCGATAAAAATATTTTATGCATGCTTGATTATGTGCTCGATCGTATCCTGCAATGTGAATAACGCTAAATCGTGTTTCTGTTATAACAACGACAAACATGCATGTATGCGTGCACGATGAGTTTGCTCCGTTCTTCAGTTTATGCCATTAATTAGCAGCGCGACGATTAAATCGCGATTAACATCGAATCGATACGATTGTTCGCTGATAATACACTGTTTATAAAATCGGCCAGAATAAGTTATCATTAATTAAAGCCTCGATCGATAATTAATCCGCCGATCGCTAATTGCCACTTACCGAAATAATTCATGTGCTTCGAGCAAACGATATATCAGTGTCATTCGTTGCTCTGATTAGCTCTATATGCTACATATATAATCAGAATTATTGCAATCTTCATTTTACTATTTTTCTAATTATTACTATTGAATCTTAACTGGCTGTTCAAGATGATTTCACCCACTCTATCATTCATAGTCTTTAACTCTTTAACTCTATAGTATTGTCGGGTCATAGGTAACTATTAATTTATATCAAAAGTAAGTAATTTAATTCAAAATTTTCACATAGTTCTCAGTGACCCCAGTTGAAAATTAACAAAAGAAAAGTAAAAAACTATGTTTCAATGAAATTGAGTAAACTTTGAACGAACTACAAATTATAGTAAATCACAGAAATTCAACGACGCCGAATCCTTTCTAGATAAAGAACAATCTTCTATAGATATTCTATACAAAAGTCGTAGCGCGACAGAGTTCCACTTTTTGACATGCTCGCCACTGTTCGATCCATTATTAGTAGGAGCAATTTTTGTTTCTTTCATTTTTTTTTTTTTTTTTTTTTTTTTTTTTTTTTTTAGCCAAAGTATGAAACAATCATAGAACGTTAATAACACGGTCTCTCTGAATTTTTAGGTCCAGATGCAACGGATTACTGAGCAAGGACGGGTGCCTCCTTCAGAAACATGGCAATGCTAGTGTGTTTTCTCTCCTCTCTTTTCTTTTTTACTTTTTATTTTGTTTACAACGATTCGTAGCGATTCGTTTTAACGCGACGACCATCGATACCGCCAGGAGTTCTCCTGACATCTTTTCACGTCACGCCATCGTATTTGTTACCCCCGTATAGGTTTCGTCTTGTCCTTTCCACTTTCTTTTCTCTTCTCCAAAATCCTTCTTCTAATCCCACGGTGTGTGCATATTGTTAGAACATGAAGATCCTTAGGGAGATCGATCGATCGTTCGAACGATCGACGGCTAACGATATCCACTGTATCGAATCTCGCGACTGGTTTTTCTCTGCTACTTGAAAAATTGAACTGAATCGGCGACTGGTCGCGACGATTCCCTGTTTCGCCATCTTCTCGAGAAAGAAAAGGAATCGATGCGAGCGTGTATTCGCACCGATACCATCATCTTATCACCGATACCTCGATCTTATCATTGTGCTATATTTATGTAAGTTGTGTAAAATAAATTATTTGTAAAGTTCACTTTAATCCTCATTTCAGAGCAGTCTATTCTCCTCTGCCATTTAACAATCTTCGATCGTCTTTCATTTGGATAAAGATAAATACACTACGAATAAATGGATAATAAAGATCTTGGATTAGCTCGTCTTTTCTAAGCAATGTTTACAAAATTTCTGCTCTGTACACATACATATGCATATAAAACGCGTTGAAAGTAAATTATCACAGAGTGATGTAAGTGCGTTTCGCGTGCATGACGTACGCAATGACAGCCCATAATCCAGCGCCCCAAATGGCCTCGCATAAACGGAGTGCTCGGCTTTCCATGCTACCGATGCTCCAGTGAAAAGGGTAATTTTGGTAGCACACCATGTGGCCAACGTACAGCAATAATGCATTCATACCTATGGACAATAAGAATATTGATAAGAATAGTAGAATTGAAGCCATAAACAGATTGCCATAAATTTTCATAATATACATATTTTGACAATTTTTTTATTGCCAACGTTATAAATCTATACAAGTCTATGAATCTGTTATTGATAAAATTATATATATATATAATTATAATTAACAGGACTTTTTAAAAAACGTGTTAAAATGATAAAGATTATGTCAACTACATCTCGAGTATCTTTTCGGTAGCATTAACTTTGAAACCAGGTCTTAAATCGCGAAACCTGTTCGGTAATTGCATAATCTCGTGAAAGTCATACCAGGGATACGGAAAGGTCCACCGTTCCACACTTTGACGACATCCACGAGCAAGTAGCAAGCGGAGAGGAAAGCCAGGGAGAAAGATGTGGTCACAAATACAAATGACAGTGACCTGCATATAAATAATAATCGATGAATACAGTTTTACATGATGTAACTGGCTCGCTGGTGTTCTTCATCGGAGACGCACCATAATTTCTTATTGACAGGGATCACGTTGGTGAAATGAAGGACGCAACCTATGCAGCCAAGGAACGCAGCCCATGTTAACCATCTGATTACGCGTTCTTTCCAGTCCTTGTAAGTCATCATGATTATGCCGGCGTGCAGGCCAAGAAAAACTTGGAACGCCGTAGTGAGAGTACCTTAATAAGCAAAGCATTTTCGATTAGAAATCATTGTTTAGACATGGTAAGAAAATGGCACTTGAAAAGAAAAATTAGGAAAAAGTTAAAAATTTCTAACTACAAAATTTTGTCTCTTTTAAAAGAGAGGTTGAGAAAACAATTGATCAGTACCTAAAATTCCTTCTGGATCGTACGGTCCGGATTTATAAACCGTAGCTGAGTAGTGCAGATGAGCTTCTGTGAGTATCATTCTGTCGATATAGCCTGCTGCGCCGCCCACGCAGTCAAAGTATTTCGCATCGTCGTGAAGACCACCAGGCCCAAGGTATCCACTAAGAACAATCACTTTTGACGTTTTCGTAAAGAGGAAACTCTCGTTCGTTAAATTATACCTACATACGTGGGACATCCTGGAACGTGCAAACAGAATGTGATGGTACAATGAACGGCCACTATCACGAGCATCACGCACCATTGAGGAAGAAGCAGAAGGAAATCTTGCACTTCTCGTAACATTGGTGACTGTGAATGAAAATGAAGTGTTTCTTCAACTGATCTTTTTAAGAAAATCTTTCATCTATAGATATGTACACACTTACTTGTATCTTGCTTGATTTCCTCGACATAAAGAGGAAGTATAACATGGCGACAACGAAATAAGTTATACCAATTCGTTGGAGAACACCGAATATACGAATGGTTTCCAGTTGGGGACCGCTGCTCATAGTATTAACAGACATTCCAATTAGGAACAAAAGGATACTCCTCTGTCAAATAAAATATAAACAAATTAAAGTCAATTATCCTGGAACAACAATACGTTACATCGGATCACGACTTTCCACGTTTGAATTCTATTTTTCCTCTGGAAATTAAATTTTGTATTTTCCTCTGCAATTACCTTAATGATCCCATACAATATCGTGCCTTTTGATGCCGTGCGCTTCATCTGACTGGACATCGCTATGGGGATACACACCCCCATGATCCATGTGAAGCAAGGGAACAACAAATCCCCCGGAAGTAATCCGTTCCAAGTCGCATGACCGAGAGTCTTATAACCGCCTGATCCATTGTTTACGAATATCATTAACAATGTACACGCCCTGTAAGATTAAACGTTTCCTGAATACGATATTTGGGTATTCTGGATACAGACGAAAAGAAAAAAAATGAATGAAATGAGGCGATTTACCCTCGAACCGTATCAATCGCCTTCACTCGACGTTTCGCGGATTGTCTCAACGTAGTATCATCCTCTCTATTTTTCATATATTTCTCCCTGCACACGTGCCACAACGATTTCAAGCCGGACAGGCCGAACAAAACGAGTATCAGCACTCCAAAAATAACAAAGAACTCTGAAAAAATTGACCTTTTTATCAAGAACATCGTTGAACGCGATTTTTCCATACTTATATTTTTTGCAACCGAGATGCTATCGTGCACTTCAATAAATTGAATTCGATCCAAGATAGTCGTTATCTGTAGCCATTTAACAAACATTTCAAAATTATCGAACTAATCTGACATTACAATTGAGCTAAGTAAAACTCTGGATTAAAATTAAACGTCGATTTATAAAGCTATTCACCGTTCCTTAATTTTGATTTGATAAAGTAGAATCTTGCCTGTATAAGGATAAGTTGGCGCAACCAGAACCTTCAAATCGCAGCTACGATTTTGCACAGCAAGTTCGTACACACCGAACTGTCCCAGGTTCGGTGTTAGCTCGCAGATCACGTCGCTGAGACGAATAAACAAATCGTAAAAATCTGAACAGCGTTAAATTTAAGATACACTGAATCATGATCACTTCTTTCGGTACCTGGTATTTTTAGCGGATATAAATTCGCTAGGATCCTCGGCGTCCACGATTCTAATGCTCGAGGATCTGACGGTATCGATCGTCACAGGAGAACTCTGATTTACTACGATCTGATTCAGCCTGGTGTATGGACACTGCAATGAGACGATTTTCAACGTGGCTAAATTTTTACGGAAGGAAGGAAATAAATCTTCGTTAAAGAAGTTGATTAATTTCAAAATTTAAGAATCAAATTAACTCCATTTATTAATCCTTCCTGCATATCCTTGTCAGTAAATGATTAGATAACATCATAACGTAATTTTTATTTCTTAAATCGAAAAACAATTCCAAGTAACAACAATAAGTTCTGTATCATAAAAAATATATCGCAGTTTAAAAAGTGTAGATGTTACATTCTCTATTCGCAGTCTAATCATTATAAAAGAAATTTCAACTTAGAAATCAATTATCATTCGCGATTCCAATTAAAAAAATGGAGTGTTTTGAAAAAAATGTATGTCAAAACAGATTAAAATTCCTGAAAGATTTGTAAAAAAACGGTACTGTATAGAATATGCAAAACATGAAGCACGTAAAAAGAGAGTGTCCTTGCGTGACTCACCAGCGCGCAATCTGCGGAAAGCAGGTAAAACCAGACATTCGAAATTTCTGCGCGTAGATTGATGCAAGCCTCGTCGTATCCAAGGATGTATGGATCACAGAGCCACTCGTCCGTCGTCTCCATGTCACGCTGCACGCAAAATAAACACCGGAGGAAAAAATCACGGTACACGCTTCGAAAGTTGCGCGAGGAATCACGACTGACGGTCAAACTTAACACGCATCCTTAATTTAAGAGAAAAGGTTTATCAGACGTTCTATATATGGCGACCGAGAAAGTGGAATGCTAAAAACTGAATTTTTTATCATGCGCTTTACGCTCTTCTGCCTTTTACGGTAGATATAAGAGACAAAAGTTTATATAAGTAATGTAAGAATGAAAAAATTTGAATGGGAGAGTTCTTTATGAATTATTATAACTTGATACCTGTATATAAAATAATACAAAGTTGTTAAAAATGCATTCTGACTTTCTGGTTAGTGACTGAGAAGTTCTGAGAATCTCGCGGCTTGTCTAATCTAATCTAATTGGGTGTTTCACCCAATATTGCTATGAAACACTCAAATTCACTAAAGATTCTCAATTAAACACGTTATCAATCTTCCGAGAATATCTTCAAGTACTTTCATAAACGTACCTCGCTTGACTGAAGAGTACAAAAAAGTAAAAAAATTGAAACACGAAATACCTTCAATATTGCTCTCCGCAATCACAATGTATGCATTACAACTGCAAGGACCGTAGGAGAGAAAAAAATTCGAGCAATCGTCACGGCACGAGAGGCAAAGAACAATCGTTGCTACTTCACGAAATAATCAATGCACAAAGGAGGTGACTAACGTCAATATCGATAATTCACAACGATAATTCCAATTTTAACGGTAAATCACAATATGTATATATCGATGTTTCATCGACGAACGTTTTCACGGTTAAATATTGCGCGGCCGCGGTTTAATCGGCGTAAGCTGGCACGAGAATGGCGCGACAGCTTTTTAATATCGCGCCCGTGTGCCGGCAAACACACTGCTTGACTCGCAGCGAATCACGTGGGTGCATTGACTGACATTTCACCTGGCATTCAAGAGGAATTTTACCTGGCCCCTAACCGAGCCATCGCAATCTCTTGCAGTATCGGTCGCCTTGAAACCGACTTTTCATTCGTCAGACTTTAGAATGTGTTTGCCGATCATCGTCCCATCGCTTATGGTCTACGAGATTGCTGTGATTCTTCTGTTAGTAACAGATGTTTCACATAACGGGACTCCTCGTAAGAGATTTTATGAAACGATCGATGCAACTGGGTCGCAGTTTTTCGTACTTCCTACGGTAATGCGAATCGATTGAAATTTGAATAATTGCCTGAAATGACACGACAAAAGAAACTGATTAATTTGGATTATCTGCGCGCAGCACATAAGTTTTTGGTAATTTTAAGCTTCGTTTAACGTAATCGAACGTAAAGTAACGTATGGTAAAATGCGAGGTATATCATGAAATTGGAAATAGGGATATTGACCTTGAAAATCGATACGCACGATTTGAATTTTGAGAAAATAAAATCTTAACATGCGATGATCTAATGTCTATATAGTTAAAAATATTTATTCGCGTTATTACAATTACTGGTAAAAGTTGACCGATAAATTAATGATAAGTTCTAATATACGATACATGTTAAATTTTTGTGTAAATGTCGATTACTTTAAATGATCTTCTTATCTAGAAAGCTATTTCTAAATCAATGAAAATACACAAACGGCAATGATTGTGATAATTTTAAAATTCCTTTATTTTGAAGCTAATTAAAATATTTTGACACATATATATGTAACATACATGTGATAATTCAGATAAATAAGTGCCGTTAAACATATAAGAGCTGATCAAATCGTAAAACAAACGTGACATGTGCAGTTTGGTGAACTAACTAGCGTAAACGTTTCGAAATCCACGATTTCAGTTATCTTTGGATCATTTACAAAGGTAACAATTAATATTGAAAAACTGTCAACTCACACAAAGAAACATTTTCCTCAAGACGAGTATATTGGTCATCTATCTCCCGTTATCCGTGTACATTACAATTTATAAATAACAACAGGCCACTTGATTAGCTTGTTACAGATTTCTTCTTTTTCAGTTTTCCCATATAAAAATTTACGACGCGATGACGTGTATGGTTCCATGATTGCAGCAAATTCATTTCTTATAATTTACCACGGGTGACAATAAATTCATGTATTGCTGCTAATGTATTCCTGTCTTTTTACAAATAAAGAATAATGTACGAATAATGTGTCACACTACTACGGTCTTTAGTTATTTGCAATATATAGTGCATTTCTTATAGTAACAGAAGGAATGTACCCAGTATAATATTGCATCAATGGAATTTTTAATATTAATAATTCTCTATATCATAATAATCGTCAACATGATTTAATACTATGGACTGAATTGCTTCTTTATGCAAAAAAATGAGATGGTTCATATGAATTTCGATATTATCGCAAATAGGCCTCATAAATTGGATTGGCTTTCTTGAATATTAAGGTTAATTTTTGCCTTTTTTTCATGTTTTTCCTTGTCTAAAACAAATGCATGCAATATTAATATTAAATTTTATTAATTTCCTCCTAACATTAATAATCTTAGCGTACATTATATAATTTATATTCTTTCATTTTCATATAATTTAACGAGTTCTCTAAATTTTCATTACCCAGATCCTTTTCATGTATAAGCAGTTTTTAATATTGCAATAATATGTTTATCAAAATCGTCGACATCATTCATCACCAACGTCGAGCAACTTTCAATGTAATGATTCTATCATTATTATCAATAAGCAATACGGCAAGATTTAAAATAGACTATTAACAATCAAATATTATCGGTCTTCATAAATAATTGGAAATACTTTCAAATCTGCAAAATTAATGTTTGCCACTAACAATACCACTCAGCTGTTTCTCACTGTGTTATAGTAATGAAACATACATAATTCTAGAACTAAATAATTCTGACATATATGGAAAGTAATTAACATATAATTACACTGTTCAGTCTAATGAATTTGAAATATCTCAGATTAATTAAATGAAATATAACATTTATATCGTATATTGGAATTTGTCATACGCTACTATAATCAATCCTGTATTAATTTATAATTTGGAATAAACAGCTTAAACGGCCTATGTAAAAATTCATGATGGATCAAGAAGAATATCATTTACAAATTTTTATGCGAAGTTATACAATATGTATTTGCACACGTATTATGTTTGATATTCTTCATTTCATCCAATAGTAACTACACACGTGTAAATACAATATACACCTATCTACAACAAATTCTATTCAATGACATAGCGGCGCTATGCTCCTTGCAATTCTTGTACCCTCTTGCATGAGGGCATTTCAATATTTTTAGCCTTGATAAATAATTCTTGATCTGCAAAGTTTCTTGCTTTCCACATCATTGTTTCCCCTGAAGATTAAAGAAACGATATAGCCAAAATGTAAAAATGTACCCTTTGACTATTAATTATTACTTCTAAGTCTATTAGTTTAGTTTTATTCTTTCTAAGAGCTACAAGTAGTTTGCAAGTATTGAGATATTTAACAATCAATTGAGTAAAATACTTACTATAATTTTTCTCTCTAAAACAGGCATGTCTCAAATTATTCAGGTACTCTTCTTCAACAGAAATTTCTAGTCTACGTAAGCTGCCTTGATATTCAGTATGAAAGTTTTCTTTCACATAGTAGGGCACCTTCAATCCTTGAGTTGTTCTCGGTACAGAATATTTTCTACGTTCAAATTTAAATTGTGCATATAATCGTGTTTGTACAAGTCAATCGCTCTCGTTTAAAATGTTAAAGATATCAGAGATAAAAAATAAAGCATAAATAATGAAATTGAAACATAAAATTATTAATTAAAATTAATTTATTCGACATTACTTGTTATAATGATTTGACATAAATTATAAATACACTTACGCGTTAGAATGCAAGCTATATACAGGATCTGATATAAAGAAACTGCTCATCATAGTTAACAATATTAATAATAACACAGGCAACATTTGAAGGAATGTCGTATATCCATTTGCTTGCTAAAAATCATAATATTTATTAAAACAAAGATAATTTGATTGAAAAAAAGAATTATATTTAAATTAGTATTTTTTAGTATATTAGTTATTTTTGTCCTTGATACCTGAGAGTGAGCATGTTGAGCTTGTACGTCCTGTCTTGCCCACCTTCCAGAGCGTCTCATATAAAACTCTTGCTGTGGGAATCCACCTCCAAAGAACATACTAAATAATTCTTCTGCTGTTATATCAGCTAAAAAAAATTAATTAATCAGTATGTCTTAATAAACAAAGTATAAAGCAATTGTAACACAAAAATAAATATATTATAGTAATACTTTCAAATCCTCTTGTATAATTATAATGTGAATGATTTTGATTAGCTTGAGCACTTTGCATTCTTTCTTCCTCAGAACCATACATGTCATACTGCTTTCTTTTCTCCACATCAGTGAGTATAGCAACAGCATTTCCAATAGCTAATACAATATAAATTACACGAAAATATAATATAAATAAATATAATATAAATATAATATAA
>KQ435720.1:21810-39917 GCA_001276565.1 Melipona quadrifasciata | reverse complement strand
TAATAGTTCATAATGAATTTATCACAGATATATCTTAATTAACATTTACCTTTAAAGGCTTCAGCAGCACCTGGTGCTTTATTTTTATCTGGATGTAACTGAAGTGCTAATTTTTTATATGCCTTTTTAATATCACTGTCAGTTGCATCTTTGCTTACACCCAAAATTTCATAATAATCTTTGCATTTCTTAATTCTACAAATAAATGAATTACAACAACATTAATGATAACAAAAAATATATATAATTATAATAGACTGAAAATAAAAAAAATAGTTTTATTGCCTCATTTCAATATTTTTGTTCAAGTGATTTTTAAGACTTTATTCAATGTAAATACCTTTTAATATGTTCAAGTTGTTCCTTTGTATAATCATTAGAAGCTTGAGTATGTGTGGTTTCTTTAGGTGTGGTTTGACGCTGTAGGTTCAGATTCAGGCTTTTGATTTTGTTTTGACATCATTATTACTTTTGCTAACACATCTGTAAATATATAACAAATTGCAAGAAAATATTCTCTGTTTCGTATAGTCATACAAATTTCATTTGAGTTCTTAATTTTCTGTTTATTCACATACTTTATTTTTGTTTTTATCAAAACTCAAACGTGTAAAAATCAATGATAAAAATGAATGCAAATGAAAAATTTTACTTTCGTGTAGTCACAGAAATTATACTTCTTAAAGAATTCAATATAAACATGAAAACAATGTCTAAAAGAAGAATTACATTTTTTTCTGTAACTTGCATCTTAAAAATGGAAAATACAACAGGAACGTCTTCCAAAATGACAATATCAACAACTTGAAAGTTAGATGTAAGTAAAGTACGAGCCAGAATTAATAGTATTTTATAGCAGCTGACGTGGATTTTTTCCCTCTTACCTTCTGCTTTTTTCGTTGGATAAAGTTTTTGTGCTTTACGTACAAATTTCTCCGCTTCCTCGTACCTTTTCTCCCGCAAATATCGTTCAGCAAGTTCCATGCATCGTTCGGCCTCATCCTTATTACTATCCATGATTTTTCTCAAAGATCGAATTGAATTTTATCTTAAACACAGTGACAGAGCAGAATAATAAATAAATTTGATGACACTAATCCTCCGCCATAGCAGCTTAATAAGTTGCGTCATGAACACACTACGAAATAGAGCTTTCTACTACGTGTCGTGTGAGCGACGACACGTACCACAAGTGCTACTTATAACTTACGATATTCTAATTACTATTTGTACTCACGAACCTAAATGATTGAACTCCGTAAACAACCAAGTTACTACCATCAAGTAACTAAAATTTATATAATAGAAAAGAATTTTGTTATCAATAACATTTGTTATAAAATGACTTATTAAAAGAAATAATATAAAAACATTCAATATTGTTTTTTTGAGATATAATATTACATTTTTGCGAATTGCATAATTGTTTTTTATATAATAAAAAGTAATTATTTTATGATAGATAATTTTTTATTTGCATGAAAAACAATAACAATAAAAATTTGCGAAAGAAATAAATTCTGACTGTATATATCAGGTTAAAACATTACTGTCAAAGTAGCATCTCTAGTTTCTTTTGAATCAATGTGTTTTCACAACACAATATCTGAAATTTATTTACTGTAAATTAATATTATACAGTAAAGTATTAACTGAATATTATTATTGTTGGATGTACGAATAATTAAATTAATTTAAGTTAACTGTAAGTAATACTTTTAATTTATTAAATGGCATTTATTTATGTTGGATATTTTAACTGCAAGGTTATCTTAACTTAATTTGAATTTATATTATAAATAAATTAATTTTAAATACTTAAATAATTAATTCTTAATTTTGTATATATTTTCTAATTTTTATAGAAAATGTTGAGCATAAGACAGTATGCACAACGATTTATATCAAGCAAAATATTTAACACAAATAATTCAAATTGTTTACCTAGTATACAACAAAGATCATTAAATTGGTTTAAAGAAGAGGAAGACGAAGATGATGAAAAAGGATTTCTTAAATATAATAAAACTATTTTTCCTCCACAAAAACCAGATGAACCAAAAAGACCAGGTGTAAGTTTATTTTCTGTTGTAAAACAACTATACCTTTTTAATTAAAATATAGTTATTCATTGTGTTTAAATATTTCACAGTACGTTTGTCACGTAAAAAAGAACATAAAATATAGTCCCTTAAAAATGTGGTACGTTGCTTGTTTTGTTCGAGGTATGAGTGTAGATGAAGCTGTTAAACAATTGAGCTTTTTGAAAAAAAAAGGTGCAGCAATAGCAAAAGATACTATTTTAGAGGCACAACGCATGGCTGTAGAGGAACATAATATTGAATTCAAAAGTAATTTATGGGTTGGTAAGTATATTACCTATAAAATATTTTCAACATTTATATTACAATAATAAGATTTTTATTGTATTTTCTAGCTGAATCTTTTGCAACAAAAGGTTTGACATACAAAGGAATACGACGTCATGCTAGAGGAAGAATTGGAATAGTACATTATAGATATTGTAATTACTTTGTACGTCTAGAAGAAGGAAAACCACCGAAACATTATTATCAACCCGCGCCCAAAACTGGCGAAGAATGGTTGCAAGAATGGATGGAAGAAATGCGTAACCGCAAAATATACAATTCACTGTAATATATTGACATAATAATCTAAATAAATAATTATATCTAAATGAATAATTGTTATACAAATTATTACTTTAATCAAGATTCGGAATAGGTTTTATCATTTTTCCAGACAAATTTATGTATTGAAGTTAGAGTTTATTTAAGAGTAAGTAATGAATGTGTAATAACAAAAAAGACAAATACATGTCAAATTTATTTTACAGTTTCAACTTGGTTCTTCTCCAATGACGCCGTTTGGCATTATATCTGTAAAACGAATAATAATAATAATAGTACAATAATTAAAAAGGAATATTAATATGTATATATGTAATATAATAATTTATAATTTCTACCTGATAGTATTGCCAGTACGCATTCTGACCCATTGTGGAATCGGTCTGTTTTGCTTCAATTTTTTGGCAAGCTTTCGCTTAATAATAAATGTTTTATGAGCCGACTGAAACAGATTATACAATTTATATGCATTTTAAATGAAATTTTCTAACAATTACTTATATGTAACTAATAGGATGTCAAATAAATCTTTAGATTTTATAACATAACCAAAATCTTACCATTTTACTCAGAATACAATCAATGAAATGGTCGCAGACTTCCCCATGTATTTCTGAATAAGGTTTACAGATGTCGCTATATGAAAGTCACCAACAACAATAAAATAAATACTAAATATAGGGATTTTGTTGTATATAAAAATAATATATACATCTAATAAACATTAAAAAATGTATCAATATAATACTATTTTACGATACAATATTATTTATACAGTTTAAGAATTTATGAGTTTCAAAATTATCAGCGTTCATTTCAATGGTCATTCCATGATAATTTATTACAAAAAAACATTTTATCTTAAAAATTCAATGTAAACATTAATTTAAAATATATTTATACATTTTCATAATACTTGCGTAGTTTATTCAACAAAATACATTTGTGTATAATGATTTTAATTTCAATAAATAAGGCATCAAATTCGATTTATTTAATTTAAATGATAATTTAAATATTTTTAATTGAGTTATTTCGAAATATTTACATTACGTCATATTTTACATTCTTTATCATTACGTGTTTACGTGTATTAAAATATTTTTATTATTATTTTTTTCTTGGAACTTTGGACTGTGTTCATACAAATTGGTTTCATTCATCTAGTTAAGACGAAACGAATTAGTTAAAAATTATATTTGTGAAAAAATGTTCGCCAATTGCCTTAAAACATTTCGAATTAGAAATGCAAATAAAGTAAGTATTAAGAGCTTCTATCATTTTGATGTTCATTTGTTTATATCATTAACCAATTAATTAATATTTGTCTATTTTATATTAATTCGGATTTAATTTTGAGTATAAACATAATATATATAATTGAGTATAATTTCCTAAAATTTTCTCTAATATGTAAATATGTAAAAAGTTTTCATTAATAAAAAACATTTTTATAATTTAACATAATAAAAACAAATTAGATATTTAAAACAACACTATAAATTATTCTTTTTAAAAAACATTAATATTTCATTAATTTATTATTTTAGTATGGGTTATTGGCGCGTTATGAATCTACATTAGTTATTGCAGAACATAATAATGAATCATTATCACCTATCACTTGTAATACATTAAGTGCAGCGAAAAAAATTGGTGGTGATATAACAATCTTAGTTGCTGGTACCAATTGTAATGCAGTTGCAGAAAGTGCTAGTAAAGTTAACGGTGTATCCAAAGTTTTAGTGGCAGACAATGATGCTTTTAAAGGATTTCTTCCAGAAGCATTAACACCTCTTATTCTTGCTCTTCAAAATGAGCATGAATTTAGTCATATTTTAACAGGTGCCACTGCTTTTGGTAAAGCACTATTGCCAAGAGTAAGTATAATTAAATAGATGTAAATATAAACTATTTTTCATGGTTTTCATATCACTTTTATTTTCCAAGGTTGCAGCTAAATTAGATGTATCTCCAGTAAGTGATATTATTGGTATTAAAGCAGCAGATACATTCATCCGCACAATTTATGCAGGAAATGCAATTCAGACATTAAAGTGAGTAGTTTCAGTGAGAGGCACTGCATTTGAAGCAGCACCTTTGGAAGGAGGAACTGCCAAATGTGAATCTGCACCAGTTGGAGATTACAAGTCTCAATTAATAGAATTCATTAACCAAGAATTAACTAAATCAGACAGACCAGAATTAACATCTGCAAAAGTTGTTGTATCTGGAGGAAGAGGAATGAAGTCTGGTGAAAATTTCAAATTATTATATAGTTTAGCAGATAAACTTAATGCTGCAGTTGGTGCATCTCGTGCTGCTGTTGATGCTGGTTTTGTGCCCAATGATTTACAAGTGGGACAGACAGGAAAAATTGTTGCTCCAGTAAGCTTGATTTCTAATTGTATATATTACTATATAACTGTTAAAAAAAATTATTTACATTTCAATTCACATCTTTTAGGATTTGTATATTGCTGTTGGCATCTCTGGAGCAATTCAACACCTTGCTGGTATGAAAGATTCAAAAACTATTGTCGCAATTAACAAAGATCCAGAAGCACCGATCTTCCAAGTAGCTGATTATGGCTTAGTTGCTGATTTATTTAATCAAACATTTATACACAAAAATATATGTATACAAAATGTTTACTAAAAATATAATTTTTTATAATTATTAACTACATGACTGTTTATTTTGATCCTAAATCTATTTATTCCAATTGCTTTCATTTAGGTTAAGTCATTGTACTTGAGGTTGTTATAAACATGGATTTTATAATATATATGTATTTTATAATATATATGTTATTATATATTTAAAGCATATTTATATATGAAGAGCAATTTCTACAAATTTATAAAGAATTATCTAATTGAAGCAATAATGTATTGATAATATTTATCATTTAGCCGATTTTAGCGCCACGGTAAATATCTATTCCCTTGCGTTTTAGTTATACATACGTATATGTATACATGGAATGGCTGCCATCTTTGTCGTTTCCTGGCGTGGTGCATGGCCGGTTAGATTACTGATTTTTAAGTATTTGATCGTATTTATGTGTTTTGTATCTTTAGATGTGGAAATTCGACAATAATTTTATCATGAGTATGGACAGTATCGAAAAATTATACAAAAATTTTGGCATTTTGGCTGATGCTAAAGACAAATTGGCTGAGGTAATTGACGAATTTGGTTATATTGAATAACCACGTTTACTTAATTTTAGTTTTCGCAATTAGTTTTACATTTACAAGCATAAAGCGGACATTTTATTGCTTTTATTTAAAAAAATATATATTTTTTTTACAAGCATTGACTGAATTAGATGTTGCTTTTATATCATAAAATTTACCTAATATTTGTATGTAAATGAAGCAAAAAAAAAAAGAAGCTGTAAACATCTTTAAACCTAAAATATTTTTGTTTACATATTACAGCATGAGAAAGAATATTTAGAAATTCTAACAGCAGTGAAAGGATCACCTAAAGAAAAACGATTAGCATCACAATTTATTGCAAGGTTTTTTAAATATTTTCCAAAATTGGCTGATCAAGCTATAGATGCTCATTTAGATCTCTGTGAAGATGAGGATATGGCTGTATGTTTTGTTTACATTATTTGATGTGTATATTATTATATGTCTTTCATAAAGTATGCATATAACACAAATTTGATAATTTATTTTGCAGATAAGGAAACAAGCAATTAAAGATTTACCAGCACTATGTAAAGATAATAAAGAACATACGGCTAGAATTGCAGACATTTTAGCTCAATTACTTCAAGCTCAAGATTCATCTGAATTAGCTGTAGTTCATAACAGTGTTATGTCTCTTATGAAAACTGATCCAAGAGGTCAGTTGGAGTACATTAACATTATTAAAGATATATTAGAGTGTAATGAGATATTAAATGTAATTAATATATTGTTTTCTTTAGGAACAATAAGTGGATTTTTTAGCCAAATTATCAATGGTGATGATGGAACACGAGAACGTTGCATTAAGTTCCTAGCAACAAAATTAAAAGCGATAGGACATGATGTTATTACTAAAGAACCTGAAGATCTTTTAATTTCAGAATGCAAGAAAGTGTTGCAGGTATGATCTTTTCATAGTAACGATAGACATATTTATTTTAATTATTACTTATAACACTTTCTCTCCTATAGGATGTCACTGCTGATGAATTCCACAGTATTATGGAAGTTCTTGCATGGACTAGATTAGGTTCAACAATTAGTGGACAGCAAGAATTAGTAGATATTACAGTTGAACAGGCTGAATTATCTGAACCATTCAAGCATACTAATGTCGAACAATGGAATAGGCTTGTACAATGTATTAAACATGCACTTCCATTCTTTAGTGTAAGTTTTTAATCATATTTTTATATCATTTTGTGTTTATTAATGGCAATTGACAGTGGTATAAACTATTTCTTACAGTCTCAAATAGATTCATCGCGATTTGTTTCTTATATTTGTATACAAGTTTTACCACATCTTTCTTTAATTACTTCACCCGATGGAAGAGATATACAATTGGAGTTATTAAAGCTTCTTGCTGAATTAGCCGTATTTTGTGGAACAATTGATAAGCCGGAAGAAAAAGTACAACAACTTTATAATACTCTCATTGTAAGTAACAATATTATTTAGAAGAAAGATGTATTTTATATATGGAAGAAATTAATATTATTTCAATATTTTTAGACATATATGCCACTACCTCCAGTCACAGAAATAACAGAAGTACCAAAATTACAATTTAGTCACGTTGAATGTCTCATGTATGCTTTTCACAAATTGTGTAAACAAACTCCAGAATTTTTAATGAAGGATCCAGAACAGCTTAAGGAATTTAGACTAAGACTACAGTATTTTGCACGTGGTATTCAAGGTTATATAAAAAAATTGCGCGAGGCAATTAGCGGAAAATCGGAAGAAGAATTGAAGTCAGAGGAGAATCAACTAAAAGTTGTTGCTTTGAAAACAACGAATAATATTAATACTTTAATTAAAGATCTGTTTCATTCACCACCTAGTTTTAAAAGTGTTATACATCTTTCATGGAAAACAACAGCTAATGATAAAAAGGTATACATTAAATGAATTGGCTATAATTTTCTTATAAATGTGACATGTTGAATACATCTGTTATGTTTTATTTTAGAATGAAAAACATTCGTCTGCCCAGAAAAGACATACACCCATTACATTTGGAAATGATAGTAATTCAAATAAACGAAACAAAGAGGATAAGAGCAAAAGAGAATTGTATACTCCACCCAGTGGAAAATATAGTTCAAACATATCGTCAAATTATGGTAATTAAATTATCATAATTAATCTTACTGTTTCATTAAAATAATATTAAATTTATGCTTATATTTTTTTTGGTTACAGGTCGAGGTAGATTTAGAGGAAATAGATCAGGTGGTCGAGGTGGTTATAGACCAAGAGGTCGTGGAACATGGAGAAAAAATTTTTACTAATTGTCTAACTGCTTAAATTAACTGATGAAATAATAAAAGCTGCAATAACATAAAAGACTAAATCAGGCCTGTAAAATGTACATATAAAAATGAAGAATGTAAAAGTGATTATTTACAGAAAGTGCTTTTTTAAGAGAAGTGACAAAGAAAATACAATTTTTGTTCTATAAATCTTAGTGTAAAAAAAAAGTGTTTTTTGTGAAGGCTTTAAGTACATATACTTCAAATACAAAATTGTAAGAATCAATTATTTACTAAACACAGTGGTAGTCATGAAATAATGACATTTGAAGAAGAAAACACTGGTGTGAAATATTGTATTAATGGTGTTATAAGACCTTTTTTTATATATATTATTAAACAACTGGAAAATACAATTTGGAAAACCTGAGTTTGGAAAAAGTGAACAAGTATGTGGAAAAAAGTGGGAAGAATGATATAAATTTCACAAAGTGTTTATTACGATTAATCAGATACCTTAACAGACAATACAACATGAATAAAATAATGAAGAGAAAACGGTGTGAGGACACAATACGTGAATCATTTGAAATGGTTAAAAAAATACCAGATGTCACAACAAAATGTTCCATCAATTTGATACAGAATGTTTACAAATTCATACTGTCTATGACTGGTTTGTGCTATGACATGGATACTTGTGTTACACATATTTCAACAGACGGGCAATTTTTTTGCTATGATAATTTTGGACGTTAAAATAGTATCAAAATGTATGTCCCTATCTCCTAGTTCTTCCTATTCCTCTCTCTTGATTATATCTTTTTTCTTCTGTCAACAGGAAATGCATGATCATAGCAATCAAAGGGACGCCAGCGGACTGCCTGATCTTGGGAGAATAACGAAATCAAAGAAACTTTTAAAGACAATTTTTCTATTTTCTAAATTATAAATTATTTATATTTATAAATTTGTCTTTTATTTCCTAACTGTTTATATTATTGTTATATTAATGTTCTTGTTTTTCAACCATACAACGATAACGTTCTCTTATTAAAATGATTAATTTAAGTACAAAAACAATGTAGGAAAATAATATAAAAATTAACATAAAATTATAAAATTATTTACTAAATAACATAAATGAAAAAAAGCGATTTCGCACATCAAAAAGTTTCTTTGGTTACATAATAATAAAGATGTATTTATTGAATAAATTTTATCTTACAGATAAAATTATGCAGTGATTGCTGACTGCTGGGTGGACAGAACAGAACAAAAATAATCATTTTTTGATTACAGGTTGTAGGAGGAGACTCACAAAGGATGATTATAATATATCTTTTTTCAGGACTCAAGGCATGGTTGTATATTGTCTTTTATTTATATATTGATGGTAGCTGTTTTGTAAGGTGAGTTTAAAAACATATTGTGTCCTTTTCCTATCCACCATTGAAAATTGTGTATTGACTAATAATTATAATTCATGAATATATTATCATTTAATTTAATAAATAATTATTGCATATTGCATAATATGTTGTATTTCTTATGCCCAATATCGAATGGCTAATTAGAAATATTTGTAAGGAAGTTATAGTTACTGAATATTTGTATGTTTTAATTAATATTTAATACAAATGTTTTGTAACATGTCAATCATGCAATCAAATAAATTTTACTTGTATGTAATAATGTACATTGTATTATTCTAAAAATATTATTTCCCTTATTAGTATAATTTCTTAAATGTATAAACATTATCTTAACGAGTTTATTACAACATTATTGGAGAGATTAAAGGTATTGATTTAAACAGTATTATATCAATAAAGCAAATAAATTGCACAAAATATTATTTTCTGTTATTTAATAAATAAACTACATTTGTAGAATCATTATCGTTAGAATGTATTGTACAGTTATAATTACAGCAGTTTTTACAATGTTCTATTGAAACAAAATTTATTTAATATAGTCCATTTGTTGCAATCATATCGTCTATTGTTTTGCACATAATGCGATCACTTGGGCTACATGGATCTGGAATTTGCTGTTCAGAACCTAAATTGTCAACAGACTCCATAGCATCTGTATTTATTGCTAATTTAGAATCCAGTTCTGAAGTGTCAGGTAACATTTGCAGTGCATGTTGCAGAATTTCTTGAACCTATAGAAATATGAGAACCTCAATTAAGTATTATACTATGGAATACGTAAAATACAAAAATTCGGAAACCGTACTTTTTCTAAATGTTTTTGAAACCTAAGTGCTGTTTCGCAACGTTGTCTACGTTGCAATTCCATCATTACTCTTAGTGTTTCCCTGGCCTGATGTGGTCTAAATTCATTTAGCAAGTGATGAATGTGGATAAATAATAGACTGAGATCTTCCACCTAAGAAACAAAAAAATAGTAAATACTTACGTTATGTGTCAGAACATTAAACACTCACCTTTTCTGCACGTCTTGGACTGTCAGGACATTGTACAAGCAAATCTATCAAATCCAAGAAGTTAACAAGCAATGAATGATTCAATTTTTTCAACTCCCGTCGCCGATCGAAATGCTGAGGATATAACCTTTTGATTCCTTGTGCTTCGAGGGGTCTAATAATTGTATCGTCTGCGTTAAATACATTTCCAAACATCGAATAAGTATCGTGTATAGGCGGTGGTGGTCGTGGTGCTCTGCCTCGGCGAACATTTTCGTCTGTATACAAATTAATATATTGAACCGGAGGCAGAGGAAGCGAACTGACTTGTATTGCTTCTGGTGCTGCCATTTTTTTTTACGTTCAATATCGATGTTTTCTTAATAAAAAAACAAAAAAGTAAAAAGCAATTTCACTTAAAAAATGCGCGATAGGTTAGGTTTAACCCAAAGAAACAATGTTGTCAAACTGATCGGAACGTCGAAGTTGTGCGCAAGTCCGTAATTTCGCGCGTAGTCATTACTTTTTTTCTTACACAATTTACATTCCATCAATTTAATATTAAGAATAATAAAAGATAATAATTCGCACTGATATTACAAAAATGATTATGATATTTAATTTATTACAAACTCGAACGACAGTTCACTATCGATATATACCGACACTATATGTTAGGTTACGTCAATAGTATTTCACAATATTCTCAACATATTTCTCAATCGATGCTTCTTCTCTCTAGTAAACACAGAGAATTAACTGGAATATTTCTACGCGCGTTTTGTGGTCTTTTCACTACAAATTAACGAGAGCTAAGTGTCGTACAACTAAAACAAAACAACATGTAACGCAGCCTTCGGGTCCGCCATCTTGTTTTTTTAAAATGAGTCAACAGGTATTCTCTGTTGGCCAGTTAATACGTTAATGCCAGCAGGACGTCGAACCCAGATTGGGGATTTTCGTTGTTTAACTAGCAAAACGAAAGGGTCGTTCTGTGGGTGTTGTTTGTTTTATGTTTAAAAAATCATTCTCGCGATGCCGCAATATTTCGGATAAATGTTCTACTAACGTAGTGAGGTATTTCCTGCTATCTCGTGAATTTCCAACGTCTTCGTTTGACAGATTGTCGGTGTGTGTATGCGTTCGTTCCACGTGAATTCTTTGTTTAGGCACCGGTCATGTTTCTGACAAGCATTGAAATTGCGAGGTGGTAGCAGTACCCTGGTGCATGGTAAGTTGATTTTCACTTACAAATTTCATGCGTATCGATATTATTCAGATTGAACTTTCACATAGAAATATTCATATAATCGAGTGTCAGGATAACCACAAACTATCGCGTTGTCGTTAGTCTTCGCTGTTCTGTTATTTTTGGCAGTTTCGGAGGAAATGTCTCTGTGATGCTTTCTCGCAATGATATACTTGCCAGGTGATACAAGTTTTCCGAAAAAGTTCCGAACAACGATCAAAACAAAGGATAGAATCCGATTCGGAGTTCGTGTATGATTTATATATAGGGTGGCTCGTATAACCAGCATCAATTGGATGTCTAAAATCGTCCTGTCTTCTGACTTTGTACGTTCGAAAATTCCTTAAGCATATGTTTAAATTTGTTTTCGTCGACTCTTCATAGAAAACGAAACGAGTGTCGACTTAAAAATTGATGAAAACTTTGAAAAACGAATTATTTATCTTAAAAAATGCGCGCTTTTTCTTTAGACCATTTCTTTTGAGCCATTGTTTCAAAAGTACATTGTAGAACGATGTAATAACAAAAAGCCAAGATGGCCGAAATACATTTACAAACAATTTTGTGAATAAATATATCTTATTGCTTGCATATAACTTGTTTGTACAAACTTTTATAAACGTTACTAACAAAATTTACATGTGCATTCATGGATAATGTTGTGTAATTATATATATATAATAATACTGTAAATGTATAATTCTCTTGTCATTATATTTAATTCTCTTATAGCTGACTACTGGAATGTTTTTATTTCGTAGATTTGTTAATTAACGTGGATGTTTGTTAAATAATTCCTCGACCGATAAATTTAAATTCAACATTTCGTTTCGATGAGTTTATTATTATTTATTTAACGAATAATGTCGAATAATAATTGAACGAAGAAAATGATAATTTTCGTTTTGTAAAAAAATTGTTATAATTCTCAGAGTTCGTAAAATGTCATTGTGACGCTTAATTGTCACCGAAACAAATTTTTGGCGACTCGCTTTTTATCGTTTGACAGGAAAAAGAGTTATCCTGAGATTCCCATCTGATACATTGCGGTTTCTTTTCCTTTTTTCATTTCCAAGAAGCGCGGAAAACACGGGCCGGATCTTAAAATTTCAGAGACACGAGTTACAAAAGAAATTCAATGGAAGTAGGCGGTCACCGTGGTTCGCTCGAGTACTCGACTGCTTTGTGTCGTACCCTCGATTCATATTAGTACTTTGTCGAATTTATAACCAGTTCTGAGCACCGCCGAGGGAAATGTACTCCCAAAAATAGTGCAAATAGTAAATATAAAAAAATATTCTTCTTTCGCTGTTGAGTTAAATATTCGCTTTCATTTATAAATTCTGACTAATTGTCAAAGATGTCGCAGTAGGAGAGTTTGCCTTTGAAATAAACAACTGTAAACGTTTTTTTATTAACTCTAGATGAGATAATTTTTGTTAAGAATTTTGAATCTTCTCGAAATATTTGTTGGAAATTTGATTTGAATTTGAAGTTTCCAAGATTGATCGTTAAGGTAATGATAGTAAATACTGGAAAAAATTACAGTCTCGTCGAAAAGAAATTCGCGACAGGAAGTTAATCGCTCACGCGCGAATCCTGTGCGCATGCGTGTACGCGATCGACGGACGCGTGTGAGTTATACGCGTTCTCGCTTCGAGTTGTCGATAGCGCATTTTAGCCAATGTTTACGCTATTTATTTAGACTGCATCGCAGTTTTACGCCAAACACATTTCGCGTCTCCCCTGTGAACGTCCAATGGAAACCAATCGTGATTGTCGATATAAACGCGACGCAAATACACACCTTTGTATATTTTCATTTACAAATGGATACGTTTTGAAAAAAGTAGAACCGAGGATGAAGCGATCGTGTATACAGAGAAAATATTTTATTGCGAGATCAAACGTTATGGGATGAATTTAACGGCTGTTTTAATATATTAAAGTTATTTTAAACAATGAAAGGAAGAAAAAATATCTTAGAGAAAAATTTTATAGATTATTTTATAGATTAAATGGATTGCTCGGTACTTTCATTCGCGGGTTAAAATGATTGAATTTGGTGAAAAGTTGTTTGGCCTTTGAGTTTTTTTTATTTTTTTTTTATTATTTTTTTTTTTTTTTGCCACAACGAAAATAATCTAGACTCGTCTCGTGAGAATGCGGCCAAAGGTTTCAGCTTGACTTTCTGGCTCTTTACTTTGAATGGAAATTCTTTGTGGTCGAGTCATGCTGACTTTAATGGAGATTCAAGAATCTCTAAAACCTTTATGTGTGGCTGGTCAGAGTCTGAAGATTCCTTTTGCTTTCACATTATTTTTACGTTTCAAAATATATCGTTGCTTCATTTATAGATAGATATAAAATGTCTATATCACGCCTGGAACAGCGTAAATTTATATCTTTTATATTTTGATATCGTAATTCCATTTTTACAGTCTTGTTTTATACTTGGGCGTGTCTCGAATTATTCAACTTACATTCGTAAGGATTCTCGTGAGACTGCAAAGATTGGTCGATACTTACCTCTCGAAAGTATCCAGACTTTTAGAAATTCGGATTACTCGGATAATTGGAAGTTTATCGCGAGACTCTCGTGTGATTCGATCTTCGATTAAGTTAGCTTGAAGTGTTTGTGGAACGGAGACAGATCGTTTGACAGGAATGAAAAATTAAGTATTTTTTATTAGCGAAGTAACGCGTAAATGGATTTAGTACACCCACTTTGTTACATAGTGTTGCATCATTATTCAACTGCGGTAAAATTGAAAATCACCTGGATTCATTAATTATTATTTACTTCGCCATATACTTTACTCTCGTGAAACATTCACAAAGCAGAGGAACGATATAATTTAAAGCTTGTATTAAGCATTAAATTTGGAGACTTGTGCAAATTCATACTTGAAATTTAAATGTAGTTTATTTTTTTTTTTTATCACTGAAAGTGATTTTAGTGGGGATAACTCAGAAAATGCCTCTTCAGGTGCAACGCTAATGCAACGAAAATTAGCGATTGGTTGATTTGGGTCACGTGATTCGCGAGGGGGCGTGGGATGGACCTCGAGTAGGAGTGGCGTTGTCTGGTACTGAGCGATCGCGCCTGTAATTTGTTTTTTATCGATTCAAATGTTTGCATATCGATAAAATTTTATGGCAAAAATATCGTCTTCATTTTCTACTCGAAATCGTTACTTCTGGGCCTTTCAGTGAGACGAATCGTACTGTGGTACAGGTGCAGTTTTTATATATTTCTTCTTTACATCTTTTCGTATTGCGCGCACTCTACAAATTTTTGCATCTCGATTCAATTTTTATAAACCCGCAAATCTTTTCAGTTGAAAGAAATAGAATTTGTACTATTTTGAACGTTTTATGTATTTTTGCATGTTTAAATGTCCAAGTAAAGTGATCAGTCTGCCGAATTCTCGATATCCCATCGAGTGTTGATCTACCCCTATCGGGTTGTCCTCCATTTACTTCGTTTGTTGTTTTGAGACCGACACCGATAACAATCGAAAGTCGTTTTATGTCGGCAGGGTGGCCCTCCATCGGGGATGGCAGGGAAAGATGGGAAGGTGGAGCCAAAAAGCGGGGACGTGGTGCGACAGGGGTTCATGGTGAAGCGTTCGCAGAACAAGAAACGCTTCACACCCGTCAACTACAAGCAGCGTTGGTTCGTCTTGACGAGGCGCTACCTCGTCTACTACGACGGCGATGGAGAGGTACGTATCCGAGCTTTTTCTTCCCTCTTTTTTTTTTCCTTGCAATTTCGAGACTCCGTCACGTTTTATCCAGTCCCTCCCTTCTTGCCCTGTATATATTTTTCCATTATCGCCCCATTAACGGCTGCTCTCTATTGCCGCCCGAAAAAACAAAAAGAGGGAAAAAGAAAACGCTCTGTTCCATTAACGATCCAAAAAGGGGCTCCTCTTTGTAAATAAACCGATAACCGAATAGACGAATAAAATAGACAAGCAAAAGGTTCCCTCTCCGTGTAAACAGACTGTTTTGCAGCTAGACCGCGGACGCCTATGCAATTTGCACGTTTTTGCGAAAATAACTCTCGCGCGATGGGACGGTGGCTAAGTAAAAATCGATTTTCGTCGCTGAATATCTTCGATGCTTCGATTTCAGTCTTTCACGCTATTTTTACAAATCTCTCGTGTAAATGTGCGAAGTTCGAAGCTCGATGAAGCTTGATAAAGGAGAAGAAATTGATCGAAGAGAAACATTTGTTTTGTACCTCGATGGGCAACCCTTCGTTTGCTCTTGGTTTCACTCGTCAGACATTCGCATAACTTTCATTTACGACTCCGAAGCTGTTTAATGTCCGAAACGACGCGAGTAACCATTGTTATTTCCTACGATTTCCTCCCCTCTGGGTGTGGAACGAGTTACGAACGGTTCCATCGGGCAAAGTTGGTTTCCAAGGTTTTCGAGACCTGGTCCACCAGGTTTCGAGTAATTTGCCTTTCAGTTCGATACATCTAACCGTGTTTGCAACCTCGCCTTCTCGCTGGCCTGATTTCCGTCGCGGTAGCAATCATCGAGGATTGTCTTCCTCGAAACCGGGTCGACGTATCTTCTTCTTTAAAAAAAAAACAAAAAAAACGAAGAAGGAGAATCAGAGAAAGAAAATTGCCATCGGAGGAACGTAAGCGACCACACGATGCCCGATTTGATAATTGCTTTGAAATCGGCCACGTATCTTTCGATCGGGCCTTTCGACGATCTTCAGCGATCCCCGCTGAATCGCCGTCGGAATATCGTCGGCAGCGATTCAGAAAACGAGACGAATCGAGACGAGGGCGTGTGTGTTCGCGTGTTTAATGCTCGTTGAAAACGCGCAGAGACGACAGTTTCGAAGCTTCAGGGTGGAGAACGGCTTTGCGAGGTGCTGAATGGAGCGAGGTGACAGGCAAAGGTCTTTAAAAAACTGGAAAAAGCCGAACGTGACTTAGATTCGATGGCAACGCGTTTTAGACGGAAACAAAAAAAAAAAGAAAAAAAAAAAAAAAAAAAAAAAAAAAAAGGAAAAGAAGAAGAAAAGAACGAGAGTGGCCTTAGCGTTTTGATTTGAACTCTGGTGGAAGTACCTCCTCAGTTTTTTTGTTCGACGCGCCTTGTTTCTCTTCGACGATTTTTCGCGATAATTTCCTTCTCTTTCTCTTTCTTTTTTCTTTCTTTACGCGCAACTAGCTTTGTTTAAATATCGCTCGAAGTTTAAACTCTACCGTTTTAATTCTTTTTGGAAAAGAAGAAAAAAAGAAGGAGAAATTCGTTCAATTTGAAAAGGGACGCGCGTGTCCCTCCTTTTCGATCCTTTCGATGTTATATTAAAAGCAGGAAGTTTAAAGAAAAAGAGAACTGGATAAGAAAAAAAAAGGGGACTCACAAAGGTTAGAAGATGGTATTAAAAAGTAGATTAAACAATCGGAGCTGAGCGTCCGACCGCGTGCAGCGATGGCTACGAGCCGAAATCGAGCTCTTGTTTCTTTCAGCTTCTGTTTCCTACTGGCAGTTCGATGGAGCGTAACGCACCAAGAGGCAATCGAAATCGATAGTTAATAACCATCGTGGGCGGATTGAGCTGGATTACTGTTCACGCGAGAATTGATAGCGGCTGAAAATCAGCTGCGTTAATTTCCACTCGAACGTTATTGTTGTTCTCCATCGAACGACCGACCGTCATAATGATCCGTGTTTATGCGTTCGAAATACATGTAAATCTGCGCGTAACTTTTTCTTTGTTAATAAAAAAAAAAAAAAGGAAGGAAGTAGAGAAGAAGATATACGTGTGTCCTAAACTCACAGATAACGCAGTTTATTTTCTGTGAAAATACAAAGTCTCTTCGTTGCGGTCTTGTCTTCGTTTCGTCGTTGCATCCTCACGTGTGAGAGGTAAGAGACAAAAAGGGATGGGGGTCGCGTTTCAAACATCTCGGAAGAATTTTGAAATGTGACGCCACGTCATTGGCGATGCAAATGACGGGGAATAATAACGCTGAATTTGCTGGTGGCATGCCTCGAATCAAGGCCAATTGCTTTATACACATTACCTTGCGCTTGACAAGCACCACTAGCTGGACTCATCATATTATCTCTGACTGGCCGATAAAAAACCGCCTGTCACTCCCTATGTTTTCTCTCTGGTTTAACTTTAGATACTTTGCTCGATCACGAGAAACGGAAACGAAAACGAAAGCGAGATGCTTTCGCAGTAGCAAAAACACACTCCTCTTTTTCTTCTCTTAAACGTGCACGCATGAAAATATCAGCTATTTGTGCTGAAATTACGC